>MU968334.1:6105849-6530054 GCA_034641835.2 Pinus albicaulis | reverse complement strand
TCACCGATCCAGGAAATCCCTATTGGAAGCCTTTCTAACATGGATAAATAAAATAAACATAGTAATCCTAAAACCTCATGATGGCGTTTGCACAGAAAAACCATACCAAGCCACAACTGACATCACCAACCAAGAAGTATCCTATCATATCAAGATAGACTAGCTGAATCAATTTGCAAACTGAGAGATGCATTAGCCAAAGTGTTTTCACATAGGTTACAATCCTTGTAGATTTAGATCAGGTTGTATTAAAGCATGTACAGTAATTGTTACATTTCTCTTTCTATACTTGTAATTTTCACGCTGATTGTTATTTTGGTTCAATTTTATTCATAAACCTTTTGTATGAAAGTTTATCTTCCACAACTATTCAACTTATATTGTGATGTTCCACATTTCTTTCTTTTGTAGCCTTGGGCCTGCATAATCTGAATCTACACCTTCTCTAGAGTTTTCTACCAGAAATAAGGATTTCTACTTCTTCTTGCTCTATGACTACATGCCTCTTTGGTAAAAAGTCATAACACAGCTAGAATCTCACTCTCTCGATAGCGGCACGCATATGAGCTATTGTTCTGTAGCATAGCCTTCAAAACAAGAATCAAGTTGAGTTTCATATGCCCTTTAGTGTATATAATAGGGAATTTTTTCAGCACAACTGTGAAACATCATATGCAGGGTATCCTGTTTTGAGATTGTTCTATCAAAGAGATGATGACAAAGGAATAGATGTAGAGCAATGCGGTACATCATGGATGAATGATTGATAGTAACTTCGCTGAATATCTTCTATCATTTAAAGGTAGTCATGAGGCTTTGCTGTCTGGTTATTGTATTGAGAATTGTAGTGTATTTTAACCTTTAATTAGGCATCTGCAGATGAAGAATTGTAACCACAAAAAGTAGTAGCTATCAAAGGAGGATATACAAACATCCTACCAGAGTGTGAAGATACCTCCAAGAATTGTATGAAGGAGAATAACGTTGAGTGATTTTCATTTTGTCACTGAAGATTGTGTCTATATGGCATGTTTTATCACATGCTTCATCTTTAATGCAAGTGAGATATGAAATTGGATTCAATTGGTGTATTACTATTAAATTCTACACAGACTTCCTACGAGAAAACACTTAAATTTAACCCTTATGCACTTTATTTTTGGCCATCTATCTAATAATTAGTTATGTTTTCTTACCACCAATTATGTTCTCTTTAAGGCAATCAAAAAATAAAATTAAAACCCATCAAAAAATAATCTTTCATCTCTTCCTTCAGCACTTACCTTTCTCTTAAAATTTTCTCTTCTTTGGGAAAATGACAAATACTCATATGAGAACTTGCTGCATATTAATGAACTCTTTCTCTGCCTTGTGTAGGTATCTAGATTAGCTTGGAATGTCATCGAACGGTGCTTTTAAATGGTGCAGTTTTGGAGTTAAATGAAGATGGGGATATTCCTTCGCTATATCCTGTCAAGGTTGATTTTGGGCTACCTATTCTAGTAGCTCCTTTATCTATTGCTTTTGTTTCCTTGCCTCGTCTGGAGATATCTTCTTGTTTAATATAGCAATGGTGTAGATATTTATTTGAAACATCAATATATCCTTCTAAATTGGGCTATTTATTGAGGTGTATTTGACCAAGTTACCAACAAATCAGGAAAATGTGTTGGTGATGCATGTTGCGACATTGTTTGTCTCAGGGCACAGATTATATATTTTTTCCAAATTTGAAATCTTTTAATTTTGATCTTTGGGCTATTATAAGATTCTCCTTTTGGTGTGATTATTTTTCTATAGGGCTCGGGAACAAATCCTTTTACTAGTATTAGGAACTAGACTGCAGTTTTTATAATCTCTTATATAATTATTAGTGGCCACTTTAAGGAGCTTCCAGTTTATAAAATGTACCCCCCCTGTAATAATAAACTTCAAATAACCTGTCATATTTTTATTTGTTCCTCGAATTCACAGTTCATTTATTCCATACATCTTAGTTAAGAACACATTGATTTAATGTTGTGTTGAGACTGATCTCTGATGCAAGTTTTATCATTTTATTAACCACAAATAATTATATAACACTAGCGCAGTAGAAAAATATGATATTAAAACTTTGCTAGCCTTTCTAACTTTTTTTCTTTCTTTTGACTAGCTTCCTCTTGTCCATACATGGCAAGTGTACCCACCCCTGTTCTCATTTCATTCAATTTGGAATGCTTCTGCTAGAAGCCATGGGTGCAAGTTGTCTTTTCCACCTATGTTTCCTAGGATTTGCACCTGCCCCAAACCTAAAACAGAAGCACAAACATGAGCACAAGTAACCACATGTTGTAGGGAAGACATGAACCTTGGTGGGTGCAGTAATAGTGCCCTACTTTCACCGATCCAGGAAATCCCTATTGGAAGCCTTTCTAACATGGATAAATAAAATAAACATAGTAATCCTAAAACCTCATGATGACGTTTGCACAGAAAAACCATACCAAGCAACAACTGACATCACCAACCAAGAAGTATCCTATCATCTCAAGATAGACTAGCTGAATCAATTTGCAAACTGAGAGATGCATTAGCCAAAGTGTTTTCACATAGGTTACAATCCTTGTAGATTTAGATCAGGTTGTATTAAAGCATGTACAGTAATTGTTACATTTATCTTTCTATACTTGTAATTTTCACGCTGATTGTTATTTTGGTTCAATTTTATTCATAAACCTTTTGTATGAAAGTTTATCTTCGATATGGGAAAGGGCATTTAATTATTTTGGAGTAATAAGGTAAAAACTGAAAACCGGGGTGGGAAAACAGAAATTTCTACACTTTGGGAACGTGATTCATTGGATAAGACATTTAGGTTGGCAAGAAGAATTGAAAGCAAAATTATGGTGACAAGGAAGCCTACCACTCACATCTATAAGGATGAAAGTGTTGTTACTCCTAGACTTCCACAACCTACAAGGTTGACACCACAACATTTGGAAGAAAAAAGAGCAAAAGGGTTGTGCTATGGTTGTGATAGAAAATACACTAAAGCTCATAAGTGTGTTGAGAAGAAATTATTTTACATAGATTATGAAGAGGAGGAACAAAAGCAACAAGAAACTTCAAAAGAAGAGGATATATACCATGAACCAACCCTAGAGGAAGAAGAAATGAATCCGACCACATCCTGTAATACATTGGCAAGAATTACCACACCTCAAACTCTCAAGATAGAAGGACATATCAAGAAGAAAAATGTAATAGTGTTGATTGATTCGTGTAGTATCCATAATTTTATTCATTATAAGGTAGCCAAGGAATTGAATTGCTTCTTATACCTAGCACCAGAGTGCAAAGTGATGGTTGCAAATGGAGGAACTATAAAATGCTCTGGAGAGTGCCATAATATCAAGCTAACCATGGGAGAATATGTATTGAATAGTCCAATGCTCTCCATTTCAATGGGTGGTGTTGATGTTGTATTAGGAGTACAATGGTTACAATCTTTGGGACAGTAGCTTTTAATTTTCAAAAACTTCTCTTGAATTTTTTTTTAAAGGAAATGATGTTGAATTACGGGGTATTACAGAGAATTCAAGAAAGATAATTGGCTCTAATGTCATGACAATTTTTCTGAAGAAGGAACAACGAGGCATAATTACACAATTATGGTCACTATATGTTCTAACATCAATCATCTATTTCTCCAAATCTCCAAAAAGTATCTGGACAATCATTCCAAGTTGTTTGAGACTCCCAAAGGACTTCCACCTATTCGTGATCATGATCATGCTATTCATTTGATTCCAGGAAGTGTTCATCCAAACACAAGGCCTTACAAATATCCTTATGTCCAAAAGAGTGAAATTGAACATATGGTTGCAGAAATGTTAGAGGCTGGTATAATTCAACTTAGTCAAAGTTTTTTCTCTGCTCCAGTAGTTTTGGTGCACAAGAAGGATGGATCATGAAGTATGTGTCCAGATTATAGGGATTTCAACAAGCTCACGATTAAAGATAAATTTCCCATCCCTGTCATTGATGAATTATTGGATGAATTACATGGAGAAATTTACTTCACCGAGTTGGATCTTCATTCTGGGTATCTCAAATTAGAATGAAGACAAAAAAACATTTCGAAAACAGCGTTCATAACTCATGAGGGTCATTATGAATTTTTGGTCATGCCTTTTGGTCTTACTAATGCACCTTCCACATTTCAAGGTTTGATGAATTCCATTTTTCAAACCCTTCCTTAGAAAATTTGTATTAGTATTTTTTGATGATATACTAATCTACAGCAAGTCTTGGAAGGATAATGTTCAACATGTTGATAGGGTGCTCAAACTATTGGAAAAACAATTATATGCAAAAACCTCCAAATGTTTATTTGGAGTACAGGTGGTGAAATATTTGGGTCATATTGTATCTCATGAGGGTGTTAAGGTAGACCCTAACAAAATTAAATCCATGAAGAAACGGAAAATCCCCACGACCATAAAGCATCTTCGAGGATTTATGGGGTTAACAGAGTATTATCACAAGTTTGTTAAGCATTATGGGAGAATATCGGCACCTCTAACATAATTAATGAAGAAATATCAATTTTCTTGGACTTCAGAAGCAACTAAGGCCTTTCAACATCTTAAAGAGGCAATGTGTCAAGCACCGGTGTTAGCTACGCTAGACTTCACATAAACTTTTATTATGGAATGTGATGCATCGGAAAATGGAATTGATGTGGTTTTAATGCAAGAAGAAAGACCCATTGGTTTTGAAAGTCGCCCAATCAAAGGAAAGTATTTAAAGAAAACTATTTACGAGAAGAAAATGTTGGCAATATTACATGTATTAAAGCAATGGCGACCTTCCCTAATGGGAAGATACTTCAAGGTAAAAACAGATCATGATAGTCTTAAGTACATTTTGGAGCAAAGATTATCTTCAAAAGAGCAACAAAAATGGGTCACAAAGATGTTGGGTTATGACTTTGAAATCATCTACAAAAAGGGGAAGCAATATGTTGTTGTAGATGCACTCTAAAGAACGGATAAGGATGTGGAAGCAATGATTTGTGCCATTTCTATTATCCGACCTGAGTGGATAACCGAAGCAAGGGATGAATGGAAGAATGATGAAGCGTTGTGGACACTCATTCAACATTTGTAGAAAAACCCTAGTACATATGAAACATTTAGATGGAAAAATCACTCATTATGGTACAAAGATCGCTTATATCTTTGTAAGAATTCCCAACTCAAACAAAAGATTCTTTTGGAATTGCACACGTCTACCTTAGGAGGGCACTCATTATTTTTAAAAACTTACCACAAGGTCAAGAAGGATTTCTTTTGGGATGGTCTTAAATCTGATATTCAAAAGTTTGTGGCAGAATGTTTGGTTTGCCAAAAAAATAAAGTTGAGACAATTAAAACCGCAGGTCTATTACAACCTTTATCCATTCCAAGTCAACATTGGGAGGAAGTTTCAATGGATTTATCACATGTTTACCCAAGTCCAAAGGAAATACTGTCATCATGGTGGTAGTTGACAGAATTACCAAGTATGCACACTTTTGTGCATTATCTCATCCATTTAAAGCTAGTACAGTTGCTACTGCATTTATGGAAACAATTCAAAAGCTACATGGAAACCCAAAGATCATTGTAAGCGACAGATATCCCATTTTTATCGGAAATTTTTGGACGAAAACGTTTTCTTGTTTGGGTACTCAATTAGCTCATAGCTCATCATATCATCCTCAATCTGATGGGCAAACTGAGATAGTGAACAAATGTTTGGAAGGATATCTCATCTGCTTTGTATCTTATACAAACACAATGGGTTAAGTGGTTACCTCTCGTTGAATAGCAGTATAACACTTCCTTCCATACTACAACAAAAATGACCTCGTTTATGGCACTTTATGGATATCATCCACCATCCATCACATCTTATTTAAGAGAAAAATCTAAGGTTCAAGTAGTGGAAGATCACATCGAGCATCAACAACAAGTTCTTCAACTCTTAAAGGATAACCTCACTTTGGCGCAGAATCGAATGAAACAACAGGCAATCAACATCGCAGCAAAAGAATTTTTTATGTACGTGACTTGGTATTTTTGCGGCTACAACCATACAGCCAAATGTCCCTCAAGCAAGCTAAGAAGGATGATAAATTATCACCAAAGTATTATGGTCCTCACAGCGTGTTGCAAAAGATTGGTACTATCACATACAAATTGGAGCTTCCTACATCTTCCCGTGCACTCAATTTTCCATGTTTCATGCTTAAAAAAGGTTATAGTTGACAAGCTCCCAGTTCAAACAATATTGCCAGAACTTAACAAAGAAGTAAAGACCATATTGGAACCTGAAGCAGTCACCGAAACAAGAACTCGACAGCGACGAAATCAATCAATTTCAAAGTATCTCATCAAGTGGAAGAACTTACCTGCTAAAGATTTGACATGGGAGAATGAAAATTTTATACAGAAGCATCCAAAACTACTCAAGCATTGAGAACAACACTTGTTTGAAAGAGAGGGGTATGTTAGGTCCATATAATACTAGTGTATCCCCTTATTGTCATTGTTATTATAGCCCCTGTATTGTTACTGTTGTACCAATGTAGTCCCCATATTGTTATTATTGTGCCCCATAGACGCCCACTATTGTTATTGTTGTGCCCTTACATTGTTATTGTTATGTCAGCTAGGATTATATTGTGACCCATTGGACTCCTATATATAGAAAGGAGGTTTTGCCATTTGTATCATCCAAGAATTGTTCATTTATGTAATGTAAAGGAGGTTGCCCCCTCAAAGAAGTTGATTTCTAAGGCGTTCATCTATCTTTTCTTCTATTTTGTGAGCTAGTTTCATAACACAGACTAGACCTTCTTCCACACCAAGTCATCCCTTCCAAAATCTTCGACCCTATAGTAGCAGCAACTTAACCCCAGCAACTTCGACTATGTAGCAACATGAGCAACATGCAGTAACTGCCAACAACAACAACAAAGAGAATTATATCTTCCAAACTAGGGCAAGAGAGAGAGAGAGTGAGAGGTGCCAAAATTTTGATTTTCTTCTTCTCCTTCACCTTAGCCAAACTCGCACTTCTTTTAGCCTCCTTAACCCACTTCGTACTTTTTCCAGGTCCTCTTGAGATATCGAAACTTGAGTGAGTGAGATGGTCCAAATGAAATCGATCTACTCCAATATATAGGCTCCAAGTGAGGTCGAATTGCACAGTTTGAGGCCGACTTTATCTCCTTTAGGTTGACTTGGTGCGGAGGTGACACAATAATAACAATGTGCAAAGGTGCAATGACTCTAATGACTCAATATTAATCCTAGGAGTCAACAATGGGGACTTTGACTAATATAATGATGACCCAAGCATGAAACCCGTACTTTAATAAGTCATTGTAATAATAATTAAAATTCTTTTCTTTATTATTTTGACAAGTACATTACATAGTGACTCAGTTACATTTATGAAGACCGAAACTAGTTACAATTTTCAACAGTTTTTTTGTAATATCTGATCTAGCTATTTCGAAATTCATACATGCTTTAACAAGAATAATTTTATTTTGAACTGGCACAGTTCAAGATTCAAATTCGACTCCATGCTTATTAGACATCCATGTTCTCACTATCACTTGGAAATTTGGTGTCGCATCAAAAAGAAATCGATATGTAAATATCTCAGTGTTTAGAAGATCTTAAGATGAATCTATGCTACTGTATGTGCACATATGTATCAACTAATGCTTAGCGTTCTTTTCTTAAATTTTATTTTTTATATAACAGAATTTTTTTGCAATATTATATTGGACGTGCTGAAGATTGTACCTAGGTTTGTTCTTCATAATTTAAATTTATTGTACTCATCAAAACAATTGAAGAAAAAGAAATTATATTATTATTTTGATATTTATTTTTATTATTAAATGGCTTATTAAAGCATGGGTTTCATGCTTGGGTCATGTTTAGTATAAAGTCCCAATTGTGGACTTCTAGGTTAGTCATTACAGATTTATATTGACCCTCCTTGGGTTTTTGAATCATGTAATTAGGTTTATTTTTTAGTCAAAAGTGGTCTAGTAGCCCTCCACATCAAGTCGACCTAAAGGAGATCAAGTCGGCCTCAAAGGAAGGAATTCAAACCCATCAAAAGGCTATAAATGCAAGGAGGTCGAATTAATTTGCTCACCAATTCACTGCAACTCACGGCATCAAGGGAAAAAATGCGAAATTGGAAAAGGAGGCAAAAGAAGTGTGAGCTGGGTCTATCTGAAAGAGAAAGAGAAAGAGAAAATCGAAATTTTGGTGAAGGAATCTCTTTGTTTCGTAGTCTCTCTTGGGAGATCTAAGTCTTGAAATTTGGAAGTTGTTGATGCTGCAAATCTGTGAAGCTGCTAGAAGACTAGTTGTTGTTGCTGCTAGGTCGAAGATTTGGAAGGTTGACTTGGTGTGGAGGGAAAGTTTGGCTCATGTCTAGGGTTACGAGTCTCAAAGAATACTATTGAAAGCAAGAATTATCTTGACTGGATTTTCCCCTCGAGGGGGTTTTGCCCTAGCATAGTGTCTATATCTTGTGTCTCTTGTTTTGATCTTCATACACACATAATATGGTAATTGATTGATGAAAGATAAAGATAATGAAGAAGCAAAGAAGCCAACATAATCACAAGTAATTATCAAGATCGAAAAATCAAACCCTAATATATATCTGCATTGATTCTTCAACAGGACCTAATTATGACACCTGTCAAGTTAGTGTTAGGCGCAGATATTACACATCTCTCGCAATTCTGGACTAAAGAATGCTAGTAAGCACACTTCTCTCGGTGCAACGATTTTTTTACTATTGTGGATCATCACTTCTCTCGAAACAGTCCCAGTGAATAGTAACAGTATTCATTCATAAGAATAGTATCACTACAAAATGCCTGGATTTTTTACGTTCAATCCCTCCAAGTTAGGCATGGGATACTTGGAGCATCTTAAAATTCTTCCGTGAAAGAGTGTACCGATATTAATTAGTGTTATGTTATGCACAAAAGTTGTCTTAAATTATTTTTCTTGGTAAAAAAGGAAAAATCGATAACAAAAAATCATTCATGAATCTACCAATGCGTGTTCTGCAACACTGAAGTCAGTCAATTTAGCATTTGAATACTTAAATGTATTTTTCGAAAAACATACATTTTGTTCAATATTCCCTAGCAAATGATGTCAACTAAAGGAGATCATTTGATTAAGAAACAGAAGGCAAATACTCAAACAGACTCTTACACAGTTTCCAGTACAAGCTCCAGACATTCAAACTATATTATCCAGAGAGGGATTGGGTATGTACTATGTAAACTTTCATAACTAAGCAGTCAAATCACTGCATGGAATGGGGTCCCTTCCCATTCTGGCCAGGCTGTGAACTCACTCTCACAGTTTCCAGTACAAGCTCCAGACATTCAGAATATGTTATCCAGACAGGGGTAAGGTATGTACACTTTCATAGATAAGCAGGCAAATCTCTGCATGGAATGGGGTCCCTTCCCATACATTGATTTGATGTCTGGCTGGGCTGTAAACTTAAATTAGATTATTACTTCAAGTTCAACAGATTCTTACACAGAGTTCAGTAAAATCTCAAGGCATCAAAGATAGATTGTGAATCTATTATTCTTGCCTCTTTATCAGATGAACTTTAGAAGGTATCTCAATAGAAATATTATGCATGTAACCTGCAATTTACAATGGGCAGATACCTTGGCAAACTCAATGAAAGCTACAAAATAAATCTCTGTTATATCTCATATTTAAAACCAGCCACCTTAGCTTATCAATCAGCTGAGGAAAATACAGGTACAGGTAAGAATGGAAATGGTGCTGCAGAAGCATAAGCAACAGGTGGTCGTGATGAACTATCACGAGCATATCTCCTCCATACATTTCTGCCTTTGCTTCTTTCACTATCAACCAATTCAGCATTTTCAAAGGCCATGTTGTCACTTTCACCCAGATTAGTTGTAGCCCCATCAAGTTGAGTGTGGGGAAAGCGATGAAAAAGCATTCCAATCATCAACAATGGAAGATACAAAATGCTAGCATGGAAAAGCCTCCGCGCATTTTTTGTATTTCGATTGAAATAAAATAGCAATGCAGCTGCACCCATGCCTAAAGTTAGCAATGCTGTCTCTAGCCCGAACCATGCTGATGTGATATTCCCTGATGTTAAGTGATGAAAACTTAGTCAATATCGAGCAAGTTGCATGTCATTTGCAGTTATACAGCCTCGGAATGTATATCATTCTATAGATAAGACTTTTGGCTCCTAATTGAGAAATTTGTCATCCTTGAGTTACAACTACAAGTTTATGCATATAATTCAAACATGACTAGCTATAACAGAAGAAACAGACAGTAGCAAACATCTTAAAGAAGGAATTTTCTAACAACACCAAATCAAACAAGGGAAAACAACATCAGAGACAATCTTCAGAAATAACATCCAAAAAGTCTAAAAGCCTAAAACAGATATAAATATATATTGGAGGCAACTGAAGACTATCAGAGCATAGAAGGTAATCTCACTTCACTGAACTTACAGTGATATGCAACAAAACCTGCTGGAAGAAGGTAGAAGCAGTTTCGAAGAGCCACAAGTGATGTTTTCACCCCTGTGCTATCCAGTAGCGAGAGCATTTTGAATCTGCACAAAGTACAAGCAAAGAATGGTTGAAAATGAACCAGGCACAAGAGCAAAAGTGAAGCAATTACTAAACAGAAGACTAACTTCCAGAGGGTAGCAACTAATCCACGTACCCTCCAGCAGCATAATCGTTGCGGCATAAATATGCAAGGGCCATGAAATGTGGGATTTGCCAAAAATAAAGAACTGCCGGAAGAACCAGTCCTTCTAACGTAACTTGTCCTGTAGCAGCCGCCCACCTAAAGCATGCCACAGCACTAATTGAAGATTTAATAATATAGACAAACAGATACATGCATTGAAATCATGATGCCCCTCCTAGTTGTTGCACTGATTTCATAACAAACAAACAATCAGAATTGTGTAAACATAATCAAATAAACACCTGTGAATAAATTCTAAAGTATATATCTGCAGATTATTTGAATAGGAAATTGACCTCATCAGTTCTTTGTGGAGGACTAGAAACCTATCTAGACTTGTACATTAACAAAGGAGGTGTGAAGGACTGCACTCTTTTTAGTGGAAAAAGGATCTTGGCTGTCATACATTATTGAGGATCTTGTGAATTTTTTAGGAATATGAGATACATTATTTTATAAAATATACAGAATATGAGGAAATGTGTTTTGCTCATAGCTGCAAGAACTGAAATGACCTCAGAATGATACACAGGATCCAATTGAGCTGCATCCTTCTGGAAAACAGAAAACTGTTGGAAAATGTAACTAGTTTTGGTCTTCATAATTGTCAATGTACTCAAATCATTATGTATATCTTATGTTACAAGAAAAAGAAGAAAGAAAAATATTATTTTAAGCATGGTTTTCATGCTCAATGACGATGGTCATCTAGGTCAAGCATGTTCTTCATGCTTCTAGGGTTTGTCATGTCAAAAAAAAATATTTTTCTGGAGTCCAAGAAACATCCCAGCACAAGTCAGCCCTCACGGCTACATGTCGACTTAGAAGAGGTTTTTCGACTTAATGGAAAGGCTATAAATGCAGGCAGCATCAACCTCATTTGCTCACCAATTCGACCTCTCCAGAAGTTTGATCTGAAGCTGAGAAGATCAAGGAAGCTAGAGCGAAGATCAAGGAAGCAAGAAAAAGTCTAGGAAAACTGTTTTTGGGCATTATGCTCTAATATGTGCTAAGATTAGGGTTTTTGTAGCTTCATGGAAGGCCGAGAATTGCAGGTCTGAAATGCAGGAGACTGAATTGCATATCCAAGTTCCAAGAGAGTCGAATTCTTTAATTTGTTCTAGTTTGACTTTGGACACTTTGGCTTGGTTGAAGGAAGACTTCTTGAAAGATTGACACATACCAAAATTAGGGTTTCTGCAGCTCCTACAGGGTCGAGGATTGCAGGTCGAATTTCCAGGGTCGAAGCTGGGGGACCGAAGTTGAAGCTGGAAGCTAGTTGAAGAAGAAGTGACCTTTGTTGACCTGGTTGATCTCTGACCTCACTGGAAGGGTTTCTTGATATCCTATCTGGTTGAGAGGGAGTGATGATGGACATCACATTTGCATTCTCTTCTTCATGTGTCATGCACTTGACCAGGACTAACAATCGTAAGTCTAAGTGAAGGCCATGGAGGGAGAATGGAGAATGGAGGATTGGACAAGCATCTGTAATTTCCTTGAGGATAGAAAATCCAAGATAAGAAATGGACAGACACTCTTTGAGAATTGGACAGGTATCCAAGACAAGAGTGGTTGAAGAGGACTAATATTCTTTGAGGATTGGGAATCCAAGATAAGAATATTCCTAAAAGGACATACCTAGTGAACATCTGGATGGATATGTACCTTGAAGAGGTATTGTGTTATCTCATGTAAAGCCTCCCAACATTATGCACTTGTATAAGAAAGAGCTTGTCAAGTTAATGCCTTACTATGTTGACAATGTTGATCATGATGTTGATGCTTAAAGATGGCTTTACCAATTCGACTCTTCTTATGAGAACCCTTCAGTTTGAGAATAACCTTGTACTAGTGTATAATTACGAATACCTCCCTAGTTAAGAGGGAGTGTTGGAAAATGTAACTAGTTTCAATCTGCATAATTGTCAATGTACTCAAATCATTATGTATATCTTATGCTACAAGAAAAAGAAGAAAGAAAGATTATTATTTTAGGCATGGGTTTCATGCTCAATTTTGATGGTCTTCTAGTCAAGCATGTTCTTCATGCTTCTAGGGTTTTTCATGTCAAAAAGAATATTTTTCTCGAGTCAAAGCATTTGTATAAGACCCTATTGGGCAAGTTATAACATGTGAAAGATATTATTTTTTAGTCCAGAAAGTCCTAGAAACCACCAAGCACAAGTCGACCCTGACAGCTACAAGGCAGCCTAGAAGAGGTTATTCTACCTCATGGAAAGGCTATAAATACAGGCAGCATCGACCTCATTTTCTCCCCAATTCGATCTCTCCAGAAGTCCGATCTGAAGTTGGGAAGATCAAGAAAGCTAGAGCGAAGATCAAGGAAGCAAGAAAAAACTAGAAAAACTCTTTTTGGCCTTTATTCTCTCACGTGCGAAGACTAGGTTGTGTAGCTTCAAGGAATGCCAAGAATTGCAGGTCTGAATTGCAGATCCAAGTTGCAGGATATTCGAATTCTCTGATTTGATCTAGTTTGACTTTGGAGACTTCAGCTTGGTTGAAGGAAGACTTCTTGAAGAATTGACACATACCAGAATTAGGGTTTCAGCGTGTACAAGGCCAAATATTGCAAATCGAAGTTGCAGGGGTCGAAGCTAGGGGCCAAAGTTGGAAGCTGGAAGTTTGTTGAAGAAGAAGTGATCTTGTTGAATTGGTTGATCTCTGACCTCACTGGAAGGGTTTCTTGGAGGGCTCACTTGGTGCGTGGAGGGGGACTTGGTCTAGGGTTTTGGGTCTTGGTTTTCTAAATTGAAGCAGATTCTATAAGAAGAGAAAAGATTATTTCTGAGTTTTCCACTTGGAGGGGTTTTGCCCTGGCTTGGAGCCTACTACTTGTGTCCATTGTCTTTACTGTTTTTGCACTTGATAATTTTTTGATGAAAATATCTGATAAGAAACAAAAGAAGAAAAATAAAGTTCACAAGAAATTTTTACGGTTAAGGAGAATTGAAATTAATAGCTTCCATACTGCATTCTCCAACAAAAACTTGGCTTGAAGCATGAAGGATAAACAACAAATCCATGATGATGAAACTATATATACAAAATTGGGATCCCCAAAATATATTATTGCATCTCACTTTACAAAGCACATTCAAGCAAACCACCCTGTCATAGTGCTGGACTCCTGAGAGAGAGTTTTGAACCAGAGTTTTCCAATCACCGAGGATAGCAGCTGTCTAGTGCAAACTCAAACACCAGAACATGTGATGAAATATTATCTACACAACGTCCCATTGACTTCTCACAGCTTTACAGTCCCAGGAAAGGTACTTTACTGCCTCGTTGTCCCCACAAAAGCATCAAGTAGAACCTGTCTTTATATTTCCACAAAAGTACGGGAAAACTAGGCTCATATTTTGAACACTGAGGTTCGAGGTTGAACAGAGCAGGCCCAGAACTGTTTGCATTTACTATTTTCTAGATAACATAGGAAAGAGATTGTTGTATGATAATGCACTCGCTAAACTTAAAATCATCATAGAATTATTTTTGAAAATCATCGTAAAAGTATTTTTTTGGACAGGATATCCAATCTAGAGATGTTTCTGCCGTGATTACATTCCTTTAAATAAAACCTCAGCAAAGGGGCAGTTAATCTAGTACTATGGAAAACAGCATAAAGTATAACTAGGTATCCCAAGACTATGGCAAACAGCATAAATTACAACAAACAAAAAACAGGTTGACGTCCCCATTATTAAGGAGATTGGTGATACTTTGAAGGTAGTGACAAGCTTGAAGAACAAAAAAAATGTTAAGACTGGCAAGAGAATCCATGTCCAGACTAACCTCAACTCGCCAGAGAATAAGATTGAATGGGAAGTGAAGTTTCCTACCCCTATCAAGAGACTTAAAAAGCCAGAACAGAGGGCAACATAGAGGCAATTTGACTTTACAAACTCTACCAGAGAAACTCAAAGTGAAATCTGAAGCTAGATAGAAGTGGGAAGGAGGAAGGCAGAGGTCAAGCAGGAGATTTTCAAATTCCAGTGTTATGGAGCAATCTCTTAACACAACGCTTCAGAAGGAGAAATGTTAAGATTAACTATTATCAAGGCAATCATTTGGGTATTGCAAAAATTACATTGGACCACCTTTCCAATAGGACTATGCAAAATGTCTCCCTCTTTCACATTTTCACATATCTTACTTTTTGGTCATTGGGGATTAATCAGGAAAGAAAACAACAATAATCAAATCTTCCACCAAGTTCCTAGACTGCAAGGATGTGGAGAGCAGAAGATGAAACCAGGGCAGATGTGGAGACACCCCTAGATTTTAGGGATCATCACAAGGGACATCGATATCCCTGGCATGGGGAACCCCATATCTGAACTCCTCTTTAAAAATAAAATAAAAAATTAAGGATAAGAAAACATAAATGATACATCCAATCATTTAGGCGCACATCTAAATGCTAAATCTAAGATGACTTTTCATTTTTTACTTTTCAAATTCTAAAAGTTAAGCACCCCAATATCCTACAAAACGTTTGCGCTTTCATTTTGCCATTTTTGACAAAATGGGGATGTGTTGATTTTTGGAAAGATTCCTATATCAACCAGGGGAAATCACCCAACAGCAAGTCCCAACTAGACTTGCTCTCATTTCCGATAATAATTTCCAACTGATATGTGAGCTTTGTTTGCCACTTAAAGGAGATGGAAATCAATTCCAAATCCTCCTAGTAGGAGCAAATTTAATCTAAATTTCTATTTATTTAACTATTAAAACTATCTATCTATCCCAGCCAGGAGCATAAACTTAGTTTGAAAAGCAGAAATAAGAATAAAGATTGATCATTGAAGCATGCAGAAGAAATTTATCTACTTCAGTAATCAGTAAGCACACAAACAACATCTGCTAACACATAAGGATTTATTCCGATAGAAGACATGTCCTTAAATCCTACTTGAATATTTATTTTTGAAGCACAACTAAATAATGGAAAGAAAGTTCTCATAAAATAGTGAGAAATGAAAAACCAACGCAACTCACAGAAATATTGTTCATAAAAACATCGATTCACACAGGTTTTGACTCATCAGAAGCTTGGTCTTCTCTAGATTGTATTCCAGACCAATAAAAATATCTAGTCTCTTTTACAAAGTTTTCCAGCACTTATTTAGTAGAAAAAGGTTATTTATATAATAATTACATCCTAAAAGAAGGGGTAGTTCCAATCCCTTTCTAACTAATATCTAAAAATAGTAAAGAAAATAAATGCAAATACATCAAGTAGAACCATCTCCCTTAGCTTTGGAAGATTTTTCATTGATTCTCTTCTCCTTTCTTCGATATAAAACTACCACATTGCAACATTTCCAAGTAACTGAGTGATGAGGATAGGCAATAGAACTCCCATGATAACTTCACAACTGTATAAGTGAGTGGAAACTCCAAGATGACTATTTTAATTTTGGTAACGTGGGAAGACATAGAATTTGAACATTCTTCAGGCCTAGAAATAAGGACCAAATTAAGTTGTTCCAGATACTGATTTCTTCAATCCTCTTATCTCTTTACATCCTTTGCTCAGACAGGTTGTCACTGGAACTGTTTGACCAAGAAATTGCAGAGATAGCACTTCTAACTCCTCGATAATATCAAGTGCTTCATCCCAAATTTATGCAAACTCACAGTTACCTAACCAGGCATTCAGAAAGACTTAATAATGTAGTTGTTCTTCCTCTGTCGACCTAGGAAGATGTCTACAACTATCACTATTTTTCATTTCCCAGATTTTTAGATTATCAAGAGCAACTTGTGCATCCTTTTGTTCAATAATCCAAGTTTTTACTTGGTCAGAATACTCAATGAGCTTGTCATGTAATCGCTCAATTTCATTCAACGTTTTATAAAAGTGTTTCTATAAATTGAAGAATTTTTCATTGATTAATTAGGCTTCAGTCTTCAAGAAATTGGCACTTCCCCATTTGGCTTTTGATTCTTCAACTTGTGTTTCAAGAATAGAAATTTGTTGTTTATATCCAGAGATTTCTATGATTTTTCTTTCCTATACTAATGCATTTCAAAAATTAGTTTAGAATACTCTTCGTTTATGGATTGTGTTGACCACTCTGTGTCAACGACCCCATAGCAGTACACCCCCATTTTTGCGAATGGGATTTATCATGTTCAAGGTGTTCACGCCACATTCAGATTTCATCATCAGTCAACAGTTTTGTAAAGATGTAAACCCATTCTGCATGTTTATAATGTAAATGATCTTAGTAAGACCATCATGTATGTAACAACCTAGGTAAGCCTAGATTATTTTATTGCAGATTACTTGGTCTGCTAGATCATATTTTGAGTCGCAGAATTGAGTAGCTATTTGAGGTTCTATTACGAATGAGTTTTCACCTTCATGTGTCAAATTTTAATATGTAAATTTTTGTAGATGTTCTATGCTTGATGCAACTTTACTCTTATCCCCAATATCAAACAGCATCACATAAACAAGAAAGTAAAATGATGATAGAACATACCAGTAGATCGACAGAAGACAAACCAAAAATTACCCTTAACTTGATCAGCAAAACATATGTGTGTGGTGCGTTACGGCGATCAATAGGATGATTCAACCAGCAAAGTCTCAATACGGTTAGCCAACCAAAAGTGTCACACAACCCTCTCGGACAGCAATATCAGTCAACTCAAAGTCAACAAAAGTCAATGTTGTCACAGTCAACGCTCAACACAAAATAGCAACAACAAAAAGTCAACGCAACCCGATCAAAGTCAACGATCAACCTCAATTTCTGTGCCAATAAATGTCGACTGCAGAAATCAGAATTTTGACCAAGATTGGGGTCAGTTTGACCATGTGTTGACCAAAGTCAACACTGGTCAACTCTACACTGAAAACCCTAGGTAGAAAACAGAAATTCTTTTTGTTGTGTTTCCCACGTGTGGACAAGAAGAGACTCCAATAGATGATTGAACCAATCAGATGAGGAGAGAGAATGTGTGATGATGGATGAATGAAAATGACCTCCAACATTGACCTATTTATATCCATCAGTGAGGGTGTGTGACACATCTGCTGAGGCTTCAAGCATACATTTCAATTCTGGCTACCATGCACATATTTTGAATAAATTCAAAATAAATGTTATGATCATCGGATCAAGATGATCTTTAGATCGATCTTGCACCTCTCCGAAAGAGAAATCCAATAAAAATATTGGCATCTTCATCTAAGCATCACAACATGGAGTTTGGACCTAGTTGTCCAAAATTAACACTCCCTCTCAACTAGGGAGAACTCCATCCACCTGTGCCATCCAAACATCGTGCGTCTTCCCGTTGTAACTTGCTTTGTTGGCTTCTTTATTTCAGAACAAAAGAGAGTCAATCAGAAAGACATCATTCTCGGCTGACAAATTCAGCATTGAGGTCCGAAACATCTATAGGACTCAAAAGAGTCACATACCAATCCGAAGTTGGTTTACCTCACCCGAAGTCAGTTGGAGGTCCAAAACCTCACTAGACTTGATCCCAGATCAAGTGGTTGCACACGTGTCATCCTAGACATAGAGAGTACAGCAATCTCTGATGCGTCCATCGGGCTTTGCTATTGATCTCTAGCTTTTCCCACCTCACTGGCCAAATGAGAGGTACTTCCCATGAGTTCGAGACTCAATGGGTAGGATGCATACGAGGCACAGATCATGAGAGGTGAACCAACTCAACATCATAACGGTGGGGCAGAAGCACCGCAAGGTTCGCCAAGCCTAGCCCCGGGTGTGCTTATAGCTCCGAGAATCTATCCACAAAGCCCCCCAAAGCTCCAAGAGCTCATCATCCAACAGGACCCTCAGCATAGGGTCGTTCCACTATTCCAAGATTCTCACGAAAGGTTAGATACTTGACCTTCCCCGGGAGCTTTGTGAGAATGTTTGCGACCTGCTCATCAGTTACTATATGATTGAGCCTTACGGCGCCACGCTGTACCATATCCTGGATAAAGTGGTACCTGATATCAATATGTTTGGATCGATCATGGAACTCGGACAACTGAATCCCACTCTAGTTATGACAAAGTATCACGGTGGTATCTAGCACATGCCAGAACAGCTCACTGAAGAGCTTTCGCAACCAAACTGCTTCACAACAAGCCATACTTGTTGCAATGTATTCGACCTCCGCGGTGCTCAAAGCCACCGACTTTTGTTTCCTTCTCATCCATGATATCGAAGCAGACCCAAGTGTGAAGCAGCATCCCAATGTGCTCTTACGATCCACCACAATGCCAGCCCAATCGGCATCAGTATATCCATGGAGTGTCACGCCCCTGACAGTGTATCTCAACCCATGGTTTATCGTACCCCGAAGATATCTCAACAGATTCTTGGCACCAACCCAGTGAATCTTATGAGGTTCAACCATATGTTGACTCAAAGTGTTCACTGCAAAACATACATCCGGACAGGTGTTCACTAAGAACATCAGGGCCCCTACGAGTTGACGATACTCAATAAGATTTGCTAGCATGGGCCCAGCAATGTTGCCACTCAATTTCTTAAAGTTGAGCTCCATCGGTGTCAACACAGACTTACAGTCCACCATTCCAAATCTTTCCAAAAGCTTCACAATATATTTTCCTTGAGAAAGAAAAATCTCGCCAAGTCTCTGCCAGACCTCCAGGCCTAGGAAGTAATGCATCAGTCCTAGGTCCTTCATCTCGAACTCAGTAGCGAGCTCCCTCTTACACTGATGAATGAGAGGGTTAGCACCTATCAGGAAGAGGTCATCCACATACAGCACCAGGATGAGAGGTTTTTCTCTATCAACCTTGAAGTAAAGGTTTGGATCAGCATTACTACGAGTGAAGCCAGCTTCATTAGGTAGTTATCTATCCTCTCGTACCAAGCTCTAGGTGCTTGCTTCAACCCATAGAGGACTTTCTTCAACCTGCAAACATGGGTGTCTCGATCCTGGACTTCGAACCACAGAGGTTGCTCCACATACACCTCTTCCTTTATCGCACCATGCAGAAATGTGGTCTTCACATCCATCTAATGAAGATTCCATCCTTGTGTAGGAGCAAGGGCTATGATAGATCGAATGGTGGTATATCGAGCCACAGGTGCAAATATATCATCATAGTCTACGCATTCCTTTTGAGAGAAGCCACGGGCAACAAATCTTGCCTTGAACTTTTCAGCGCTACCATCAGATCCATGCTTGATCTTACAGAGCCATTTCAAGGTGACAATTGCTTTGTCCTCTGGTCCTGGAACCACATCCCAGACATCATTCTTCAAAATGGACTCATATTCTTCGTGCATAGCATCCTTCCAGACTTGATGCTTTACAACTTCCTCAAAAGATCCAGGCTCAAATTGTACAATTGTACTCATGGCTACTAGATACACTTGCTATCTATTAGGCTTCTTGCTTTCACGGATTGTCCCCCTTGGGGCCATATGATTCTCGACATCGTCGAGAGTGTCCTTGAGCCATGATGATCTTTTCCTCATTGAAGGAGGTGGATCAATAGGGTCCATCGATCCTTCAACATCAGGCATTGTCTCATCCTTTGTTTCTTCTTGATTTCCAAGCCTTGCTTCATGATCTTCCTCAGATCTCGGAATATTGATTACTTTCATCAGGGAAGTGTCTTCATCAAAGGTAACATCGTGGCATATCTCCACTTCCCTTTGACCAGGCACATAGACTCTATAGGCCTTCGAAGTTTCGTTGTAGCCCACAAACATTCCTTTCTTCCTAGAAGCATTCAGCTTGCTCCTCTTCTCCTTCAATACATGAAAATAAACAAGACATCAAAAAACTCTAAAATGTGAGACTTTAGGTTTCTTACCAGAGAAAACCTCTTCGGGAGTTTTGGAGTTCAAAGCGGAATGCGAGCATCGATTTTGTATGTACACGGCAGTGTTCGCAACTTCTCCCCACAAAAAACTTCGGAAGACCTTGGTCACATAGCATGGCACGAGCAGCTTCCACAATGGTCCTGTTCTTTCCTTCAGCAACGCTATTCTCCTCAGGAGTATAGACAATCTTGGTCTCCCTCTTGATGGTAGCTTCTCTGCAAAAGTTCTTGAACTCATTCGTCTCATATTCAATGCCATTATCGGTCCTCAATATCTTGATCTTCTTCCCTGTTAGATTTTCCACCAAGGCTTTGATGGTACGGAACCACATGAAAGCCTCATCCTTCTTCTTCAAGAAGTATATCCAGGTTTTTGCGAGAGAAGTCATCTATGAACGTCATATAATAAGAACATCCTCACAAGGATGTCAAGGGCAGCATACCAGACAGATCAGAATGCATCAATCGCAAGACATCAGATGTCTTTCTAACACTTGAGGGGAAAGGTCCCCTTGTATGCTTTCCTTCGGCACAGCCTTGACATACACCTTCATGATCATTTGTGAACTCGGGCATCCCCATCACCACCTTCCTTGCTTCGGGAAGGGCTTTGTAGTGAAGATGTCCAAACCTCTGATGCCATAATTCAATCTGTCGGATAGTATCACATGTCATCGCTCCCAGTGGACTTCCTCCAACCTGGTAGAGTGTATCAACTCTAAACCCAATCCTCATAGCTTCCTTAAAACTCTTCTTCCAGATACGCACCTTCCCATCAATGAATGCCACATTGAAACCTTTGTCTTCCATGGTCGAAATAGATGCATGGTTCTTCTTCAAATCAGGTACATATAGTACATCTTGCAGGTGGAGGACTTGACCTTGACACAAGTGGAGGGTCACAGTCCCTGTCCCTTTCACAGGATGTGGCATTATCTCCAAGGATAATTTTCAGATTAACATCCTTCTCAACCATGTCAGAAAGTGCTTCCTTGAACCCAGTGATGTGCCTTGAGGCACCACTATCTATCAACCAGACATCCATAGTTTCGGCTGGAGATGCAGCAGAGAGGGCAGATACAAGAATGAATTCATTTCTTTTATCATCAACAACATTTGATTCCTCATACCTACAATTTCTCGACCTTTTGAAAGGTTGCCCATTTTCGCCAAAGGAAGCCTTCCTCTTCCCTTTGAACATGTTGTTCCTTTGATTGCCATTCATCCGGTTGTTGTTGTTGTGATCATCATCAGGAGAATCCTTCTTGAAAGGGCATTCTCTAGCATAGTGGCCGGTCTTGTGACATGTGTAACATTTGCCTTTCTTTCCTTGGGCCCTTGCTCTTCCTTTGTTCCTCGGACCACCAAAGCTCTTCTTCTTAGCACAAGCAATGAAGGCAGCATTCCTTCATTTTCATATTCCTTCATCCTTGTCTCTTCTTGTACGCATTTCGACAGTACTTCGTCAAAATCAAGTATCACATTGTTATTGAGAATGGTAATATTGAATACATGCCATTCGGATGAGAGACCTCCAAGTGCGGTGAGAACCATTTCTCGATCAGCAATTGTCTCCCCAATAGCCAGAAGATTATTTCTGATTTCAATCAACTCTAGAAAATATGATTGAACAGATTCATCCCTGCCTTTCTTCAAACTCTTTAGTTGGTTCTTGAGGAAAAGGACTTAATCTGCATTGTTGGCCTTGAACATGTTGACCAACTTATCATACATCTCCTTGGATGTGTGTAGCTAAGATATGTAGGCTACCAAACTCTTGTGAATTGAATCCCGGATCATCAGCTTTGCTTTGATTTCCCCCTTCTTATATTTTGACTTGGTGTCAGCAGGTGCAGTGGATGGAAGCTCTTGGATTTTACCCTGCACATAATCCATGACATCTTGGTCTTCCAACCTAAGATCTAATGTCATCTTCCAGGCATGGAAGTCTTCCTTCCCAGTCAATTTGTCATCAACTTTAAAGCCATTGTAGTTTGAGATATCCATGCTACAAACTTGGGCTTTTCTTCACCTTAGCTCTGAAACCATGTAAATTTTTGTATATGTTCTATGCTTGATGCAACTTTACTCTTATCAAACAGCAATCACATAAACAAGAAACTAAAATGTTCATAAAACATACTAGTAGATCGACAGAAGACAAGCCAAAAATTACACTTAACTTAATCAACAAAATATGTGTGGTGTGTTACGGTGGTCAACAGGATGCTTCAACCAGCGAAGTCTCAATACGGTCAGCCAACCAAAAGTGTCACACAACCCTCTCGGACAGCAATATCAGTCAACCCAAAGTCAATGAAAGTCAACGTTGTCAAAGTCAACGCTCAACACAAAACATCAACAACAAAAAGTCAACGCATCCCAGTCAAAGTCAACAGTCAACCTCAATTTCTGTGCCAATAAATGCAGACTGCAGTAATTGGAATTTTGACCATAATTGGGGTCATTTTAACCATGCATTGACGAAAGTCAACACTGGTCAACTCTGCACTGAAGAAGACAAGCCAAAAATTACAATTAACTTGATCAACAAAATATGTGTGGTGTGTTACAGTGGTCAACAGGATGCTTCAACCAGCAAAGTCTCAATACGGTCAGCCAACCAGAAGTGTCACACAACCCTCTCGGACAGCAATATCAGTCAACCCAAAGTCAATGAAAGTCAACGCTCAACACAAAACAATAGCAACAAAAAGTAAACGCATCCCATTCAAAGTCAACAGTCAACCTCGATTTCTATGCCAATAAATGCAGACTGCAGAAATTGGTATTTTGACCATAATTGGGGTCATTTTAACCATGCATTGACGAAAGTCAACACTGGTCAACTCTGTACTAAAAACCCTACGTCAAAAACATAAATTCCTTTTGTTGTGTTTCCCACGGGTGGAGAAGAAGAGACTCCAATAGATGATCAAACCAATCAGATGAGGAGAGAGAATGTGTGATGATGGATGAGTGAAAATGACCTCCAACGTTGACCTATTTATATCCATCAGTGAGGGTGTGTGACACATCTGTTGGGGCTTCAAGCCTACATTTCAATTCTGGCCAACCTGCACATATTTTGAATAAATTTAAAATATGTGTTGTTCTCATTAGATCAAGATAATATTTAGATCAATCTTGCACCTCTCAGAAAGAGGAATCCAATAAAAATATTGGCATCTTCATCTGAGCATTACAACATGGAGTTTGGACCTAATTGTCCAAAATTAACATAATATCTTGATGTAAAATATTCTAGTGCATGGTCCCAATTAGTTAGACAACATGACTAAAGTATTAAAGGGTTGGAAAAATAATTAATCCCCTCATGAGTCAATTAATTAAATTTTTGGCAAAATTAAATTAAAATTATCAACCAAAAATTTAATTAATTTGAGGTCCTAGGATAATTTATTCTCCAAAATTTAAAATTCGTCAGTTCTAGAAATTTTAATTTTTAGAGGTCCCCGGCCAAGAGAATATAGAAAATTTCAAGAAATTTTGGACCCTGGGGCCTTGGTACTTAAGTCAAAGTCAATTTTTTGAGGTAATTAACTCAAAATTATTATTTTTTAGTTAATTAAAAAGGAATTAATTGAAAAATTCGAAATTCCTCAAAAAAATAAGTAATTTCGACGGATGAGATTAAAAGATGATTAAATCTTTTTCGACGGCCAAGATTACTTTCACGGGGATCAAGCCAGCTAGTTGTTGGAGAATAAATCTATAAATTAGAGGTCTTTGTCCATCATTTTTTTATCTGATCTCTTGATCGTGTACTAGCTCTTGAAGCTCTCCTGTACTACTTTCTGGAATAATACAAACGAAGTCTTAGCGTTTATTTGATGGTTGTGTTCCTCTTCGGCATTTTATGGTAAACTTGCTCTTTATATTTTATTGGTGACTATTTCAATGAATTGTTAATTAATAGCTCTTGTACAGTAATCTATTGCACAGGTATCTTGATTAGGTTATTGGATTTAGGGTAAGAATTTTAATTGGATTGAGTTAGCAGGTATCTCTAACTCATGAAAATTTTAGTTTTATTTTATTTCTCTATTGATTTAACAATTTAACTTTAAGTGTGCAGAAATCTCTCAGATTTAGAATTGGGCGTTTGGGGAAGTCCTCGGCTGGATCCGTTGACTCCCAAGGAAATAAGATCTTAAGAGCCCTCCAGATCTAATTCCCCAAGCTTATCTTAAGTTCTCTTTTTGCAGGGTTTTTCTAGGGCTTGTGCCTAAATAAAAAAAATACCTTAAATTTTAATGAATGTAACGTTTGATCTGGCTAGTAAGAGCCTTAGATCTTCAAATCTGTTATGTATATTTTATTAATTATTAGTTAGATATAGTTATCTTAGGTTTTATTAAGTGAAAGGGCATGATCAAAGATCATGCCTCTTCACCAAGGGACACCATGAGGCTATATTTAAACCCTCGGTGATTCCCCATTGTAATCATATCTTATATCTCATCTTTTATCAATAATAATATATACTTATTCAAGTTTACCAGAGTTTTTACACTCCATTGGTATCAGAGCCATGGCTCTTAGGGATCTGTGTGATCACCAGAATTAAGGAATTACAAGAAAATTCCAAAATTGCAGATCTTTTTAAAAACCAAGTGCTTGTGGGTAGCAACATTTGTTTTTTAAAAAAGGAGGAAGAAATATATATATATATATATATATATATATATTAATAAAATCAAAAGAGAGAAGGAAAGTTAACATAAAGGGGGAAATAAATTAAAAGAAAAAAGAAAAAGTAAAAAGAGAGATATACGTACATGTGAAGACAAAGTAAAATTAAAAAGGAAGAGTAATTGCTCGTGGTTTACAAGCTCGTGGTTTTTGGGCCCATGGTATTAAAACCCATTTCCCCTTTTCAAAACAAGGTGCCTTTTCAAAACAAAGTGACTTTTAAAAACAATATTATATATATATATATAATTCAAATAATAAAATAATAATAATTATTATTATTATTATTATTTAAAAATATATATATATATAATAATAATAATAGAAATTATTTTTTTATTTCAAAAAAATTTTAATTAATTTTAAAACAAAAAGGGGGGAGGTGGGGGGGGAACTGACAGAAAAATATTCCCCACCTCATACACGTTCAATGTCTTCATTGATGTCGATCGCTGAATTCCAGAAGAAATTGGGAGATCTCGAGAAACAAATCAATAATAATTCTGAAGAATTCAGAAAAAGATTAATCGATCTTGAAGGTACAGTTGCAGGACACTCCAACGACATCAAAAAGATTCATGATACGACAAATCGAATAGAAAGACAAATGTGGCTAAATCATCACGAGGCCACAGAAAAGCATAACGAAGCAATGAACAAGATGACAGAGCATAGTGAAGCAATGAACAATATGACAGAACTCTTCAATAAGCTAAATGATAAGATAGATAAGTTAAGTCAGACACAATCCCCAATATTTCCTAACATGGAACAAAATCAACAAAACAATTCCGCAGATTCAAGGAACTCGGAAGAGCATCAGGAAAAGACCGATTCCCCACATCATCAAGAAGATAGTAATGTAGATTTTCAAAATAAGCAGCTTTGGAATGCATTTGCTAATCAATATCCCCTTCTTGTTCCACCATTAGCATATCAGCGAAAAGCCAGTAATGCAACAACAGAAGTTATTGAAAACTTTTATATAAATGAAAATCCAATGGCAGAAAAAGAAACAATGTTGGTGAAGGAGCCACATAAAGAATTTAATGTGACTGTTATCACAGATGCAACAACAGACATGGTCGTTGAAAATGAAAGAATCCATGAAAATACAGTTTCTTATAAACAGCAAAATGTTTCATCCCCAGAATTGAAAGAAAAATGTGGAGAGATAAACACATTCGAAGCCACTGATATACTGCCAGAAGCTGTTGAGGCCTTCGATGTTCACGCAGATATGGTTGTTAAGAAGGAAGCTTTTGATGATGAGGAGAAGTTGCATCGAACGATAATTGCTGGTAACTTACCTCTAAATCTAAAGAGAAATCACGAAAAATTACCAGAAGAACAAGGAATAGTTAGGAAACACGAAAAAGTCTTCCAAGACCTGCCAATAAAAATACCTCCTAATAAGGAACATGAACATCCAATAGAAGTCAAGAAAGGACCCGACCCTGTCAATATCAAATCTTGTCGCTATCCACATCACCAACATATGGAGCTCGAGAAGATGCTTCACGATCTTTTAAAAATGTGGGAAGCAAGAGCCCACCGCTCAAGAAACCCAGGCGTTCATCAACATTGTCCATCGTTATGTATGCTTTGAGGACAAAGCATCTTTAAGAGAGGGGCAATGTTATGTATATTTTATTAATTATTAGTTAGATATAGTTATCTTAGGTTTTATTAAGTGAAAGGGCATGATCAAAGATCATGCCTCTTCACCAAGGGACACCATGAGGCTTATATTTAAAGCCTCGGTGATTCCCCATTGTAATCATATCTCATATCTCATCTTTTATCAATAATAATATATACTTATTCAAGTTTACCAGAGTTTTTACACTCCAAAATCTGGGAGCGAATTCGGACTTACACTCCTCAGATCTGCATCTCCTGTGCATAGATCTGCATTTTTAATTGTGTAAATATTAAATAAATAAAAAGCAATTTTTTCTGATTTTCGAATCGAGGTTTCATTTTCGATTTTTTGTATGTGTTGGGCTTTTGGGTTTTGGTTTTTGGTTTTGTGCAAGTGACGTTTGAGGGTTTTCAAAAAAAAAAAAAATTGGATCTGAGATAGATCTAAGTCTTGGAGGGTAAGATTTGATCTCAATATCAGGATTTTTTGCAAAGATATTCAAGTTAAGAATTTTCTGTTCTGTATTTTTGGGAAAAATTAATTGTTGGACAAAAGGAAAATTTTGAAATTTTTATGCACCAGTTGTGCCCACATTTTTCACTTCTGGGCTGCCCTTCTTCCCTGGAATCTCCATTGGCCTGCGTTTTTTCTCACTGTCTTTATTCGTTGCCTCTGTGTTCAACCTTTTCCCTTGATGCAATTTCCAGCAGCCTCTACTTCTCCACGCTACCTCCAACTCGCATTTTTTTCCTCTTTCCTCTGTTTTCGTTCTCCCATCGCTTCCCTTTTCCGAAGCTTACTCAGTTGCTGCCCTCGGTTTCCTGCATCCCTTTCTCTATCCGAGCCTTCCTCCATTGCCCTCTTCTTCTCCCGCGTCCATGTCTGCGTCCTTGCCAACTTCGTCCCTCACTCTCCACGTTGTTGCTTTCTCGCAGCCTTCGAACCCTCTCTAGCTCTGTCGTTTCCCTTCATCTGTTGCTCTCCCTCTCGGTTGTTGTTCAACGGCTTGTCACGCTGCCTCTTCCTCCAGCTTACATGCATTCAAACCTAAACCTAACACAACGCACAACACAAATCAAACATAATGCATTTCTTTTTTTTATTTTCCAAGGTTTAGATTACACATTATTAACATTTCATTTTATTTTATTTTTTTGTAAAGTTTTGGGATTAGATGTAACATTAGCTTTAAAAAAAAAAAATCTGTAAAGTTTGGGGTTTAATTTAATTTGTAATAACATTTCATTCTTTTTAGTTAACTTATATTTTTTTATAAAAAAGGAAACTTTAAAAAGCAAAAAAAGGTTTTTATTTATTTATTTATTTTTAGGTTTTAGCTTTTCAAAAAAAAACAGAAATCAAAATTATAAAAACATTTTATCTAGCCTTTGTGAAAACTTCAAAAAAAAAAAATTAAATATTTCTTTTTTGAGATCTTAAGTGTTTTTTTTTAGAATCATCATTGAGGTATAAGGGTCTTAAGCATCAAGGAAAATCATCTACATTTGGAAGCTCTAAAAATTTTAATTCCTTGCTCTTTTATGGTTTTAAGTGTTTAACTTGCGCATTGGGTTTTGAGTTATTTCGTGCTTAATATCTATTGAGATCATTTGTCGATTATTTCACAATAGCTATGGTTTAAATTTGCTTGAATTAACATTGCATGATAAACGTTTAAAAAAAAAATTCAGCAAATGTTACATGTTTCTCAAATTGAATGTCTTCAATGCGTTATCTTGAAGGTGAAATAAAAAAAAATTGTGAAGATATTGTCATTCTCTTTGAGCTATAATTGCACTAGAGTAATAAGCTTATGATCGATTGGAATTTATATTTTGAATACATTGTGGAAAAGCTTATCTTTCAGTTTGGTGAAGTGAACATCTATTTGAGTAATTAAAACACTGTGGTAGTATTCTCATAGATAATTGTGGCATATGTGTTTTTGTCCCTGAGTCTTACTTCATCTCTCTCATCTCATGCATCTGCATTTTAGTTTGGATCTGCATTTCATATATGGTAGTTGCTCATTCCAGCAGCAGTTATCTATCAATTACTTGATCATAATTTCATAACGAGATAATTGAATCCATAAGGCACTGGTATCAAACATTTAATCTAATTAAATCTATTAAATCTCGTCAAATCTTAAATAAGTACTTGATCGCCTGACTGTGTCTCCCGAACTGGTTGGTTTCCAACTAGTTCTCTTTCATTCCATTTCTATAGGGTCTACCCCCCTTAGTCTGCAGGGAGACAGCTTAAACAGAGAGATTGGGGATCAAGGTGACAGCCCCCAATCTGAGCCATTGTTGCGGTGCCTAGACATTTTGTGCGACAACATTTTTTGGTGTCGTTGTCAGTGACCAATGTATTGGACTTTGGTTTTACGACATTCATCTCTTTCTTCCTCTTCATCTCAGGTATTTGAGTTAGATTTCTGTCGTGGTGGCGACTCCATTTTCTTCATCTTCTATTGGAATTTTTACTAGAAGACATCCAAGTAGCTTGGTTAACCCCACTCCAAATCCTGAAAAGGTTCTCAGAGTCTGATTACACAGGCTCTCTTCTCCTACACCTTGTTAATCTCGGGTAGGAAGCTCTCTCTAATATCCATTCTCTTTTCTGTGATCTTGTTCCGCAAGATATCATGGATATCTACGCCCCGTGTAACTTTGCTAACATTCAGGGTTATCCCCATGATTTCCTTGAGCATGGTATGGATAAGTTACCTACTTTTCAAGGAAATAATGTGGTTAGTGTCAAAGCTCACTTGAGCGCTTTCACTTGTTGGTGGAATAAATGGGCTAGAAATAACAATTTCGAGGATGTAAAGATGAGCCTTTTTATTCTTACCTTTGAGCAAGATGCTATGGAATGTTTTACTGAAAAACCTAATAATTCATTCGATTCTTTCGAATCAATTCTAAATGCCTTTAAATATAAGTTTGGAGATAAAAGGGAAGATAGGCATTTCGTGAAAGATATAAGTACCTTAAAAAAGAAAGAAAATGAAACGATTGAATAATTTAACAAGAGATATAATGGTATTTTGAAGGAAATATCTCAAAATCATAGGCCTCCTGATGTATCTCTTCTGAATTTTTACATTGATGCTTTCAATTTCGATACTTCATATGAGCTAAGACGTGCTAAGACTACTGATTATAAGGCTTGCCAATCTTTAGCAGAAGAACTCGAAAACGACAAAAGGGCATCAGGGAAGTCTGAAATTCCTGGTTTTGATAGGGCTGCAACTAAATTGAAAGGGCCTAAAGGTAAAGAGGCTCAAGAATTTGATGATGATCCTATGAAAAAATTATTGCAAAAACTTGAAAGCATGGAGCTTCACCAAGCGAAATTAATCTCTAACCATGCTAAGGATATAAGCACTTTGCAATCTAGGTTGGTCCAAATGGAAAGAGCTCAAGCGCAAAATTCACAACCTAGGAATCATAATAATAATCAAAGTAATAATACTTGGCAGAAAAAAAGGTCAGCCTAGTGAGCAAAGACCTCCTAATCCGCTTGAATCTACTAATTTGGTTGATGAAGCTCCGCCTAATTGTAGAGCTTGTGATGCTCTTCATGAGGAGGTTACTTGTCCCACTGTTAAAAGAATTATGAATAGTGGAATGTTTGGGGCAAATAATCAAATAAATGTTGTTGGTAAAGAGTTTGCTTTGTCTATGGAAAATAGTCAAGATGTTAGGCCTTTCACATCTTCCCATAGTATCAATAATTTTGGGCCTGAAAAGGATTTGATAATTGAATTCTTTGGTGAAAAGCCTTCTCCAGATCAAGTATTGGAAATTGCAATGGACAAAGGGTTAACTTAGCAAAGAAGGGATAAAGATCAATGTAATAATCAAACTCCCCCTCGAATTTTTAATCCTAGTCCTGGTTTGAATATTGATTTGGGAGGATGGTTGAATAATGCAAAGATATTGGTGCTTGTCATTGAGATATTGAAGCTTCCCGCTCAGAAGGCTAAGTTTTTAGATGTCGTCAGAGTTTCACATGTTAATGTTGCTTAAGATAAGGCTCTTGAAGTTGCCTATCAGGATGCCCCTATATATCTGCAAAAAATGGAATCAGATAACAAGGAGCATCAACCATTTTTCATTGCTTTGATGTTTAATGGTTATAAATTGAATAATTGTACGCTGTAATTTGGTGCTTCAGCATGTGTCATGACCAAGAGGGTCATGGAACAGCTCAATTTAAGAGTTTATGGACCATAATACAACATATGTGCCATGGACTCTAAGAAAATTGAAGTTCATGGGCTAATCAAGGATTTACAAGTTCATTTATCTGTTTACCATGACATAATGATTGTTATGGACATAGTTATAGTTGATGTTCCAAATGCTTGGGATATGTTGCTATCAAGAAAATGGGCCTCTGATCTAGGAGGAAGTATTCAGATGAATTGGTCTTATGCTATGATTCATTCTCCTAGAGGTGAGGGTTTTGTGAAACTAAACAGAGAGCCTGAAAGGAGATTCCATGTGGAATATCCTAAGAGACCTCATAATGAAATAATTAAACGACAACCTGATATGGGGAATTATGCTATTATGTCTAATTTCATAGTTCTTTTAGATCATAAGGTTGTTGAGAAGTTTGAGGATCTAAAGGATAAAGTTTGGTACATGCATTTTGATGGTGCATTGTCTAGGCATGGTAAAGGTGTTGGAATTGTATTAAAGTCTCCCCTTGGTCATATTTTCAAATTTGCCTATAGACTGGAATTCGAAGCAACCAAAAAAGTAGCTGAGTATGAAGCCTTGTTGTTGGGTCTTGAATTGGCAAAAGCTTTAAGAAATTAAGCTGCTTAGTATCAAGGGAAACTCTGATTTAGTTATCATGCAAGTTAAAAATAAATTTACATGTAAAAAGCAAAGGTTAGGGAATTATCGAAATGTTGTGTGGGATGTTATGGAATACTTTGATGCCCTTAACCTTGAAGTTATCACAAGAGAAAAGAATTGCTTGGCGGATGAGCTTATTGTGGCTACTTCTACTTTACAATTATCTAATGAACTGATCGAGGATAAGATAAAAATGGTTATTTTTAAACCTTCTGTTCCAGATAATTCAGAGCATTGGAAAGTTTTTAATGATGAGAAGCACATCATTTGTTGTATTAATAATTTGGATGAGTTTGAAAAGTTTCGGATAAGTTCTAGAGAGGATGGCTCTGATGATCATGAAGATATTATAAATCCTACTCCTAGGAATGTTGTTGCTTTAGAGTAGCACTTTGATTGGCATGATGCCACAAAGATGAAAGAGGAAAATAAAATGGATCTGGGTGAATTCATTGAAGTAAATATTGGTACCCCAAAGGACCCTATAATTGTCAAAATTGGTAAAGGTACTAATGATGAAGAAAGGAAAAAGTTGACCAATTTACTTCGTGAATATAGGGATGTTTTATCATTTTTGTATGATGAGTTAAAAGGATATAGGGAAGAAGACATGCAACATACTATCCCTTTCAAGGATGAAAATGCTAAACCTTTTCGTCAAAAGCTTAGGCAAATAAATCCTAAGTTAGCACCTTTGGTTTAGAAAGAGCTGTCAAAGATGCTTGCAACTGGAATTATTTCTCAAACTTAGCATTCAACATGGTGTTCCAACCTGGTGATTGTTAGGAAGAAGAATGGTACAATTAGACTTTGTGTCGATTTTAGAAACCTCAATCTAGCATGTAAAAAAGATAATTACCCTTTGCCAAACATGGAGACTAAGTTGCAAAGAGTAACAAGTTCAGGAATGATGTCATTGCTAGATGGTTTTTCTAGATAAAATCAAGTTTTGGTTAAGAAGGAAGATCGTCACAAAACTACCTTCACCACACCATGGGGTACTTTTGAATATATTAGAATGCCTTTTGGGTTGACTAATGCTGGAGCTACTTTTCAAAGGGTTATGGACTATGCCTTTAAAGGTTTAATTAGTAAAATTATTCAAATTTATCAAGATAATTTTACTGTTTTTTCTAAGAATAGTATTAGTCATATAGGTCATCTTAAGCAAGTTTTTGACAAGTGTAGAGAGTTTGGGGTTTCCTTGAATCCAACTAAGTCTGTTTTTGGAGTGACTGAAGGGAATCCAAAAAGATGGGATCAATATTGATCCTGAAAGAGTTGAGGCAATCCAAAAGATTCCTCTCCCTCATAATCTTAAATCCCTTCAATGTTTTCTTGGAAAAACTAATTTTCTGAGAAGATTTATTCCAAATTACGCAGAAATAGCCAAGCCTATTCAAAGTCTTCTGAAGAAAGATATAATTTTTTTATGGAAAGGAGATGGCAAAAAGGCTTTTCAGGAAATCAAGGGTGCTATAACCAAAGGTCCTGTTTTGGTTAGTCCTGAGTATTCTCAGGATTTCATGATTTTCTCTTTCGCTTTTGAAGATACCATTATTGGTGTCTTATTACAAAAGAATAAGGAAGGTCACGAACAGCCTATTGCTTTCATGAGTAGAGCGCTTCAAAATTTTGAATTAAATTATACTACCATGGAAAAGCAAGCATATCCCGTGAAGTCTCTTAAGCATTTCAGGACTTATGTGGGTTATTCCAAAGTCATTGTTTTTGTCCCACATTCTGTGATTAAAGATATATTAACTCAAACAGATTGCTTAGGGACTCATGCTAGGTGGGTTACTAAAATTCAGGAGTATGACTTAGAGATTAGACCCATCAAGTTAGTAAAGGGTCAAGGCTTGGCTGAAATGATGATCGAAGGTAATGAGAAAGCTCTTGGTTTGATTTGTCTTAACAATACTTCTTCACCTGAGATGCAAATATCAAGAGAGCATGAATGGTACAAGTATATTATTTATTATTTGTTAAATCTTGCATGTCTTAACCATTTAGTTGCTCATAGAAGAAGGGCTCTTAGATTAAAAGCCACTAACGATGGCCTTGGATGGAGAAATCCTGAGGGCATAATACTTAGGTGTGTTGATGAAGTTGAGTCCAAGAAGTTAATTTTTTAGTTTCATTCAGGATTTTGTGGTGGTCATTATGCTGCTAGAAATACCTCCTACTAAATTATGAGAGTTGGCTATTATTGGTCTTCGATCTTTTCAGATGTGCATAAATTTGTTAGAAGTTGCCGACCCTGTCAACTATTCACTGGGAAGCAGAAGCTAGCCGCCAAACCCCTACAACATGTGGTTGTTGAGGCACCTTTTCAACATTGGGAAATTCCATCAAAATTCTAACAATGGCTACTCATGGATCTTAACTGCAACTAATTATTTTACTAGATGGGTTGAAGCCATTCTTGTTAAGAATATCAATGAAAAGGTCATTATGGACTTTATTGAAAATCAAATTATTACTAGATTTAGTGTCCCCGCCAAGATCACTACCGACAATGCCAAAGCTTTTAATTCTATTGAATTTTCATCTTTTTGTTTTAAGTATGGCATTGCATTATCTCATTCATCTAACTACTATCCTCGGGGTAATGACTAGGCTGAGTTAAGTAACAAAAATCTTATAACCATTATCAAGAAGATAGTAGGAGATAATAAGCGATCTTGGGCAGCAAAATCAAGTATGCTTTATGGGTAGATAGAATTACTAAAAATAAGGCTACTGGTAACTTTGCCATTGCACCTTAAATTCCCAGCTTACCAACTCCTTCAACATTTTTCCACTGATAAAGATGTTGTTCAAAATAGAATTGATCAAATTATAGAGTTGGATGAAACTCATAGGAAAGCTTTTGATAATATGTGTCAAAATCAATCTAACATTAAGAAAAGCTTTGATAAATTGTCTCGATCTAGATCTTTGCAGGTTGGAGACATGGTATTACTTTGGGATTGAAAGAATGAAAAACCAGGAAAACATAACAAGTTCGACAGTTTGTGGCTAGGACCTTACATTATCCGATGCATTGTTAGACCCAACTCGTTCCACTTGAGCACATTGGAAGGCGACCACTTCACTTACATGCAAATGGCCAAATGCTCAAGTTTTTCTTCAGAGATGACATTTGATGCCATTGTGCATCCTTTGTATTGTATTTCTAACCTTACACCTTGTCCTTTCAGTATTTCATTTTGTAGTTAGATTAAATTTACTTTTCATGTTAGTAGAATAATAAATTATAGAAGAGCTTCTATTTTTCATCTGCTTGATGTTATATAATGATATTTGGATGGACGCTACTTACGTAATATTGAGTGTTGCTTGGATGCAGATTCTGGATTCTCACATTCCTTCAATGAAGCAACGTGTCACCAAGTAGAGTCAGATGTTGACCACTCCATGTCAACAACCCCACAGCAATACACCCACATTTTTTCGAATGTGATATATCATATTCGATGTGTTCACGCCATTTAGATTTCATCATCAGTCGACAGTTTTGTAAAAGATGTAAAACCCATTCTACATGTTTATAATGTAAACGATCTGAGTAAGACTATCATGTATGTAACAACCTAGGTAAGCCTAGTATTTTGGCGACGATTTCTATCCTAGGAGGTTTTTCGTCTCACTGATTCATTTGTGTTTCTCGACACAAATGATTGGCAGAGTTTTCCCATCCAACCTCACCCCAAAGCTAGGGTGGATTTTGTCGTCAAGATACTAAGTAAGTCCTAGTGTTTTCTATCAAGTCTTTGTAAATATAATTTGAGAATAATCCAAGCTAATTGGCTAGATTATTTTATTATAGATTACTTGGTCTGCTAGATCATATTTTGAGTTGCAGAATTGGGTCGCTATTTGAGGGTCTATTACGAATGGGCTTTCCCCCTTCATCTGTCAAATTGTAATATCTTGATGTAAAATATTTCAATGCATGGGCCCTCATAGTTAGACACAATGGCTAAAGTATTAGAGGGTTGGAAAAATAATTAATCCCTTCATGAGTCAATTAATTAAATTTTTTGGCAAAATTAAATTAAAATTATAAGCCAAAAATTTAATTAATTTGAGGTCCTAGGAAAATTAATTCTCCATAATTAAAATTTTGTCGGTTCTATAAGTTCTAATTTTTGGAGGTCCCCGACCAAGGGAATATTGAAATTCTCAAGCAATTTTTGGACCTTGGGCCTTGGTCGTTAAGTCAAAGTCAATTTTTTGAGGTAATTAACTCAAAATTATTATTTTTGTGTTAATTAAAAAGGAATTAATTGAAAATTTTGAAATTCCTCAAAAAATAAGTATTTCGACGGACGAGATTAAAAGATGATTAAATCTTTTTAGACGGCCAAGATTACCTTGATGGGGATCAAGCTAGCTGCTAGAGAATAAATCTATAAATTAGAGGTCTTTGTCCATCATTTTTTTCATCTGATCTCTTGATCGTGTACTAGCCCTTAAAGCTCTCTTGTACTCTCTTGCTTAGGTTATTGGATTTAGGATAGGAAATTTAATTGGATTGAGTTAGCAGGTATTCAGTTTTATCTTATTTCTCTATTGATTTAATAGTTTAAGTGTGAAAAAATCTCTCGGATTTAGAATTGGGCGTTTGGGGAAGTCCTCGGCTGGATCAATTGACTCCCAAGGAAATAAGATCTTAAAAGCCCACTGAATCTAGTTCCCCAAGCTTATCTTAAGTTCTCTTTTTGTAGGGTTTTTTTAGAGCTTGTGCCTAAATAAAAAAAATTATCTTAAATTTTATTAAATCTAACGTTAGATCTGGCTAGTAAGAGCCTTAGATCTTCAATTCTAGAAGCGAAGTTGGACTCACACTCCTCAGATCTGACAGATCTACATCTATTGTGCATAGATCTGCATTTTTAATTGTGTAAATATTTAAATAAATAAAAAATAGTTTTTTTTTTTTTTTTTTTTTTTTTTTCTGATTTCTAACTTGGAATTGGGGTTTCATTTTCGATTTTTTGTATGTGTTGGGATTTTGGGTTTTGGTTTCTGGTTTTGTGCAGGTGACATTTGAGGGTTTTCAGAAAAAAAAAATTTAATCTGAGATAGATCTAGGCCCTGGAGAGTAAGATCTGATCTCAAGATCAGGATTTTTTGCAAAGATATTCAAGTTAAAATTTTTCAGATCTGTATTTCTAGGTAAAATTAATTGTTGGACAGAAGATCAATTTTGAAATTTTTATGCACTAGTTGTGTCTCTGTTTTTCACTTGTGGGTTGCCCTTCTTCCTGCAATCTCCATTGACCTACGTTTTTCTCACTGTCTCTACTCGTTGCCTCTATGTTCAACCTTTTCCCTTGCTGCCATCCAGCAGCCTCTGCTTCTTCACGTTGCCCCCAGCTCGCATTTTTTTCCTCTTTCCTCTATTTTCGTTCTCCCATCGCTTCCCTTTTCCGAAGCTTACTTGGTTGTTGCCCTCGGTTTCCTGCATCCCTTTCTCTATCTGAGCCTTCCTCCATTGCCCTCTTCTTCTCTCGCGTCCCTGCCTGCGTCCTTGCCAGCTCCATCCCTCACTCTCCACGTTGTTTCTTTCTCGCAACCTTCAAACCCTCTCCATCTCCGTTGCTTTCCTTCATATGTTGCTCTCCCTCTCGGCTATTGTTCGACGGCTTGTCACACTGCCTCTTCCTCCGGCTTACTTGCATTCAAACCTAAACCTAACACAATGCACAACACAAATCAAACATAACGCATCCCTTTTTTTTATTTTCCAAGGTTTAGATTACACATTATTAACATTTCATTTTTTTTATAAATTTTGTAAAGTTTTGGGATTAGATTTAACATTAGGTTTCCATTTTTTTTTTTTTTTTTTTGTAAATTTTGGGGTTTAAATTCATTTGTAATAACATTTCATTCTTTTTAATTAACTTCTAATTTTTTATTTTAGGAAAAAAAAAAAAAAACCTTTAAAAAACAAAAAAAGGTTTTTATTTATTTTTATTTTTTTTAGGTTTTAGCTTTTCAAAAAAAATCAAAATTATAAAAATATTTTATCTAGCCTTCGTGAAAACTTCAAAAAAAAAATATATATATATATATATATATATATTTCTTTTACAAGATCTAAGTTTATTTTTTAGAATCATCATTGAGGTATAAGGGTCTTAAGCATCAAGGAAAATCATCTACATTTGGAAGCTCTAAACATCTTAATTCCTTGCTCTTTTATGGTTTTAAGTGTTTAATTTGTGCATTGGGTTTTGAGTTATTTCGTGCTTAATATCTATTGAGATCATTCGTCGATTATTTCACAATAGCTATGGTTTAAATTTGCTTGAATTAACATTGCATGATGAACATTGAAAATTTTTTTAAGCAAATGTTACATGTTTTCCAAATTGAATGTCTTTAATGCGTTATCTTGAAGGTGAAATAAAAAAAACTGCGAAGATATTGTTATTCTCTTTGAGCTATAATTGCACTAGAGTAATAAGCTTATGATCAATTGGAAGTTATATTTTTAATACATTGTCGAAAATATTATCTTTCAGTTTGGTGAAGTGAACATCTATTTGAGTAATTAAAATACTCTGGTATACATCTCATAGATAATTGTGGCATAGGCGCTCTTGTCCCCGAGTCTTGCTTCATCTCTCTCATCTTGGGCATCTGCATTTTAGTTTGGATCTGCATTTCATACAGGGTAGTTGCTCATTCTAGCAGCAGTTATCTATCAATTATTTATCCTAATTTCATAACAAGATAAATGACTCCATAAGGCACTGGTATCAAATATGTTAAATCTCGTCAGGTCTTAAACGAGTACTTGGTCACTTGACTGTGTCTCTCGAACTGGTTGGTTTCCAACTAATTCTCTTTCATTCCATTTCTATAGGGTCTACCCCCCTTAGTCTGCAGGGAGATGGCTTAAATGGAGAGATTGGGGATCAGGGTGACAGCCCCCAATCTGAGCCGTTGTCGCGGTGCCTAGACGTTTTGTGTGACAACAGATTGCATTTCTTTAGCATGAGTTTCTTGAATCCTAAAAACATCAGCATACTTAGCTACCAGTTGAATAACTTGTTGTTTGTGTTTTTCTTCTAACTACAATTCCTTATTCCTGAACTGTTCTTGTAGGACAATAATTTGTTCTTATTCTTCCTTTAGCTGTGTGGTCGATTTATTAATAAATACAGCTATACATCTGTTGTTTCTTCTGCAAATTCATTATCAATTAAGTGAGAAGCATTCCATACGACAGATGGGTCCTGGGGCAGGTCTTCTAATTGTCCCACTTTCTTTTCTTCCCTCTGGCTTTGACAATACTCTTTTTTTGTGTGTGGAAGACATAAGTACTTAGTGGGATGACTGTATCTTCTACAGGTGGTAGGGTATCTAAATCCATTGTTGTAGGAAAAACTATATCAGGAATTGAGCTAATGGGAGGTAGTATCAATGGTGGCAGTTGAGATTATAGTTGTGGACCCTCCAGAGCCAATACTTTGAGCATTTCCTCCTGCACTACCCGTTTTAAAAGGAGTTTGTTGAGTCATATCTTTCTCAGTACCATTTTTGGTTTCTTCACTTTGTTCTTGTTCCTTGAATTTCTGTTCTAATTCCTTTTGTTTCTGCTCTTCTTCCTTCTGCAATAGTTTTTTTTTTCTATATGTCCCCACAAGACACCCCTTTCCCCCACCCCCTCCCCCCTCCTCCCAACTACGCCCGTCCCGAAAGTGTGGGAAACATGGGGGGCACACACCCCCACCCTAAAGGACCGCATCCCTATTGAACATTGGATATCAAGTGATTTAAACCTACCACCGATTCAGCCAACAGTCTTGCAGCAATGATCAAGTGATCCGCAATTGTTCAACCTATGGCCAACCACAATTTATCAGTACAAATACTATATAAATTTTAAATGTGAAAAATATTTGTTTTCACTGATTGTACAAGTATGTATTATCGTGAAATATAATTAATTGTCTATTTTTGAATGTCGATGATCAAAGGATTCAAAATAGTAATTTCGAAAACATTCATATGCAGAAACACAGTAATTTACCCTGGAAACCCATATGCAAAAACCAGCATCAAAGGAGAGGCTTGCTCAGCTCCAAGAAATCTCATGTAGAATCTAGATGTAGATTGTAATTCTGAATTCATGCTCAACTAGAGATCTACTAATCCTGCACCAAGAAACAAGGCTATAGGAAATGTAAACTACCTACAATCTACTCAACACACAGCCAATCAAAGTCTGATGTTCATCTTGAGATTCTTGTCTGTGGAATTCGAATGAAGCATTCAGCAAATGCCCTCCTTTTGCAAAAGACTTACCCTTCAGTTTACTGGTGATTGCATGCTCTAATAGAAAGTATGCCTTCTCCTCTGCTACAGAATATGGGCCTTGGTAAAGGCCTCAGATCTAGTGAAGCTTCTTCTCACTCAGTGCCTAGGGTTAGATCTTCTCGCCAAAAAGATTGTCTTCTCAACTCCAACATGGAATGGTGGACAACTTCCAGTTTAGCTTCCTGCTCAATAAAGTCTAAACCACAATAAAAAACACCAACAATCAAACTCTATAACAATGTGATTTTGGCATTATATTTCCAAGTTATTGAGTCTTCCTCACTCCATTAGAACTCCACCCCTATGAAAAAAATTTCATGACAACCAAATCGATTCATAAATTCCCACACTGGAATCAATATCACAATCATTCCCCATGTCAAATCAATTCATAAATTCCTAAATTGGATTCAATATCCAAATCATTCCCCATACCAAATCGATTCAACGTCATGACCAATTTCTTCAAAGAATTTCATTTATATTTAATGGTTGCACCAAAATCGATTTACCACCCAACCAATTTAAAGAAAAGCCCAAAATGATATAAAACTCAAATCCATTGGCTCAATCCCATGTCAGTACACCAATGAAATTCTCCAATAGTCTTGTCATGGATAGCTGGGATGGATTCTCTTCAATCCTTTCCCTTCAAGGAAGTGCCAACTAATTTCAGAGACTAATGTATCTTTGTTTATTCAGCATCAAGGCTGAATCGGAATACTAATTTCTCTCTCTTTCTCTGCCTTCAATCACAAGACCAATAGCTTCAACAGTCCCTCTCTACCCAAGAACCATTTTCCTTCAAATTTTCATGCAAACAACCTCTTCCACATAATGAACAATTTAATCAGTTGGTTGTTTCAACTATGAAGGTGAATCATGGCTATTGAAAGTGACTAAGCAAGGCATGGGGTCATGCATAAATGCAGATCATGAAGACATGAGAAGATGTAAACTATGAGTCCATGCAAAGATGCAGAGCCATGCACCATGCAGAGATGCAAAGGAAGGATAAGGTGTGGTGGATGCTTTGCACTCCAGAGTCCACACTCAGACTTCATCCATGTTACTTACCAATGCAGAGAACGGGACCATGCAATAATGTAGAGAAAGGGGAAACTGAGGTGGGTGCTCCACACTCACCTTCCTACTTATTCCAAACAAATGCAAAGTGTGGGGACATGTCCTTCCTCTACATTACTTGCTTTCTCTGTATACGAAACTAATGCAAAGTGTGGAGCCATGTGCTTCCCATGCATTGCATACTAGCCAAAGATTCCTTCAAAAATTAAAGAAGGATTTCTATAAAGGCTTTCAAACCCACTTAAAGACTTTGCAATTGGTAATTTTTATCAAGGATACTCCTTTATTAAAGACACTCCACAAGCTTTGAGATCCAATATTTTGCAAAAGGATTTGCAAAAGTATTTCCAAACTTAAACACAGACTTGAGCTCAGACAGGGGAGCCTTACAAATTAGGAGACAGAGAGGGAAGATTTCTATGGTTGTAGAAGCAATTGCAAGATACCACATGATAGGCATAAGGATACTTATTTATCTTCCCAAACCCATTTTGAATCACAAAGTTCTATAAAAATCAATGTTGCACGACTCGTACTCGGCAAATACTCAGATGGCATATCACTCGACTCCGGAAGACTCGGTAAACACTCAACAAATAGCAAAAAAAATAAAAATCTCTCATATTTTTGGCATAAAAGATAAATGAATAGCATTTCCAACACATACAAGTTATAAAACCATGAGTTACACAAGAATTCATAATATCATCTCATAAAATATGGTCATATAACATAACACAATTGATATTTTTATTCAAAAATTTTAAAAGCAAACTGAAAAATGATTTCATAAACAAAATCACATATGGTGGCAACTTGCAAGTTCTCTATGAGTCATAACATAATTAAAAAACCAAAAACAGACAATGTCTCCATATGCAATATCATGTCTCATGCATCAGCACGACGACACCTGGAATAAGCTCTCGAGGAGCTAGTGCCAACATCAGTGGGCTGAAACCAATGTTGCACGAAGCGGGGACGTTTTTTGGAAGCGGATACATGGAAGCGTCATTTCCCAAAAATCTAGGAAGCGAAGCGTCTCGGAACCATCTACTATATATATATATATATATATATATGTATTTATATTAAAAAAAAACATCCAAAATACCAAACTAGTTGTAGAAGATATGAAAACATGCATATTTGTATACAAATCAAGATAGATATGGCATCCATTGTACATCAATGGTTAATTATTCGAGTATCAACCATCTGGAATCTAGATTCTTCTCCTCTTGTCTCGCCTTTGCCTCTACCTTGATTGTCCAACGATATTAGTCAACATTTCCCAATTTTAATCAAACTACCTAATCCAAGCCTTAAAATATGGTGGAAAAAGCTTAACATGCTTGATCAATGATTTTGACTTGATTGAAAGGTAATTTTTTGCTAAGGCCATGACAAAGGAATTCAACAATTAACACCACCAACACTAGGGTACATGAGCACATAGAGGGCTTGGTGCTCTTGATTAAATGCTAATCACATACCTTCATACATGATATAATCTAATGAAAAGCCACAATCTCATTGATCCTGAATTCCTTAAAATTGTTAAGTCTGTTGAATTTTGAATAGGATATGAAATTCTATTTTCTCCATATGAAGCCCGATGGGGCTAGAACCACTCTCAAACATCTCGAGTCATTTCATGGTAATGTTAAAAATTTAAGTAAAAGGATGAAAATGAAAAATAAAGGAGAATGTCTCTTTTACTTTAAAAATTTAACATTAAGATGACAGGGCATCTAGGAAGCATCTAAGGAGCATCAAGGGAGCACCTTGGGAGTGTTCGGGAAGCCCCATCCCAACTTAAGTCAAATAATTTTTTTTTAAACGATTTAGAACCCCACGGAACCGCCCATCTCCCTCTGGATCCACTGGTGATCCGCGTGGATCCGTGCCCAAACCTCCATGGATCCCCAACAGATCCTTTTCTGGATTCGCAGATCGGGAATCCAAAACTGCAAATTGGGCTTGAGTGGTTCCAAATTTCCAGGAATCACCTCAAAACGGCGGAACCGTGGATCTGATTTTCGGATCTGTGGTTTCGTCGGAGGATCACCCAAGGATTGTTATGAGACGCTGTTCCGACCTTGGATCCTTGGCAGGGGGGAAGGATCGTGCAACACTGGTTGAAACAACCACTGTGAGGCAGGGACGTTTGGAGTTTCTATTTGAGAAAATGGCGGACCAGAGGGATCATGTGTCCCTTCGTCAAGCCAACTCAAATCATCAGTGGGAAACTCCTCCACAACCCATTCAGACTCTAGATCAATGTCATCCAATACAGGTGCATCTAAATCATTTGGACGTACTTGTTTAGTAAGCAACCGAAGGTTGTAATAGATTTAGACCAACTTCTACAACCGCTCATGCTCCAACCTATTACGGTTTTGCTATGGATATGTTCAAACCTAAGTTACCGGAAATGCCTAGAAATTTCCCAAAAAAGCAAATTCCCATTTCCGAAACAGAAACGTATACGATCCTTGTTTGAAACACCATAAAAACATTTTTCTATCGTTTCAAAAAATCGGAAACTTCGGATTTGGAATTGAATACATTTCCAAGGGTTTTTAATTTTTTTGGATCCGGAAATCCGGAAACGGATCCACAAAAATCGTGATTGGAATCCACCTTTAAAATGTTAAAACGTCTGAAAATTTGTTCAAAAATTAATACAAACAAAAAAAGACAGATGTTCAAAAATACAAACAAAATTTGATGAATATCTTCGTAAAGAGATTTATTTGAGTGATTAATTTTCAGTTTGGTTAAGGTTTTCTTAATTGTCATTGATTTTGCTCTTGAGTTCATAAATCCCTCCAATATAACAAATCTTCTCTAGCCAATCTTTTGCCTGCATATAGTCAAGAGAAGCTAATGTTGAAAAGATTGAAATGTTCAAATAGGTCTTGATAGAATATCCCAATGATCCCATGGGTCTTTTAATTGCCATGCAAGGAAGATAGATACCATCTGCCATGTATGACACGTTCTTTGAAGGAGTTGAACCCGAAATCACACAGGTTGTAGCATTTCTGATTACATTACTAATGATGATAATAATATGTTGAATGTTATAATAATCACTAATGATGATGACAATGTTTATGTTGAATTCATGATGATGATTTGTTTATGTTAAATTCATGATGATGATTATGTATTTTTAGATATAAAATCTAGATTCTAAAAGATGAATGGCAATATTTATATATGTGTGTGTGTGTGTGTGTGTGTGTGTGTGTGTGTGTGTGTCGTTTCCTTGTCGTATCGTATCCAGATTTTTTGAAATTTGTGGTATCTATTTCAAACCCCGTATCTGTATCTGTTCCTGTATCAATTTCAGTGCAACTTAGGTTCAAGAATTGACCAATTGTACTCACATCCTTTTGAAAATTTGTGGTATCTATTTCAAACCCCGTATCTGTATCTGTTCCTGTATCAATTTCAATGCAACTTAGGTTCAAGAATTGACCGATTGTACTCACATCCTAAAGCATTGCAAGGCTGTCTTAGAACTTTGATTACAATTTTTTGCAAATTTGGTGCTTCAGTGCCACAATCTATCCACTAATTGGCTGTAAAAAACAACAAAGTTTAGAGTGTTACAAATTGCAATGCCAAACTTAAAGAATTTATAGAATTTAAAAATTGAAACATACACGCCACTTTCTTGTCCCCGAGTCGTATAGTTGAGCTAAATCCAAACATCTTAGATGCTTTCTTGTACATGTCTTGTTGCAAACTGACTTTGACTTGAATTTCTTGGCTCGGGAACATCCTCTCATCACACCTCTCATCAACTCAAAATCTTTTTTAATATTAGACCTCTCATTATAGAATATGACACCTCTCATCACCTCGGAATCTTTTTGAATATTAGACCTCTCATTATAGAATATCATGACACCTCTCATCACCTCGAAAATTTTTTCAATATGAAACCCCTCATTTTAGAATATGCTTGGATTTAGATATGTTCTTGCTACATGCAACGGTGAATGAAGCAGCCTGTCCCACCTGGAATCAATAATTTCCCATATAGGGAGATATTTAGATGAATCTCCCCTATAAAAATCCTTGATGGCCTCCTTGGCCCTGTCCATGCCCTCATAAATGTAGCCCATTGGAGGATTGTCTCCATCCATGATCCTCAAGACTTTCACAAGGGACTCGATTAAGCTAACAATCTCAATTTTTTTCCCACAAGTCCTCACTGAAGAGGACAACTTCACAGCCATGGCATCTGGTTTTGTGCTATCTTTCCAAAATAGCCATTGTTGGCTACAAAACATCTATCTCAAAGCCTCATACTCATTCAAAAGGTTTTGGAGGGAGAGGAAATTAGTGGCAAACCATGTGACAACAAGCCTATTGAGTTCACCCTTTATGAATCCTCTCATACGATTCAGCACCCAAGCATGGTTATAATTGTACTTGGTTATTTGTTTGTACTCTGCAACAATATCTTGCACCCATAGCAACTTTCCAATGTCCTCCAAAATCAGGTCTATGCAATGGGCAGCACACGGGTTCCAAAAAATGGTAGGATAATTTTTGGTAAGCATTCATCCAACTGCCACATAATTTGCAAAATTATCCACGATCACTTGGACAACATTTTTTACCCCAACTTCCTCCACAACCTCTAACAACATTAAAAAAATCAAATTTGCATCCTTTACATGTGAAGATGCATCAACGGAATTTATGAACATGGTTCCTTTAGAACAAGCGACAACAAAGTTGATGATTGCTCTACCCCTTAGATATGTCCACGAATCTGACATAATTGTGCAACCCGAGGTCATCCATGAGTGCTCCAATTGTGCCTCGACACATTCAAACTCCTCATTAATGTCCTTCTCCCTAAGTGAATTAGAAGAAGGTGCTTTGTAGCTAGCACCAGCACCAGCCCATTGCATTGTAGCAATTGCATCTACCATGGGCTGAAAGAAAGAAGACTTTGCATAGTTAAAATGGAGCTTTTCATGATACCAAAACCTCCTCACAGCCATATTTACATCATTTCTTTTTTCATTAAAACATTCCAAGCTTGGATGAGATCCCGGACTAGTGCGAGGAAGAAAAAAGAGAGGTTATATGAGATGCACTTCCTACAACATTTGGTGAGTCAATCCCTGTAGGAACATGCTAACCCTGTTTTTGTGTTGGAGATCCACCCATTGCTGCAGTTTCACCCTTCATTTTTTGTCGATTTTTGTAACTATGGTCGGTCTTCATAATGTATGTTTGAGTCATTATGAATTTGTAAATCATATTTAAATGCTTTTAAGTAAAAATAAAAATTATTGTGAGTCAAAGTCCCATTCTAATTTTCAAAGGAAGAAATTTGAAATTTTGAAAATTAAAATTTGGTTCCAAAATGTAAATTTGCCCTCCTCCTAGTCATGTCAGCCAATCAAAGAATTCAAGTTGGCTCGATGAAAAAACACATCCATTTAGCCTAAGGAAAAACAATTTAAAGAACCAATTTGTTCCTCCATTTGGCCAAGAATTAGCTCGCATCTTCTGAGATAACTTCGAATAATCTAAGGCAATGAGTTTATGGTTTGCAAACTACAGAAAGTCGTCGTTCTATGGTATGCGACCTACAGAAAGTCGATGTTGTACAATCTGCAAGCTACAGAATGTTGCTCTTTCTTTTAGTTTTATGAGCTACAGAAAGTCGTTGTTTAGCGATCTACGACATACAAAAAGTCATCGTTCTTTGATATGCGAGCTACATAAATTCACTCTCCCTTTGAGGTCTTCAAGAGACAGAAAGTTGTTGTGCTACGATATATGAGCTACAAAATGTCATCCTTCTGCGATCTGCGTGTTGAAAAGTGTAACTAGGTTCGGTCTTCATAATGACGTGTAATTGTGATTTTATGTAATTGATGTAAAGAAGAAAAATAAAATTATTATTGTAATGGTTGTCTCATGGTTGTCATGAGCAAGGAATTTTATTTTTAAAGTAAAGGCTTCCATTGTGAGCCCTTAGGTTTGGTCATCAACTCATAAAGTCTACTGAGTCAATGTCAAAGATGAAAGACCCATTTGGGAATGTTACACATTGTGAAAGAAAAATTATTTGTGTCATAAACCCTCGACAACCTCGTCACAATCACTCCTTGAAGTTGCTCTAAAAGATGATTCTAGAAAAGATATGTCTGCCTAGGCACCTATTCAAGTCGATTCATTTTCGATGCACTGACCACTATAAATAGCTTGCTCGGCCTCCATTTGGAAGACATAATTTCAGTCAAGGAGAAGAAGGCAGAAAGAAGTGTGAAGTTCTCAAGAAAGGCAATCTCATATCCAGCAAGAAGAAGGGTAGAGCGAGTTTTAGGCACTATTTTAGGGCTTATGTCCTCACACGTGTGGCAAAAACTAGGGTTTATGCTACTGTAATATATCAGTCCTAAAGAAGTCATCAAGAAGGTCTACAAGACACTTCCTATGCTAGTCAGGATCATCAAGAGAAGCATTCTCGTAAAGCAAAGGAGGATAGTATCCTAGATCCTCTCCATCTCCTCACACGTGTGGAATTCCAAAAATACAAACTGCAAGTCTATGGAAAGGAGCCGAAAATATTTGGGTAGCCACAAGGTGTCGTACCTGAAGGGTAGTTTGATTTGCACAGGAAGAAGAAGTAGAAAAGAAGGATCTAGTGACTTGATCTTGGAAAGGTTATTGTGTCAAGGGTCCAGGTCATGGTCTTGGTATTCGTCAATTGAAGTTTTTATACAAAGAAGAATTCATTTGTGTTTTCCTCTCAAGTTGGAAAGGTTTTGGCCCTAGTTGATCGCTTACATTGCTATGCCCTTGATTTCTCAACAATGTATTAAAGCTAACGTGGAAATCTCAAGGAAGGGCATCTTATCAAGGCACAATCAAGGATCAAATCTCGAAAAAGATATCAAAGCAAATTTAAGAAGATCATCTCGAAGTCAAGGTCTATAAAGAAGTATCAAAATCCTATAGTGAAGAAGATGTATACACCAACAAAACTCTTGGGATCCTCTAGTCAGCATCAAAAGACCACAAAGACCCTAATCAAGTTGAAAAGGTCTACAAATCAAGATAGCTTGAAGTCTATTCATCCAAGAGAAGCAAGATCAAGGGCGTTGTCAGCATCATCAAAAGTTCTAAGGTCATTTCCCTCTCGTTGAAGCAAGATCCTTACCATTGAAGGACCCATCAAGAATTCATCATTGATCATCATCAACAAAGACATCACCATCAAAGGATCTAAAGTGATCTCCCTCTTTGTGGGGTCAAAGATCATTATTGAAGAGAACTATCTTCATCTAGGAGAAGTTTTCTACTATGTATATCATCATCGAATTCAAGGAAGTAGCAAGTGGAAGCAGCAAGTGGAAGCATCTTAACAAGTAAGTATATTTATGTCCACATCTGAATCTGTCAAAATGTCTTTTTGCAAGGAAAGCAACAAATTGGTTGGGCTTCAAACTACCTTTCATGGAAGAAGAGGACAGATCTAAATCTCATTGAAAATGAGGTCATGGATCATGTCAAAGGATGTATCACCAAACCATTGAAAGAAGATGCTCAAGCACTTGCAAATTTTATGAGAGGGGAAGCTAGGGCTCAAAGGATTCTCATAGAATATATCAAGGTTCCCCTCATTCCATATGTATCAAAACTCGAAACTTCAAAAAAAATATATGACAAACTAATAGTGTTGTATTCCATAAGCACTGCAGGAGAATTTATCTCATTAAGGCAAGAACTCTACAGGCTGAAGAGGTCAAAAGAAGAAGGAATAGCCCCATACTTTATGAAGATATCTGAAATCAGGGATCAACTTCAAGATATGGGATAAATCATGTCTGATACAAAAATGACTACAGTAGTACTGAATGCACAAACGGAGGAATAGGGTAACTTTAAGCATTTATGGGAAGAAAGAAGCTACTTCATTCCAGGATCTATGGTCTCTATCAATGTTTCCGACATGTACTTGTATAAGACTCGTCTGGCTATTGACTCATCGACTCGTAGAAGACTCAGGAACGACCCGTATAAAACTCGTCAAAATGCAAAAAAAAAAAAAAAAAAACCTTAAAATATGGTAAATATATGCAATAATTCATAACATCATCTCATATATATATAATTATAACATAAAATATTTGATTTTTGTAAGCAAAACATTTAGATACTGAATAAGAAAAGGAATCATGATTCCATAATTAAAATCAATAATGTCAGCAAGTTTAAAATTCAAATACATATGTCATAAATGATAAATGATTGTCTCATAACAATCTTGAGCCTCATCACTCATGGACGACCACGCCTACAATAAGCCCTCGTGGAGCAAATGCTAACATCGAAAGGTTGAAGGTTCATGGATGGTTTGAGCCCTACGAATAAGTCCCAATAGATGTAGACTCCATGACATTGAAGGAAGGAGTACTACAAGCAGTTGGTTGTCCCATGATCTCCACCTAATGAGCTACTGGAAGCAAAACCCTGGTCACGAGGGAGTTTCGTCAAGTCCCTATTTAAGAGGGAGCTTGGGTACATTCCTTTTATAGGAATGGGTACATTCCTTCAATGGAATGGGTATGTCCTCCCTAAGTTAAGAGGGAGAGATAGACACATCATTCTTGTCTTCACCTGGGAAGATAGAATAGAGGATTGGGTAAACATCTAGCATCCGATGCTCTTTGAGGATGAGTTAGCGCATCCAAGATAAGAGTAGTCGTAGAGAACCGATATTCTTTGAGGACTAGGAATCCAAGATAAGAATAGTCCTGGTGGAACACACTCTAAGAACCCGGCTGGAGTATATTCCGAGACAGACAATGATGAGGGTGTCTATACATCATTGATCTCGCCATCATTGTGCCCTGATCTTGTCGAGAGATAGAGTTGTTAGTCAAGGCTTTGCTATGTGACAATGTTGGATAATATCATGCTATACAGATAGGTTACCAATTTGACTCTTTTTCTAAGAATTCTTCAGATTGAGAATAACCAAGTACCATTATGAATACTTCCCTAGTTAAGAGGGAGTGTTAAAAAGTGTAACTAGGTTCGCTCTTCATAATGACATGTGTAATTGTGATTTTATGTAATTGATGTAAAGAAGAAAAATAAAATTGTTATTGTAATGCTTGTCTCATGGGTTTCATGAGCAAGGAATTTTATTTTTATAGTAAAGGCTCCCATTGTGAGCCCTTAGGTTTGGTCATCAAGTCATAAAGTCTATTGAGTCAATGTCAAAAATGAAAGACCCATTTGGGCACATTATACATTGTAAAAGACAAATTATTATTGAGTCAATGTCAAAAATGAAAGACCCATTTGGGCATGTTACATATTGTAAAATAAAAATTATTTGTCATAAACCCTCCAAGACCTCGTCACAATCACTCCTTGAAGTCGGCCTAAACGATGATTCTAGAAAAGACATGTCGGCTTGGGCACCTATTCAAGTCGGCTCATTTTGAATGCGTTGCCCACTATAAATAGGCAACTCGGCCTCCATTTGGAAGACAGAGTTTCGATCAAGGAGAGGAAGGAAGAAAGAAGTGTGAAGTTCTCAAGAAAGGCAATCTCATATCCAGCGAGAAGAAGGAAGGGAAGAGCGAAGTTTTGGGCATTGTTTAAGGTTTATCTCCTCACACGTGTGGCAGAAACTACGGTTTCTGCTACTGTAATATATCAGTCCTAAAGAAGTCATCAAGAAGGTCTACAGGACACTTCCTATGCTAAGCTGAGATCATCAAGAGAAGCATTCTAGTAAAGCGAAGAAGGATAGCATCCTAAATCCTCTCCATCTCCTCACACACGCAAAATTGCATAAATATGAATTGCGGGTTTATGGAAAGGAGCCGGAAATATCAGGGTAGCCGAAAGGTGCAGTACATGAAGGCAGTTTGATTTGTGCAAGAGGAAGAGGCAAAAAAGAAGGATCTTGTGACTTTGTCTTAAAAAAGTTATTTTGTCAAGTGTCTACGTCATGGTCTTGGTATTCGTCAATTAAAGTTTCTATAAGAAGAAGAATTTGTTTGGATTTTCCTCTCAAGTTGGAGAGTTTTTGGCCTTGGCTAATCTCCCACATTGTGTCTCTTGTCTCTTTATTGTTTATGCATTGGTAGTTGTTTGATGAAGAACATTATAATAATGTAAGTAAAGAGAAGATCCTAATCTAAAGGAGTAAAAAGCATTCACAAGCAGTTATCTTAAGAAGATAAATCACCTAATTGTTATGCCCTTGATTTCTCAACATTGTGAGCTACAGAAAGTCGTCGTTCTGTGATCTGCGACCTACTAGGCGTCGTCATTCTTGTAGTCTGCGAGCTACAGAAAATCATTGTTCTCTGAGGTCTGCAAAGAAAGGAAGGATGACTTCTAAGGTTGTGAAGAGGAAAGAACAAAGTATGTTTTGGGGCCAAATTGACTTGGCTAGGAGAATGGACCAAGGACTAGGTTTGACCTAGTTGTTGGCTTAGATGTCTCTCTGTTGAATTGAAGAATTCTCTATTGAAAATGTTGTTGGGTTTTTCCCCATGAGGTTTTTCCCAGGGTGAATCTTTGTTTCTTTGTGTGGATCGTCTCTTTATGATTTTACTGTCTCATATCCTTTATGGTTGATGTCTTTTGTATAATTATTGGATGATGGAACTAATGGATAGCAATGTAATAGATCATACTCATCAAAGGTAATTATCAATGTAGAATACCAAGTAAAAATCAACATGGTTTCGAAGCTATGGTGAATTCCTCGAAGCATTAGTTGGAGATCAAATCTCAAACGTATAATTTCAGTAGTCCAAAATTCTCTGAATAAAGGCTGAAAACATCTAAGACGTATTCATATGACAAAGTTTGAATTATGGATGAAAGAAGCCAATTTTAAATCAGATTGTTTGTGTAAGAAAATTGTGATCAAGGTCGAGGTGCAACAAAAGGAGTTGAGCTATATTTCGTTGAAGAAAGAAGCCTCTATCTTCAATAAAGATAAGTGATCTTTTGCCTCTTTCTTTTAATATCTTTGTAATCTAGACAAGTGTAATGTGTTCTTATTATTCTCAGTGTCTAATACTAAATGACGGTGTGTTCATTTGATTGATAGTCAAATAAGGTATGAGGACTAAGACAGTATGTACCATATATAGTCGCTCAAAGTGTACAAAGGAGTTACGACAATGCTCAAGGCAGGTGTTGTCACTCTAATCCCTGCCCTTTTCATTTATGTTGTCTCCTAATTGTAGACAAAGGGGAGTAGTACCTATGGATGAAGAAATGAACTACTTGTTCACGACTTAGTGGTCGAGCAACTTGGGATAAATTATTACGCAAGTATGATTATTAAGCACCACTTGGCTAGATTTATTAAGATTATTAGTTAGAGACACAAGTAAAGGAGACAGGACTTAATGGTCAAGCAGCTTGGGAGAAATTATTACGCAAGTGTGATTCCTAAGAACCACTTGGCTACATTTATTAAGATTATTAGTTAGAGACCAGTGCCTTTAAAATTGACTACTTGCACAATTTGAATTAGAATTCCAAGTCACCGGATGAACAATTGCTGCAATTTGCAAATTTTATCCTATATGAAGTATAAGATCTAGACCTATGTGAGATGCAAGCTCTTGGTCATTTTTAATTATATGCCTAATGTAGATTTCTCCTTCTTCCCAATTATTTTGGATTCTTGGAACTAGTCTCGAACGTAAGTTTTAGAGAGAGGTCCAAAGGAAGGAAGTTAAGGCCTCATTAACAGACACAGTTGTAAAACTAGGTCAGTCTGACTCAGAATTGGCCTTGTTGATCGAGCCATACCCCATGCCCGGACCGACCAAGTCAATTATATGGCTCGACAGTCGGTCTGTTGGTCGAGTTGGTCACCAACTCGGCTAGTTCGATAATGGACTAGCCAGACCGACCGAGCCCGACTTAAACCAGTCGATCTCGGCAGAGGGAAAAAAGCTGGGTTGTGCAAACTTGAAATCATTTTATTTGTTTAAACTATTTCCTAGCCCATCTGCCCTTCCCCCATGCCTATAAAGGTGACCCAACTCTCTCATATTTCCACACAACTATCTCATTGCATTTATGTGAGCATTTGTGAGGAGTTTGTGAGCAGTTGGAGTTGGTTTTTAGAGCAGCATTGAGTAGGTTCTTGTGCGATCTTTGGAGCAGCGTTGAGGAGTTGGTTTTTGGAGCAGCATTGGTTATGTGCTAAGTTGCACGAAATGGGGAAACAGGTACAAGTTTCTGAAATGGGTACAGGTTCGAGTTTCCGAAACGGGTACAAGTACGAAACGTGATCCCACAATTTTGGAAACAGAGAAACGCAATATATATATATATATATATATATATATATATATATATATTAGGACATTTAACAAATATGTGCAATCATAAAGCATACATGATACATTATGATTAAATTGTCCAATGTCAATGCATAAACTATAAGTCTCTAAATTTACATCACATTTACTCATGAATGATCACATAATGAAAATAGCAATATCCAAAATCAGCCACGAGAAATTTCTAATTTCTTGTCTCATGCTTGACTAGGAGTCTCCTCCTGCATAGTCAAATGGCTTTAGCGCTCTTGATTAAATACAAGCTCCATACCCTAGTACCCTAGGTTCTCTTGATTATTGGGAGTCTCCCCTACATAGAGGGCTTGGTTCTCTTGATTAAATACAAGCTCCATACCCTAGTACATGACAATCCTGAGATCCTGAAAAAATGATAAGTCTGTTGGATTTTGAGTGAGATCTAAAATTCTACTTTCTCCATCTGAAATCCAATGAGGGCGAAACCACTCTCAAACATCCTGAGTCATTTCATGGTAATGTTAAAAATTTAAGTAAAAGTGACATTCTAATGTCACTTTTACTTTAAGAATTTAACATTACCATGAATTGCATATCAACATTAGGGCCATATGCTTGAACAATAGGCTTCCCTAAAACAAAAACAAAAAAAACAAAAAAAGAAAACACACAATAAAAGAATATTAAATGCCGGAAACGCGCCCGTACGGCCTGGAAACGTGTTTTTGTCCGTACTGGGCATGTTTCCTCAACGTGAAATGGCCCAGTACAGACAAAAACCTGTTTCCAGGCCATACGATACGTGTAAACATGTTTCCATTTCGTTTCCAAGGGGAAACGACCCTCTACCCAATGTTTCCTGCAACTTAGATTAAAAGAAAAAAAACATTTAAATTTAAAAATATATATATATATATAATATTAAAAAAATTATTATTAATAGAAAAACGAAACATAAATATCGCCTTGTCATTGTCATACACAACAATGACAACATCTGACTGCCCCATGTCCGAACAACCATCGTTCGGGTCTTCTCCCTGCACTCAACTGACCCACCGTCCGTTGTCCTCGAGTTACCACCTCCTCTACTAGTCGCGTCTGCATATTTTGCACCGTTGTCCAACCACAACAAGCTAGCACACCCAAAAACAGAGCCACTGCACACACAATAGCTATACATCATTGGGTATTTAGTATTGTTTTCGAATATGCATGCGGTATGCTCAGAAAATTTTGTAACCGATTGCCCACAAGTAACCCCATCCATAGTGTCAACGACATAAATCTATACAACAGACCTATTGTGGCATTTAAGTAGAAGTAAATTAACAATGCATTAGTATGCTATACAGTACCAGCGTATAGACATAAACAACCTCGCACCTTTTGAATAGTTGTACGCATTCGCTCATTTAAAATAAGAGTTGTTCATGTAGTCACTTTTGGTTTTCTAATAAAGTCCTTTCTATATATATATATATATATATCATTCATACCAACCATTGCAAAAATGAAATCTTGCTAGACCATGTCGTCAAAGATTGTAGTCATAAAAAATTGTCCATATAAGAAAAATTCTCCCAAAATTTGTACTCCTTACTCTCACATTAGTTACCCGCCTGTAAAGTCAAGTTTTTGTTGAGAAATTGGGGCTTTTAATTCAAATTATCTTTCATGATAATTAATTGTGATTTCATTATAGTTCTTTCACTTAGATCTTATCTTAGTTAGCTTATTATGTCTTTCATCAAGTCAATTATCCAAACACAAGAGACTCAAACCTCTCCCTCTAGGAGAGAAAAACCCGAACGAAATTCTTCTTATAGATCTTCAATTGACGAGTACCATAACTATGACATAGACCCTTGACACCAATATGCCTCCAAGACCTTGTCACTGCTCCTCTCGGCTTCTTATGTTGATCTTCCTTTCTTTGCACTGTACAACACCAGTATTAGAGAAACTCAGTCCCTAACCTTGATATGCTTCTTGTGCTCCTTTCGGCTCGGTCTCCAATGAGATCAATTTTGGTCCTCGTTTTTCACCAAGTCTTTGGTCTCTATCTTGTTGTGGAGATTCTTCTTTATAAAGGACCAGCTTCCACTGTGGTAGCCCTCGGCCTGCCTAAATAATATGAGACAGATATATATGCTCTAAACAGTGACAATATTTGACCCAGTAACCGTACTTGACTTCGCTGAGATGGCTTCTATTTTCATACTTTTTTACACAATAATTATAGCCTTTTCCTTCACACTTGATTACAGCACTTGACTGAGATTCTCGTGACCCAAACAGAGAGCTACTATTACAATGATATGCTTCCTTTTATCTTCGCTAAGATACTATTCTTCATTGTCCTTACTTTCACTATCTTGACACTTATTTTCACTGTATGTCCCTTATTCTTGTACTCAAGACCGCAGACCCTTCCATGCACAAGAATCTCATACTTGATCCGAACTTGATGGTTCAACAATGAGGCCCCAATCCTATATATAAGGACTGTCTCATTACCCTAGCCCGACATGATCAACTACTTGTGAGTTGACTTTACAAGGAGTGTCTTCTAGCATTTTCTAGGTCGACATCAAGGAGTATTATGACAAGGTCTTGAGGCATACATTTACATTAATAGTTTGTCTTTTACATAGTGTAACAACACTTCATATACATGACTCTAAATTATACATTTATGACAAGATGACAAACCCCTAAAGACATCAAGAAGAAGTCTTTGACCTATAATATAAACTTCTTGATCATGAAACCCATGAGGCAAGTATTACAAAAATAAATTTTATCATCTTTATCTTCTTCATTACATAAATTCATAATTACAAATCGTTATGAAGATCGAACCTAGTTACACTTTTCAACACTCCCTCTTAACTAAGGAGGTATTCATAATGGTACATGGTCACTCTCAATCTGAAGAATCTCATAAGAAGAATCTAATTGGTAATCCCATCTATATAGCATCATATCAACCAACATTATCATAGTGCAAGGCCTTGACTAACAACTCCATCTCTCCACGAGACCATGAGCTACAATGTTGGCGAGACCAATGATGAGTAGACACCCTCATCATTGTCTCTCTAGGGTCATATCCCACTCAGGTTCAATTAGGATATGTCCACCAAGACTATTCTTACTGTTGGATTCCCAGTCATCAAAGAATATTCGTCCTTCCACAACTACTCTTTCCTTGGATGCCCTAATACATCCCTAAAAGAGTATCAGATGCCAGATGATTACCCAATCCCGTATTCTGTCTTCCAAGTGAAGACCAAAATGATGTGTCTATCTCTCCCTCTCAATTAGGGAGGACATATTCCATAAAGGAATGTACCTAATTTCCCTCTTGGTTTAGGAATTACATAGTTTCTTCCTGTTATCACTCCAAAATTTCCAAGGGTTGTTATGTGTGTTAAAATAAATTTTAGAGGTAACTATCAACCACTTTTGAAGATTAGGATCTACCCTTCCTAATGCTCAGAGAGGACTCTCTCTTAATGATTTAACTTTGTTGTTTTAATTGATTTTAGGCTAGTTATGTAAGAATGATTTGGTTTGATTTTGATTTGTTGGTGGAATTACGGATTTAGACGGATAGGTGCCTGTCTATTTTCCATTGGGTTATGGAGTCAATATATCAAGAAAACAAAACAGAATCAAGTTTTAAAAGAAGTGTTTACAGGGCAAGGTAGTAGAGCAAAATCATATCTTTAAAGGCTGAATGGTGAAGTAGTTTTCAATCGGGATCAAAGAGCCGTTAAGGATTCCTTAAACCAGATGATGAAGGAAGGTGAAAGAGGTCAATCGGGATGGGAGAGAAATTAAGGATTCTCAGATCCAGATATTAGAGGAAAACATTAAAATGAATAACAGTTCAGAACAAAGTGTATTTAAACAAATTCTGCAATAATATTCCTATTATAACATTTAAATTTGGAAAAACATGCAAGTTTATGGAATACTTAAGAAAATAACAATGAACAATTGAAATATACTTCACTGAAGTAGCTCAACACATGAATCCTGCAATGCAATGCCTTTATTACTTGTCCTGTCTGTGAACTTGAAAATGGTACAATAAACCCTTTGTAGAAATTTCTTGTTTCCCACCCCGGTTTTCAGTTTCACCTTATTTCTCCAAATAGTCAAATGCCCTTTCCCATATCCTTACATTCAACAAACTGGAAAATAATTTTTTGTTGAAAACACAAATTCTGGAAAATTTACAGAATGCTGAAAAATGCAGAAATAAAAATCAAAAAGCTCAAAATAGTCATTCACACATTTTAACACAGATATTTTTGGTCAACATGACCCTGGAAAAACCCCCTACAACTCTTGGGGAAAACCAGTTTGAGAGCTCCTTCTTATTTCTGGAAAATGCTTTTACAGAGAGGTGAAATATACAGAAAAAATTCCAGCAAATTAATTACAGACTTATCTGGTTTTCCGTGCTTGCCTCTGCCTTAGAAAACGTGCCAAAACAGCAAAATACTCAAAACAGAAATTTATTACAGCAAACTACCTTTCTCGAAAATTGTGCTGGCTGCCTTGAAAAACATGTCCAGCAACCTTGGAAATCAAGCACTTTGTTGCTGTACTTCTCAAAAACCGTGTTGCCTTTCTCCTCGAAAAACGTGCCACAAAACAGCTGTACGGACTGTTGTAAGTACTGTTGTACGGACTGCTGTCTCGATTTTCGTGCTGCTGTACGGACTGCTGCCTCGATATTCGTGCAGTCTCTTGTTGCCTCAAAAACCGTGCCCTCCTTGTTGCTGTACGGATTTGCTGAGTTTGCCTCTCCTTCACCTTCTCAAGCTCTCTTCAGAAAAAAAAGTCTCCAGCTCTCCTTCTCCTCCTCTCTCAATCTGCTCATGAAAGAATGAATGACCTTTTCCTCCGTTTCCTCTTTTAACCTAACCCTAAGTGACTTTCGGGGAATCCCTAAATCCAATGGCTGAAATAGATTGAGATCTAGGGCTGAGATTAAATGCTCATTTAAATCTCACTTTCTATTTTTTAATTCACCCCACTTCAATAAAGACCCACTTAGTCATTTATTTCCAAAGTCACTTTTCCTTTCTAATTTTACATTGACTTTATTAAAGTCACTTTAAAATTAGACTTTAGTAACTTTATCACATAAATTCACTTTTAAATTAGATTTGACTTTATAAAAATTATAAAGTCACTTTAGGAGAAAAATTAAATTCTTTTTGGACACTTTTCCCTAGGCCAAAGATCAAAGCCTTAGGGAACCACCTGTCCTCCGGTAACCAAATTTCAACACTCCCTCTTACCGAGGAAGGTGTTCCTCACCACACCCATCTTGTCTCCGAAGTAGACATGCTTGCCCCGTGGTAAGGCTTTGGTAAGAATATCTGCAACCTGCTCATCAGTGGGAATATACTCAAGCTTCACAGCTCCTTTCTGAACATAGTCTCCGATGAAATGATATTTGATCCCGATATGCTTTGACCTGTCATGAAATACTGGATTCTCCGTGAGTTTAATGCAACTCTGATTATCACAGTAAATCACTGAAGGTCTCAACGGCTGACCAAATAAGCCAAACAACATCTTGTGAAGCCAAATGGCCTCACAACTAGCTAGACTGGCTGCCATATACTCTGCTTCCGCTGAACTCAATGCTACTGACTGCTGCTTTCGGCTGAACCATGACACAACTGTCGAACCCAACCCAAAACAGCACCCTGAAGTGCTCTTCCTATCAGAAGCACAACCTGCCCAATCAGAATCAGTGTAACCTACCAATCTCACTCCATCCCCCTGCCTGTAGTCTAGACCATAATCCACTGTCCCCTACAAGTACCGCAAAATGTGTTTTGCAGCCACCCAGTGAACCTTCCTAGGCTCACACATAAACTGACTCATCGTGTTGACTGCAAAACAAATATCTGGCCTAGTGTTGACCAAATACATCAAGGAACCAATCAACTGTCTGTACAATGTGGGATCCACCAACTCAGAATTCGAAGCATGAAGCTTCTTTCAGTTGGTGATCATCGGTGTCGACATGGGTTTACAATCCTCCATGTGGAATCTGCCAAGGATATCCACAATATACTTCCCCTGCCCCAGGAAGAAATGCCCCTCCTCCTACCACACCTCCAAACCCAAAAAGTAATGCATCAAGCCGATGTCCTTCATCTCAAACTCCGTCGCAAGATCTCTCTTGCAGTGCTCTATGAGTCTCTCTGCAGCTGTAATGACTAAGTCATCCACATACAGCACCAGAATGAGAGGCTCCTCACCTATCACAATATAGTAAAGGTTCGAATCTGCCTCACTCTTTGTGAAACCCATCCCCTGCAAGTATGTATCTATCCTGGAGTACCAAGCTCTGGGAGCTTGCTTCAGGTCATAAAGGGCCTTCTTCAGTCTGCACACATGGGACTCCTTCCCATGCACCTCAAAGCCCTGTGGCTGCTCAATGTACACCTCCTCCTGTATGAATCCATTGAGAAATGCGGTCTTCACATCCATCTGGTGAATCTTCCACCCCATCTCTGCTGCTATCGATATAATGGAGCGGATCGAAGTATATCGAGCCACGGGAGCAAAGGTCTCCTCATAATCAACTCCCTCTGCCTGGGAGAACCCTCTAGCCACAAACCTCGCTTTGAATTTCTCAATGCTGCCATCTGCAACATGCTTTACCTTGTAAAGCCATCTAGAAGTAACCACGGATTTGCCCTCAGGCCTCGGCACCACCTCCCAAACATCATTCTTCATGATAGAAGAATACTCCTCCTGCATGGCCTCTCTCCAGACCTGCTGGCTAGCTGCCTCCTCATAGCTAGAAGGCTCAGAGTCAAGGATGCTGGTAGCCATTGCCATATAGCTACAAAACCTCTCAGGAGGTCTACTCTCTTTGACCGACCTCTTAGGCCCAGCAACAGATGTGGCCTCTCTCAAGGTGTCCTGAAGCCACTTAGGCTTCCTCTTCCCTGAGCATACTTCTCCCATTGGAGAATGAAACTCCTCCTCATCATCATCATCAGGAGCCTGAACTCCTAACTGTCTATCTGTTGTCCTCCTGCCTGCACATGAACCTGTAGATGCTGAGGTACCGTGTGAACTGTCCATCAGTGGACTCCCTAGTGAACTGCTCGGTGGACTGCTCTGCATGCTGCCCGAAGCACCACCCCTCTGACTCTGTGAGCCACTGCTCATTGACGAACCTGACATCGTCATAGATGTACCTCCGGATCCTCCTAATCCCTGCCCACTGGATCCCTGTGACTGACACAGCTGCTGCTGAGGGTCTGGCTGATCCAGATACTCTAACTCCCGTGACCTCCTAAAGGCTCTATCCTCCTCGAACTTCACATCTCGCCTGACAACAACTTTCCTCTGTGCAGGAATGTAAATCTGAAAGGCCTTTGAGGTCTCACTGTAGCCCACAAAGATACCCTTCTCTGCGGTGGGCTCTAGTTTGGTCCTCTTCTCCTTGGGTATGTAGGAGTATGCAATACACCCAAAGATACGAAAATGACCAACATTAGGCTTCTTCCCAGAAAAAGCCTCCTCTGGAGTCACATGCCCCAAGGCACGATGTGGACTCCTATTCTGTAAATACACAGCAGTGTTGCAGGCCTTTGCCCACAAAAACAATGGTAACCCCTGATCATGTAGCATGGCCTTGGCAACCCCAACGATGGATCTGTTCTTCCTCTCCGCAACCCCGTTCTGTTGGGGATTGTAAGGAACTGTGAACTCCCTCCTAATGCTTGTCTCCGCACAATAATCAAAAAACTCACCAAGGGTGTACTCTCCTCCATTGTTCGACCTCAGGGACTTGATCTTCCGACCTGTCTGAGTCTCCACAAGAGCTCTGAACTCCTGAAACCGCTTGAAGACCTCCCTCTTGGTCTTCAAGAAATAAATACAGGTCCTCCTGGAGTGATCATCAATGAATAAAGCATAATACTCATATCCACTCAAGGAAACATGAGACATCCAACCGCTCACATCGGAATGAATCAAATCAAGTATCCTGCTTGCTCGCTATCACCGCCGGGAAAAGGGGATTTGGCAAACTCGCCCATCGCACATCCTCTGCAAGTATCAAAGTGATCAGTACTGAAATCTGGCACACCTGTAGTGATCTCCCGCAAGGTCCTCAAGGCTCCATGATACAGATGCCCCATCCTGCAGTGCCAAATCTCACATAGCTTAGAACTGTTAGCTCTGCTGTCAGTACTACTACTCAATGCCAAAAGGAGCTGAAATGCAAACTTGTACACCTTTGCATGGCGTACACCTATCACTCTCGCTGAATTAGCTGGAGCACCTCTGGGATACATCAACACCTGTCCACCCCTGAAAAATATCTCATATCCTCTATCATCCAAAGCTGAGATGGATATCAGGTTCTTCCTCATCCCTGGCACATAAAGAACATCCGACACCTTCAAGGGAGGTTTAGACTCCCTCTGAAATGTCAGTGTTCCCACACCGATCGCTCTAACAACTCTGTCATCACCGAGTACTACCTCTATATCAGTGCCACTCTCTAAAAGCTCTGAGAAGTACTCACGAACTCCTGTCATATGACGTGAAGCCCCACTGTCAACATACTAAAAACCTGAAGATACTCCACTAGTGGAGGGAAATGCACACTCCCTCTCACCCTCTGTGGCAGGTGATCCTGCACTAGTGGATCCACAAGCAATGAACCCAAACTCCCTGTCAAAGCTCTCCGAAAAGTCCTCAACCTCTGCTGATGCTGCCATGCTCTGGTTCTTCCCTTTCTTCTTCTTCTTCTCCGGACACACAACTGCATAGTGTCCCATCTTCTAACAATTCCAACACTTCACCTTGGAATAGTCCTTTTGTGTGTTACCTTGTTTACCTTTACCTTTACTTTTGCCCCCACCATTGCTTGTGGAAGTTTGCTTCTTGCCTTTGCCTTTCTTGCCTCCTGCCAACAGTGCTACATCCTCATCCTGCTCAACTGGCTTGGCTGCCCCAAGCTGACCTTTCCTGATCTCTGTCTGAATGCAATCATCCCAAAATCTCTCCCATGTGGGAAGGGTCTCACGTGCACAAACCCCATCAGCAAAGTTCATCCATGAACTGGGGAGGCCATTCACTGCTATCCGCACCAACTAGTTGGGTTGAATGACCTCTCCAATTGCTGCCAACTCATCTCTCACATTAGTAATCTTTGTGAGATATACAGTTGCACTATCAGTCTTACCCATCTTAATGGTCTTCAGCTTCTCCTTCAGGACCATTTTCCGGTTCTCATTGGTACTTTGGTAGAGATTGTACAATGTTGTCCACATCTCATGAGCATTTCTCTTTCCTCTCACATGAGGAATGCAATGGTCTTTGATTCCGTCTAGGATCAGTCTCTTACCCTTGTTGTTCTTTCTATTATATGCTGCCAACTGAACAGCATCAGTAGGCACATTAACAGGCTGCTGTGTGGTACGCACCATGATATCCCAGAATTCTGCCTCCTCAAAGATCCTCTGCATTCTCTCATTCCAAACGTTGTAATTGGTATGCCCATCCAACCTATCCTCCACCCTCAATCCCAATGACAACCTGCTGTCCTAAAACTGAAAAATAGCACTGTTGTAGTAAAGATAAAAATTCTGTTTGTGAGAAATCAGCTTGCTGGAATTTTCTGAGTGAAAAAATCAGCAGGCTGTATTTTTCTCCTTGCTGTCCCAAATTGCACTTTCAGCACTCAAGCTCTGATACCATGTAGAAATTTCTTGTTTCCCACCCCGGTTTTCAGTTTCACCTTATTTCTCCAAATAGTTAAATGCCCTTTCCCATATCCTTACATTCAACAAACTGGAAAATAAATTTCTGTTGAAAACACAAATTCTGGAAAATTTACAGAATGCTGGAAAATGCAGAAATAAAAATCAGCAAGCTCAAAACAGTCATTCACACATTTTAACACAGATATTTTTGGTCAACATGACCTTGGAAAAACCCCCTACAACTCTTGGGGAAAACCAATTTGAGAGCTCCTTCTTATTTCTGGAAAATGCTTTTACAGAGAGGTGAAATATACAGAAAAAATTCCAGCAAATTAATTACAGACTTATCTGGTTTTCCGTGCTTGCCTCTGCCTTGGAAAACGTACCAGAACAGCAAAATACTCAAAACAGAAATTTATTACAGCAAACTGCCTTTCTCAAAAACTGTGCTGGCTGCCTTGAAAAATGTGTCCAGCAACCTTGGAAATCGAGCCCTTTGTTGCTTTACTTTTCCTCAAAAACCGTGTTTCCTTTCTCCTCAAAAAATGTGCCACAAAACAATTGTACGGACTGTTGTACTAACTGTTGTCTCGATTTTCGTGCTGTTGTACGGCCTTGCTGCCTCGATATTCGTGCAGCCTCTTGCTGCCTCGAAAACCATGCCCTCCTTGCTGCTGTACGGATTTGTTGAGTTTGCCTCTCCTTCACCTTCTCAAGCTCTCTTCAGAAAAAAAGTCTCTAGCTCTCCTTCTCCTCATCTCTCAATCTGCTCATGAAAGAATGAATGACCTTTTCCACCTTTAACCTAACCCTAAGTGACTTTTGGGGAATCCCTAAATCCAATGGCTGAAATAGATTGAGATCTAGGGCTGAGATTAAATGCTCATTTAAATCTCACTTTCTATTTTTTAATTCACCCCACTTTAATAAAGACCCACTTAGTCATTTATTTCCAAAATCACTTTTCCTTTCTAATTTTACATTGACTTTATTGAAGTCACTTTAAAATTAGACTTTAGTAACTTTATCACTTAAAGTCACTTTTAAATTAGATTTGACTTTATAAAAATTATAAAGTCACTTTAGGAGAAAAATTAAATTGTTTTGGACACTTTTCCCTAGGCCAAAGATCAAAGCCTTAGGGAACCACCTGTCCTCTGGTAACCAAATTTCAACAACCCTCAAGTAATAGCTCAATTACAACGATAGAAATGTTCAGGAATCCACCCTCAATACTTCGAATTGATGAAGTACTTATACAAAACTTATTGCAAAATATCCTATCAACTGTTTAGGATTTAATTAAGGAAAATAAATGAAGATAGAGACACCTATTTAACTAAATACAAGATGTCCCTATTTATTTGTTTTGTTGTTTGCTTCTTTGATATTTTGTTGTCTTATCTCTCACGCCGGCTGCCTTTCACGTTGGCTTTCCTTTCACATTGCTTGTCTTTCACGTTGTTTGTCATCTGACTTGTCTTTTAACTCTATCTTTCATCTATATTCATCTTTAATCTGTCTTTACTTTATCTGCCTACTCTGTTTACTCTTTAACCTGACTGCTCTTTTACCTACTTTACTTTTACCTGTCACAGTAAATCACACAATTTTTCCTAGGCTTCTTCATCTGGAAGTTTGATCTTTACCATCCTCCTGAAAATCTCATCTGCTTCAGTGTACTTGGTAAATGTAGGCTTGTTTATAAAAAAGTTGATTTACCTCATGCTAGAGGTAAAAGAAATTTTCAAAAATCTGAAAGAGTACTTTGCCTATAGGAATTCCTTTCAATGAGGAATTGTTGGAATGTTTTTTAGCCACTTCTCTGATTTTTTTGTCATAATCTTCATGCCTCATTAGTCTGTCATTGATTACTAATGGATTAGGCGGACCTTTTTGTCTCAAAACATCAAATTTGTTCATGAATCTATTCACTGCAAGCTCCATAGTTTGACACTTGTCTTCAAGCTGTGTCATCAGATTTCTCTTGGAAATTACCCTTTTTACCTCTAAGATTGTTTTTGTTCTATCACTTATCCCAATTTCTTCTAATTTATGCTTGTTTTTAGAATTGAGAAACTTAACTATCTCAGTGGCTTCCTCTGGTTTCTTTCCAATCTCTTCTTTGACTTCTGAATAGCAATCCCTGCTTCCTTTATCAAATCCTTCTGCTCAAATATAACTTGGATAGAAGGCCAAGTATCATTAACAAAGTTAATGATATTGGCCCACAGTTGTTGCTTTTCTTGGGCGAAAGGCTCTGCCAATGTCAATTCTTTTTCTAACTTTTGGATCCTGTCATTCAACCTGTTGGATTTCTGTCTTTCAGATTTATATATGATTTGAGCCAATTTCTTTTCATCTTCTAAACTTTTCACTTGTTCCTTAAGCTTATTGATCTCAGTGGTTTGAATTGACATATCCTGCATTGCGTTAATCAATTTACTTGCCTCATCAGTGGGATGGGTTGTTGGCACTGCTGCTGCTGTTGCTGGTGTAGTAGCTGGTGTAGTTGCTGGAACTTCTGTTGTCACTGGAACTGTTGTAGTAACTGATACTGTTGTAGGTAATGGAGTTGATGAAGAAGCTATAGGAATGGCAGTAACAGTGACTGCTTCCATGCTGGCCCGCTTTTCCTGAACTAGTTTGTCCATTTCAGTTTCCTTTTCTTTCAGTTGAGTTGTCAACTGAATGATGAGATTCATCATTTCATCCTTCTGATTTTCATTCTCTAAAACTTCTTTAGTTTGTGGATGCTATGTGGTAGGTAATTTAAGTTGTTTCTTCAATGCAGCTATGTCTGCATTCTTCTTCTTGATAAGCTCTTTTGTTGCTTCGATATTCTTTGGATCATATCCAACCTCCATGACCAATTCTTCAAGTGATTTTATTCTATTATCTTTTGCTTGTGAAGAAGCTTTCTCTAGTTTTAACTATGCTCTGATATTTTCTAGAGAGTTTTGTAGTTTTTGTACACTTAAAGCCTTGTTTGTCATCGTCGAATAGATCATTTCTCCAACTTGCTTATGAAACTCAATCTGATCTATGGTATGTACATCTTTAGCAAGAACTTCAAAGGTTGTTTTCTTGTAATCTGCTGATGATTTTGGAGCTTGCATTGTTGGCTGTAAAAAGGTCATTTGCATCTATCTGGTCTTGTAATCAAAAGTTAAAAGTAACCTATTTTGGTCACTAGGAGTTTGTTTCCAATACTGGGCACAAGTTACAGCTTTCAATGCCTCGTTCTTCAATTTAATTTCTTTATACTTCTCCACTATATCTTTCTCTTTATCCACTGGTTTGCTTGATGATGAAACCTCTGCACTATGTTGCTTCTGAATGATTTGTGCACTATAGGTTGATGGCTGATGTGTTTCTTCTGAAACTGTTGGAGGTGCATTATCTCTGACAATTATATCTATATCAATGACTTCAACTTGTTCTACCACAAGATTCAGTTTGGCCTTTTTCCTGTACATTATAGCTTGAATTTGGTATCAGAAGTGGTTTCAGCAGAATAAGAGCCCTCCTCTCTTGCCCTCTTTGAATTTCTGTCCTATGGGGTTGGAATAAGTAGGATGGAACTAGTATCAACCTGCTTCTCCACCTCTTGTAAAGTATTTTCCAACCACTCTAACTGGTTGGAATACTTTTCATCCTCGGGCTTTGACTCATGAATAAAAGGGGTCAATTTGAATTTGATTCTTAACTTACTAATGACTCCCAAGGGATCATATTGCCATTTGAAACTGCTACTGAATTTGAAATCTTGTAAATACTTGTCTGCTTGTTGATCAGCATTCCTATTATTGCAAATGAAAGGCCCTAACTAGTTTTTTATCTTAAATTGAGTTTTTTTCTTTGTTGTAAGGAAATTAACTTCATCTAAATTCAGGATTCGTCTGATGTATTCCAATGCAAATAACCTCATTGGGAGGTATTTCGGAAGCTTGTATGGGGTAAGTTGGCTTCCATACACCCTAATTTCAGTATGATTCTGATATAAATACCAGTCTTTACTTTGATCTGACAATTGCAACACCTTTTTTATCTCTTCATTGATCCTAGGTTCAATGCTATTGCTTAGCATATTAACAATTGGATAAACAAATGAATCAATGAAGTCTTTATAGCTGAATTCTGTGGAATCCTTTCTGATCAGGGATGTACAGAAGACTACAAATTGGGGGTTACCCTCTATGTCCAGTTTTTGGAGGCTTGTTGCAAACCTTTCTGATTGGAAGTATAGGAACAAATGGAACAAAACTGAAGAGTATTTGAATACTCCTTCCTATGGTAATTTGACTAGTTGCTCATGGATTGAATTTGATAAATATTGAGCAAAATTGATTGTTGAAGTTGGAGGTTGACCTAGGCAAAATATGGACAGGAAACCTAGGATAGAGGCATCTACATGTTCATCAGTAAAGTACCCTAAAATGCATGATAGCATAGTGACAATCTGTCTGGTTCTCTCTGAAAATATGGAATTTGAGTATGGAGGATTACTTTTTTGGGTTTCTATTGATGGAGGAAAGAAGGTTTGGAATATTTGGAACCTCTTGGAAAAGTCCAACTTCAGATAGAGTTCAATGAGGATTTCAATGGATAATGGGACTTCATCAGGCTTGGGTTGAATCTATAACATCTGATTTATAGATTGTGAAGTGATTGTGAATAAAATCTCTTAGCTTAGGGTTACTAGAGCTCTTTCATTGGGCAAATAATTTATTTGGCAGAGTCTGATGATTTCTGAAATTGAAAGGTCTGTGGGAAGATGTACCTAGGTAGGTTTGAGTCCCAGAGGTGGATATCATCAGCTTGGTCTATGAATTTATCATGGCTCCAGTAGTGGAGCTTTAGAAGGTTGAAATCAATGATTGTATCACTGATTTTGAAGTCTTTATCAGCAAGAGGTGTGTGGTCAACATCTACCACAAGTGGTTGTAGAGGGTTAACAAATATTATGCTCTGGGAGGCCATTGATCTGTTTATTTTATCAATTTATTACTTTATGTGCTTAAGTAATGGCGTCGGGCACTTTAGGATTACCTGGAAATTCGAAGTTTTGGTCTGCAGAAGTCAAGTTTCAAACTGGGTCGGCAAAGGCTTCTTTTTCGTGATTTTCAACAGAAATGGTAAAAAAATGTTTTAGGGCGAGCTTTATTGCTTTTAACCATAGGTAGTTAATCATATGGCGCGGGTTTGATTAATTTTGAATCACAGTGGTTTCATCGCATTGGGTGGAAACGGATTAGTGGTTATCGCATCGCAAAAAGCAATATAGTGGTTTTGGGACTGGGGGTGCGATACGTTGTGGGAGTGTCGCGTGGCAAATGGGCGGGGGTGTAAAACCACCCATTTCGCACCCCGCCCCCCCCCCCCCCCACACGGCTTTAAACATTGCACTGTCAGGGGTGCGAAATGTTCTATTGGTCGTTGGATCCAATCAGATGGATCGGGCGGATGAATGAGTTGGGGTATTTTGATATGTGGCACCCGGGATGAGTTATGTGATCGGGTATAATATGTATGCAAAGGGTTAATAATAGATTTGGGTCGGGTAATATGAATGGGTTAAGAAGGGATCAGGGATTAATATAGTGGGGTAAGGATATATAATTAGCGGGGTTTAAAATAAAATGGGACTTGGGGATACATTAAAGCGGGGAATTAATATATAATGTATAAACTATAGGTTATAATAAAATAAGGGGATCGAGGAAATATGTTTAAGCAAGTTATGTGAAATATATTAACAAGGGCTAAAATAAACTAATGGGGGTATTAAGCAGGGAATAAAATTAAAAGGGAAGTGGGGCCCGACATTACTTTAACCATTTAACACTATGCAAAGTGGGTTTTTGCATGTTTTTAATGAAAAAGGGGAATTAGTAAAGGGGAAATTAATTTTCAAAGGGACAATGGATTTTTAACTAGGGAAAGGGTTTCTAGGAAGGGAAAGAGGGTATTTTAGAAGGGGAAATGACTTCCAGGAGTAGAAATAGGATTTTAGCAAAGGGAAGGGGATTTAAGAGGACATTAGTGATATGAGATGAACCAATTGATGCTTTCCATGACTTGTAAAAGTAATCTACCTACCATTTATTTACCCTAGCATTTTTTACTTTTTTTATTGGGTGCATTTGAGCTTGCTGACCCTTTTATTTTCTTTTGATAAGCAAACTAACCTACTTCTTACCTTATAACTTCCAATGGCTCAAATTAAACTGATGAGCTCATTTTTATTCTCTACCTAACTATTGATCTGCCAAGATTAAATGGTTTGGCCAGATATTTATTCACTAACTATCATTACATGAAATTTAAAAGCATGAATGAATCAAGATTAAACTGTTTGATCATCATGAATTGTGGCATTTTAGACAAGCTACACACAATTTTATTTGCATAAAGTAAACTAAGAGTAGTGGCATTTGAATGTGCAACACTTTCAGGATCTATTTTTGTTTCTTTTTGGTGGGGTTCATACTTTATATTCTTTTTTGATCTTCTTTTCTTTTGGTCCTTCAATTTTTCTTTTAGGACATACCTTCTTTTAATTTTTTAATATGGGAAAACATTTGCAGAAAGCAATGTATGTACAATATTACAAGACTTTTAACATAGTCAACTCAAAATTATGATCCCTATTATTATAGGACCCTAACACTTCCAAGTAAGAAACTTATTACCAGGTTCCCTCTTAACTAGGGACCTGTGGCAGCAATGCTTGAACTCCCAGTTGCTCGTGAAGAACTGAGATATCTAAGATATAGATTAGCGCAAAACAAAGATCCTTTGCACACCTTGCAACTCTTCTTAACCTCGTTGGCTTGACTTCCTTCTACGCATTTTTCTACGCACTAGAACATAGTTTTGTCTCTTCCTATAATAATCGTCGGCCTTCCTGAAGTGACCACAGTGTCTTCTACCCAAAACAGAGATACGACTTCATCTTTTCTTCTTTGTTGATTGGCCTTCCTTCTATGCATCAAACCACAGACCTTACCTTGTATTATTATCTCAAACTTGTCAGAAATTGTGTCATCAAATGAGGCTGCAATCCCTCCTTTATATAGCGATTTTCTCCTTCTTTCTGGGCCGACGTGACCTCTTGCTAGTAGGCCAACTTGACCAACTGTTTATGGGCCGACTTGACAAGGAGTGTCTCCAACACATTTGAGCTGACTTCAAGGAGCATATTGACAAGGTCTTTGGAGCATACAATTACATCAATAATTGTCCTTTACAAGTGTAACAACACTTCATATACATGACTCTAAATTAAATATTAATGACAAGATGACAAACCCCTAAAGACATCAAGAAGAAGCCTTTGACCTATAATAAAAACTCCTTGCTCATGAAAGCCATGAGGCAAGCATTACAAAATACATTTTAATATCTTTCTCTTCTTCATTACATAAATTCATAATTACAAGCCATTATGAAGACCGAACCTAGTTACACTTTTCAACACTCCCTCTTAACTAGGGAGGTATTCATAATGGTACACGGTCACTCTCAATCTGAAGAATCTCATAAGAAGAATAGGATTGGCAATCCCATCTGTATAGCATCATATCAACCACAATTGTCATAGTGCAAGGCCTTGACTAACAGCTCCATCTCTCCACGAGATCTTTGAGCTCCAATGCTTGGCGAGACCAATGATGAATAGACACCCTCATCATTGTCTCTCTTGGATCATATCCCACCCGAGTAGACTCAGGATATGTCCACCAGGACTATTCTTATCTTGGATTCCCAGTCCTCAAAGAATATCGGTCCTTCCATGACTACTCTTATCTTGGATGCCCTAATACATCCCCTAAAGAGTATCGAATGCCAAATGATTACCCAATCCTCCATTATGTCTTCCCATGTGAAGACCAGAATGATGTGTCTATCCATTCTCTCGTCATTGCCTTCACTGAGACTTACGTTAGTCCTCGTCTAGGGCATGACACATGAATTAGAGAATCATATCTGTCACTTCCTTTTAATTTAGGAAGGACATACTCCAAGTTTCTTCCAAGTAAGAAACTTATTACCAGGCTCCCTCTTAACTAAGGACCTATAGCAGCAATGGTTGAACTCCCAGCTGCTCATGAAAAACTCCTTCCTTTGATGTCATGAATTTCTTCATTGTTAAGGAGCCTTCATCTTTGGGATCTCTTCATAGGGCACTGATCATCCATCACTTTCATCCACGAGTCATGACTCCTATCAGAAATTGACCCATATGGTCTAGCTTCATGTTATGATGCTTTCCTTCGAACCATATTTCTTCCAAGGATCTTTCATCCTGCCATATGGTTATCAACCTATGGAAGACATACACTTCCCTTTGGCAGCCCTGCATAAACTCATCCAGTTATTATTCAATTATAAATATGAATACTTAAATCAAAAATTACCTTAGTGATGATATTTCATGATGACATCTTCTTGTAGGCATCGACATCCTTCGTACAGATTGACACATCTCTCTAAAGATATGTATTGTCAAGGGTCTCCATCTTTTCCAGATTTCTATCAAAGTCTACATATCTTCCCAGGGTATTTTCTAGTCAAGTCTTCTTGGCTTTCTTGGATATTGACTGCCTCTTTCCATGGTTGTATTTCTCACAATCTCTTCCTTTTCTTTCTCCACAATTTTATTTCATTCCCATGACCTTCCAATGTGCAGCTCCTTGATAATTTACAATCACCTCATATTCCATATGAGGACATATTATGTTGATTTCATCAAGTGTGGATCATGCCCGTTGGAAACCTGTGCATCGGAAGAGTTTATGCTTTCTTTTGATCATACTTCTTAAGATAGAAGTATACTACTTGCAACCATATGACATGGCTTCATAGTATCTTGTGTCAGCATATATATACATGTACCTCATCTTCTTTTCTTTCTTGAGTCATCCTGCACCAGTTTTCCTTGGAGTGAAGAGTTTCATTCCCTTGACATGCTTCATCAATATGTCATCATATCCTAATCCCAGAATTCTACAACTTAGAATTCTTGATGAAACCTTTTGCTTTCTTTCTAACCAGTGAATCCAACGAGGACTCCATTAGAAAACGTCAGCTTCTTTTCTTTCTTGAGTCATCTTGCAACAGTTTTCCTTGGAGTGAAGAGTTTCATTCCCTTGATCTGCTTCATCAATATGTCCTCATATCCTAATCCCAGAATTCTACAACTTAGAATTCTTAATGAAACCTTTTGCTTTCTTTCTAACCAGTGAATCCATAGAGGACTCCATTAGAAAACGTCAACACCTGTTTCCATATTGAATGTTATGAATAATTTATTAATTATTAGTTAGATATAGTTATATTAGGTTTTATTAACTGAAAGGGCATGATCAAAGATCATGCCTCTTCGCCAAGGGACACCTTGAGGCTATTTAAAGCCTAGGCGATCCCTCATTGTAATCATCTCATCTTTTCATCATTAATAATATATATTTATCAGTTTTACCAAAGTTTTTACACTCCATTGGTATCGGAGCCATCGCTCTTTGGATCTGTGTGATCATCAAGTTAAAAAAAAATTTCGAAGGAAATTCCAGATCTGGAGGGATATTCTCTGCACAATTTATTGCACAATTTATTCATCAGGAAGGATATTCTCTGCACAATTTATTACACCATTTTTATTGAATCTCTGCGTGTTCTATTTGCCAAGAACTTCTCCGCTGCCATTTTTGTATCGATTCACGTTGGGATAAAATAAACTTACGTTAGAAAAAAAATATGATACAACGTTTAGAACATACCATACAACGGTTGAATAAATCGATACAGAGTTTGAATAAATTGATACACCGTTAATATACAAGCCAGCGTTAAATATACGCTACGGTGTTTTAAAACAAAGATACGATACAGAGTTTTTTACACTCCATTGTGAACCGTCGTTGCTCTGCACCTACCCGACGTCTGTCTGTACACTCCGTCTGCACACTCCGCCCAAAAAACACCCACAGCCACGTCATTTAACCCACAGCCACGCGTTTACCATACAGCGTTACTTAAAAACAAAACAGCGTGTCGATTTGGAACAGCGTGTCGATTCTGTCTGATACCACACGTGCAAATCGGAGCGGGTAAATTATCAAGTTTACAGAGTGTTTACCCTGCACTGCCGCCAATTACCGTGAAACAGGTCGAGTGAAATTGCGTTTAAAAAATTTTTGTGTTAAAAAAAAAAATTCTCGGAAACAGGCGTCGTTTAAATCATAAGAATTGGAGTAAACGGCATCGATATATTGGTAATAGGTTTGTTAACTTATATAAGGCATCATTTAATAATCGATTTTTTTTTATTATATAAAATATATAATATATAATTGAAATTGATAATTATATATATATATATATGTTATAATTATATAATTTATTTATATATATGTTATAATTTTCATATAATAATTATATATATATATAATAATTATATAATTAAATTATATATATTATATAATTTTTAATTAAAAATTTTATATATATATATATATAATAATTATATAGTAAAAAAAAAAAAAAAAATTATTAATTAATTAATTAATTAAATATTATTTAATTAATTAATTCAAAAAAAATTAATTAATTAAATATTAATTAATTAATTTTAAAGAAAAAAAAGAGGAGAAACTGGCAGAAAGATATTCCCCACCTCATACACGCTCGATGTCTTCGTCAATGTCGATGGCGGAATTCTAGAAGAAATTGGGAGAAATTGAGAAACAAATTAATAATAACTCCGAAGAATTTGGAAGGCGATTAGTCGATCTGGAAGGTACAGTTGCAGGGCATTCCAACGACATCAAAAGGGTTCATGATACAACAAATCGAATAGAAAGACAAATGTGGCTAAATCATCACGAGGCCACAGAAAAGCTGAACGAAGCAATGAACAAGATGACAGAGCATGGCGAAGCAATGAACAATATGACAGAACTCTTCAGTACGCTGAATGATAAGATAGATAAGCTAACTCAGACACAATCCCCAACATCTCCTAACAGGGAACAAAATCAACAAAACAATTCCGCAGATTCAGGGAACTCCGGAGAGCATCAGGAAAAAACTGATTCCCCACATCATCAAGAAGACAGTAATGCAGATTTTCAAAATAAGCAACTTTGGAATGCATTCGTTAATCAATATCCCCTTCTTGTTCCACCATTATCATATCAGCGCAAAGCCAAGATCGACCTACCCAAATTTGATGGTAATGAAAAGAATAGCGTCGCATGGCTTAATAAAGCGGAAGAATATTTTGAGATTTATGACATCACTAGTGATGATGAAAAAATTAAACATGCTTCCATGAAAATGGAAGGAGAAGCATATAATTGGTATATGTGGTGGAAAAAGACGACGCTCGCTATTAGTTGGAGGAAATTTAAGGATGCGTTCTTCAAAAGGTTTCAAGGCATAAAAGAAGAAAAGTTCTTTTCAACGTTTATCAAATTACGCCAAAAAGGAGATGTGGATGAGTACACGCGAGAATGGGAGACCTTGGCAACACGAGTACCCGGATTGTCGGAATCTCGTCTAATCCAATCTTACATCTCAGGACTTAAAATCCACATACAGGAAGAACTAGAACTGCATGAAATTACGTCTGTAGAAGTAGCAAGGCAAAAAGCAAAAGCTGCTGAAAAGAAATTGGAAAGATTATCAAAACCAGAAAAAGTATATTCGAGACGACGGTTTCCTCAATCTGAAAATGTAGTTGACACAACATATGTCCCTGTCCATCCTCGTGAAGATGAAAAATCTAGTCTAGAAAAACAAAGAATACGAGAAGGCAAGTGCAAACATTGCGGTGAAAACTAGGACCCTAAGCACAGATGTGCTAATGGAAAAGCAAAAAATCTATACAGTTGTGAAGCAACTAACGACACTAACAGTACTGATTCGTGTATAGAAGGATTAGAAGACAATTTAGAGTTCTCTCCAGAAGTGGAGGGCGAAACTATTCCGCAAGTGTCCTTATCAGCTATGACAGGGATATTACAACCTCAAACCCTAAGGTTAAGAGGACATATTAAGAACAACAATGTAATGGTTCTAATAGACACAGGCAGCACGCACAATTTTCTAGATTCCACCATGGCCAAAAGACTCAACCTCTTCGCTTTTCCCATGCCTAATATGAAGGTAATGGTGGTCGATGGTAAGAAGATTGAACAAGTAGGAAAATGCCATAAAGTCAAATTGCAGATTAAAGACTTTCATTTAGAATCTTCGTTCTACACCGTTCCATTACGAGGAGTAGATGTGGTCTTAGGAATTCAATGGCTACGAACTCTAGGTACTTATTCTGCCAACCATCAGAAGCAGTTTATAAGTTTTAAGTGGAAAGGGCAGAAATACAAGTTGTATGGATTCCAAGCCCCAAGAAATCAAGTCGTATCTACAGTACAATGTCAGCAGTTAGAAATGTTATCTTCAAAAGGGAGCCATGAAGAGTCTCCAGAAATCAAGACAGGATCCGACTCTGTCGATATCAGATATTTTCACTATCCAGATCAACAACAGACTGAACTCGAGAATATGCTCCATGGCCTTTTTAAAATATGGGAAGCACGAGCTCGCCGCTCGCGGAAACCAGACATTCGTCAACGTTGTCCATCGATTACATATGCTTTGAGGACAAAGCATCTTTAAGAGAGGGGCAATGTTATGAATATTTTATTAATTATTAGTTAGATATAGTTATATTAGGTTTTATTAGCTGAAAGGGCATGATCAAAGATCATGCCTCTTCGCCAAGGGACACCTTGAGGCTATTTAAAGCCTAGGCGATCCCTCATTGTAATCATCTCATCTTTTCATCATTAATAATATATATTTATCAGTTTTACCAGAGTTTTTACACTCCATTGAATAATGAATGATGAAACACGATCTAGATGACTGCCTTCCATAAATGTTGTTTTCAATGAGGTTCCTAGGAGCAACTAATTTTATAGCATGTTTGTCACACAAGTTAGTTTCAGACATCCTCCTAAGACAAGTGCTCCTTCTTCAATGCTTCTATCATGATGCCAATTCTAATGTGATGCATCTATCTAATATGCAATGCTTCCTAACATACTATTTTACAATGGACAGATAACTCTTAAAGATGAAGATGATCTCAATCATAATAGAGATCTTTCACTTCTTCTTTCTTAGGTTTCTTTGAATCTAGTTCTTCTATTTCTCCGGCGACATGGGCTTCTCCCTTTTTCCTCTTGTCCTTATTAGATTTGGCACAATCCCTTTTATAGTGCCCAAGTTCATTACAACCATAGCATCTTATCTTTTCCATGTTTCTTCTTTTCTTCTGAGAACCAAACTTGCCAAGTTTTCCTTTCCTCCTTGACATGGCAGCATAAGCTTGATTTTCTTCATTTGATATTGTATCAATTTTAGCTTTCAATCTAGTCTCTTATATCTTACATAGAGACCACAGATCCTGGAATGTTGTTGCTTCTTTCTTCCCATAGATGCTTGAAGTGAAGTTTCCCCATCTGATCCAGGTGGATATTGGTGGTCACCCGCCTATTCCACTTGGGGCCCCACCATTGTCTCTTTCAATTTTTCAGTTTCGGCACAACTTACTATTTTTAGCAGTTTTTCGGGTCCTGAACTTCCGGAGCCGGTTTGAGGCCCTAAACAACGTTTTTTGGGAAAATGGAGAGCAACATGGGTCCATGGGCCGATGTTACTTGTTCAAAATTTGTAGTCCTCGGATAGATCTTTCTAATGAGGTATGGTACGCATCAAACGGAGATCGTATGCCAAAGTTACGCTCCTAGGAAGTTGAAACACCAATTTACCCAAACGGGGCCCATAGTTTTGGCGCTTCATCTCCTAGGGTTAGGGTTTTGGCTGTTTAGGATTTCCCATTGTTTCTAAATGATAAATAGGCCCTCGAGCCTCATTGTAACTCAGTTCAGAGGCCTGCAGCCGCCACATCTCTTCTCAGAGATAGCTACCAGCGCCCTAGCTAGTTTTATTTCCATTCTGTCTGTAAGCAAATTTCAGTTCTTTGATATTAATGAAATGAAGTGTTATTTCTGCTGCATCTCTGTATTTATGGTTATATGTTTATTTTGTTGCGTTCCTGCATAAATCCGGATCAGTGGTATCAGAGCGGGTCTGCTTTTTCTCGATCCTTCTTTGCATGTCCCCAACGAGGTCGGGGTATAAGGAGCTAGGGCTTGATCTGGTGGAACCTTTGCAAGATCAGCCTCGCAAACCTCGACGGACGCCCATGGGGGACGAAAAGAAAGATGAGGGAGCAGGAGATCCTATCAAAATATTGCTCGAGGAGGCCCTCGAAAGACAAAGGAACGTGATGATAGATAACTTTGCTCAGATCCTTCAACGACTACCTACCGGCGGCGCATCTGCATCTAGCAGCCACTCTGGAGGCGCGACTCCTTTTAAGGTACAAGTAAATTTTGACATTCCCATATTTGAGGGTCAAATAGACGCAGATGCCGTAGATAGATGGTTGAATCTATTAGAAGGATATTTCTCTGTTCATGACTTTTCAGACCGGGAGAAGATTATTTTTGCACTCCTCAAAGCTACCCCCCATGTTAAGGACTGGTGGGAAACCTACTGTGAGAACAAGGACCAGACAGAACCCTCTCTGTTCTCGGCCGTACCAACTTGGAATTCTTTCTGAGACGCCGTCAAGGAACAGTACTATCCCGTGGGGAGCTATGAGGACAAGTACATATAATGGACCACGCTGCGACAACAAAGGGATCAAGATGTGCATGAGCTGACGAATCTGTTCCATACCCTGCGCACAAAGTTGGGTATCAAAGATTCAGAGAAACATCTGGTGCTAAAGTATCGCAGTTGTCTGCACAGATACATTTAGGAGGAAATGGAGTTCCTCGACATCTCCTCGCTTGGTACGGCATACCAGTATGCTGCCAAGATTGAGCAGAAATTCAAACAGAATAAGCGAGACTTTGGAACTACGAATCAAAAGCAAGGGAAAGGTGCTTCCAAACCGCAGAACAAAGGACAGAGCCAAGGCATGGCGGCTAAAGACAACCCGTCGAAGCCACAGGAAAAGAACAGCACCGCAAAGCCAAAGAAGGACACAAGAAAGTGGTGTGAGTTCCATAAGAGCTCCACTTACAACACAAGTGAGTGTCGGGCCAAGCAATCGCTAGTGGCCGAGATGAGGGCTTCTGAATCAGATACATGCTCCGACTCCGAATCAAAACCTGAAAAAGGGAATGTGTTATGAATATTTTATTAATTATTAGTTAGATATAGTTATATTAGGTTTTTGTTAAATTTGGACAACTAGGTCCAAACTCCATGTTATGATGCTCAGATTAAGAGGCTAATATTTTTGTTGGAATCCTCTTTCGGAGAGGTGTAAAATCCATATATAATATGTCTTAATCCGATGAGCAGAACATTTATTTTGAATTTATTATTCTTAATAAATTATATGTGCAGGTCGGCAAGGAGAAGAAGGACAAAAACAATACGGCTGAGTTGAAGGACGATTTTCTGCAGTTAGGGTTTTGCAGAAAGTTTGACCAGCGTTGACTTTGGTCAACGCATGGTCCGATTGGGCTGAAAACTTGTGGGAAGTTCGATTTTGGAAGGCCGTACTACTTGGCACAGAAATCGAGGTCAAAAGGTTGACCAATCTGCTGCTGCGTTGACTTTTAGCTTGCTGCCTTGCGTTGACTTTTTCAGGACAGCGTTGACTTTTTTGGAGTTGACTTGGGTTGACTCGTTTACTGATTGGAGGACTGTTGTGACACATGCTGGGTTGGCTAACCAAGGAGACTTTGCTGGTTGAAGCATCCTGTTGACCGCCGTAACGAACCACCACATTTTTCCTGTTTCTGATTTGTCTTCTGTAAGATCCACTTATATGTTCTATCTGCATTTTGCTTAACTATTTGTATGATTGCTGTGAGAAAAGTAAAATTGCTCCTAGCATAGAACATCTACAAAAATTTACATGGTATCAAAGCCAAGTTAAGACAAACTCTATCTTTAGCAATCATCACCGGAAGAAATGGGTTCCACTAGTCTTGAATTCAAGGAGAATGACAAGCTGACTGGAAGGGATGACTTCCATGCCTGGAAAATGATATTAGATCTCAAATTGGAAGATCATGATCTCTTGGATCATGTGACAGGGAAGATTCAAGAACCTCCATCCAATGCTACCGCTGCTGTTAGAAACAAGTATAAGAAGGGAGAAATCAGAGCAAAGCTGTTGATCAGGGAATCCATAAATAAGAGTCTGGTTGCCTACATATCTGAACTAGGCACATCCAAGGAGATGTATGACAAATTGATCCTTATGTTCAAGGTAAACAATGTGAACCAAGTGCTATTCCTCAAGAACAAGTTGAAGAACATGAAGAAGGGTCGGGATGAGTCTATTCAAACTTTCTTTCTGAAATTGACCGAAACAAGGAACAATCTGCTAGCTATTGGGGAGACAATAGCTGATCGTGAGATGGTTCTCATCGCACTTGGAGGACTTCCATATGAATGGCAAGTATTCACAACTACCATTCTCAACAACAATACCATTCCTAACTTTGATGAGCTTCTGTCTAGATGTATGCAAGAAGAAACAAGGATGAAGGAATTCGATAATGACAGAAATGCTGCCTATGGTGCTCATTCCCGAAAGAAGAACTCTGGTGGTTCTAAGGACAAAGGAAGAACGAGGACTCAAGAGAAGAAGGGTGAATGTTTCACCTGCCATAGGCCTGGTCACTATGCTAGAGAATGCCCCTTCAAGAAGGATTCTCCCGATAGTGATGATAACAACAACCGAAGGAATGGGAATCGAAGAAATGACAAATCCAAAGGAAAGAGGAAGGCTCACTTTGGTGGAAACAATCAACCTTCTAAAAGGTCCAGAAATACCAGGTATGAGGAGTCTAATGTTGTAGATAAAAGAAATGAGTATATTCTGGTATCTGCTCTCTCAGCTGCATCTCCGCCCGACACTATGGATGTCTGGCTAATCGATAGTGGTGCCTCAAGACACATCACCGGATTCAAGGAAGCACTTTCTGACATGGTTGAAAGGGATACTAATCTAGAAATTATCCTTGGAGATAATGCCACTTATCCTGTGAAAGGGACAGGGACTGTGACCCTCCACTTGTCTCAAGGACAAGTCCTACGTTTGCAAGATGTACTCTATGTACCTAAATTGAAGAAGAACCTTGTGTCCGTATCTGCCATGGAAGACAAAGGATTCAATGTAACTTTCTCTGATGGAAAGGTGCTCATGTGGAAGGAGAGCTTCAAGGAAGCTATCTCAATTGGTTTTAGAGTTGGTACACTCTACCAGGTTGGAGGGAGTCCGTTGGGAGCTATGACTTGTGATACTATCCGACAAACCGAACTATGGCACCGAATATTTGGACACCTTCATTACAAGGCCCTTCCCGAAGCAAGGAAGGTGGTGACAGGGATGCCTGACTTTGGAAATAATCATGAAGGTGTATGTAAGGGCTGTGCTGAAGGAAAACATACAAGGGGACCTTTTCCCTCAAGTGTCACAAAGACATCTGATATATTGCAACTGGTCCATTCTGATCTATCTGGTATGTTGCCCGTGACATCCCTGGGGGGATGTTCTTACTACATGACATTTACTGATGACTTCTCTCGCAAAACCTAGATATACTTCTTGAAGAAGAAGGATGAGGCTTTCATGTGGTTCCGTACCTTCAAAGCCTTTGTGGAAAATATGACCGGAAAGAAGATCAAGATTTTGAGGATCGACAATGGCACTGAATATGAGTCAAATGAGTTCAAAGACTTTTGCAGAGAAGCTGGCATTAAGAGGGAGACTACCACTGCATATACTCCTGAGCAGAATGGTGTTGCCGAACGCAAGAATAGGACTATTGTGGAAGCTGCCCGTGCCATGCTATGTGACCAGGGTCTACCTAAGTTTCTGTGGGGAGAAGCTGCAAATACTGCTGTGTACATTCAAAACCGATGCCCTCATTCCGCTTTGGACTCCAAAACTCCCGAAGAGGTTTTCTCTCGTAAGAAACCTGATGTCTCACATTTTAGAATTTTTGGATGTCCTGTCTATTTTCATGTGCCGAAAGAAAAGAGAAGTAAGCTGGATGCTACTGGGAAGAAAGGAATGTTTGTGGGCTACAGCGAGACTTCTAAGGCATATAGAGTCTATGTACCTGGTCAAAGGGAAGTAGAGATAAGCCATGATGTCACTTTTGACGAAGATGCTTCCCTGAAGAAAGTAGTAGATCTTCCTAGATCTGAAGAAAATCATGAAGAAAGACCTGGAAATTTGGAAGAACCTCAGGATGAGACTATGCCTGATGTTGAAGGGCCAATGGACCCTATTGATCCACCCCCTTCACTAGGAAAGAGACCATCATGGCTCAGGGACACCCTCGAAGATGCTGAGGGTCATGCTGCCCCAAGGGGGACATTCTGAGAAAGCAAGAAGCCATGTAGATACCAAGGGTATCTAGCTGCCATGAGTACTATTGTACAATCTGAACCTGGATCTTTTGAGGAAGCCGTAAAGCATCAAGTTTGGAAGGATGCTATGCACGAAGAATATGAGTCCATAATGAAGAATGATGTCTGGGATGTGGTCCCGAGACCGAAGGACAAATCAGTTGTCACCGCAAAATGGTTCTACAAGATCAAACATGGATCTGATGGGAGTGCTGAAAAGTTCAAGGCAAGATTTGTTGCCCGTGGCTTCTCTCAAAAGGAAGGAATAGACTATGATGACATATTTGCACCCGTGGCACGATATACCACCATTCGATCAATCATAGCCCTTGCTGCTACGCAAGGATGGAGTCTTCATCAGATGGATGTCAAGACCGCTTTTCTGCATGGTGCAATAAAGGAAGAGGTGTATGTGGAACAACCTCTGGGATTTGAAGTTCAAGATCGAGACACTTTTGTCTGCAGGTTGAAGAAAGCCCTCTATGGGTTAAAGCAAGCACCCAGAGTTTGGTACGAGAGGATGGATAGTTACTTGATGAAGCTGGGCTTCACTCGAAGTAATGCTGATCCGAACCTTTACTTCAAGGTTGTGCAGGAGAAGCCTCTCATTCTAGTGCTATATGTGGACGACCTCTTCCTGACAGGTGCTGACCCTCTCATTCATCAATGTAAGAGGGAGCTCGCTGCTGAGTTCGAGATGAAGGACCTAGGATTGATGCACTACTTCCTAGGCCTGGAGGTCTGGCAAAGACCTGGAGAGATTTTCCTTTCTCAAGGAAAATACATTGTGAAGCTTCTGGAAAGATTTGGAATGGTGGACTGTAAGTCCATGTCGACACCGATGGAACTCAACTTTAAGAAGTTGAGTGGCAGCGCTGCTGGGCCTATCTTGGCCAATCCTACTGAGTATCGTCAACTCATAGGAGCTTTGATGTTCTTAGTGAACACCCGACCAGATATATGTTTTGCAATGAACACTTTGAGTCAACAGATGGTTGAGCCTCATCATTTTCACTGGGTTGGTGCCAAGAATCTTTTGAGATATCTTCGGGGCACGATAAACCATGGGCTGAGACACACTGCCGGGAGTGTGATACTCCGTGGATATACTGATGCCGATTGGGCTAGCAGTGTGGTGGATCGTAAGAACACATCTGGATGCTGCTTCAATCTTGGTTTCGCTTCGATCTCATGGATGAGCAGGAAGCAGAAGTCGGTGGCTTTGAGCACCGCGGAGGCCGAATACATTGCTGCTAGTATGGCCTGTTGTGAAGCAGTTTGGTTGCGTAAGCTCTTTAGTGAGCTGTTTGGACATGTGCTAGATATCACTGTGATACTCTGTGATAACTAGAGTGGGATTCGTATGACTGAGAATCCTGTGTTCCACGACCAATCCAAGCATATTGATATCAGGTACCACTTTATCCGGGATATGGTACAGCGAGGCGCCGTAAGACTCGATCATATAGGAACTGATGAGCAGGTCGCGGATATTCTCAATAAGCCCCTGGGGAAGGTCAAGTTCCTAACCTTCCGTGAGAGTCTTGGTGTCGTGGAACGACCCTATGATGTGGGTCCTGTTGGACGATGAGCTCTGGGAGCTCTGGGGGGCTTTGGGGATAGCTTCTCGGAGCTATAAGCACTCATAATGCTTCCGCCCCACCCTTGTGATTATTGAGCTGGTTCGCCTCTCATTTATCTGTGCCCCGTATGCATCCTACCCATTGAGTTCAGGGCTCATGGGAAGTACCTCTCATTTGGCCAATGAGGTGGGAAAAGCTAGAGACTATTAGCAAAGACCGATGGACGCATCAGAGATTGCCGTACTCTCTATCTAGGATGGCACGGTCCAACCACTTGATCTGGGATCAAGTTTAGTGAGGTCTGGGACCTCTGCCTGACTTCGGGTCAGATGAACCAACTTTGGGTTGGTTGGATACTCTTCATGAGTTTGATAGAGGTTTGGAACCTTTGGACTGATTATGTCAGTCGGGGGATGATGTCTTTGTGACCGACCCACTTCTGTTCTGAAATAAAGAGGCCAGCAAAGCAAGTTACGGCGAGATGACACACGATGTTTGATTGCACTGATGGATGGAGTTCTCCCTAGTTGAGAGGGAGTGTTAAATTTGGACAACTAGGTCCAAACTCCATGTTATGATGCTCAAATTAAGAGGCTAATATTTTTGTTGGAATCCTCTTTCGGAGAGGTGTAAAATCCATATATAATATGTCTTAATCCGATGAGCAGAACATTTATTTTGAATTTATTATTCTTAATAAATTATATGTGCAGGTCGGCCTTAAGGTTGCACGCCCTCAGCAGATGTGTCACACGCCCCAATGATGGATATAAATACAGGCAAAGTTGGAGAGCATTTCATCACAACACAACTCACATCTTCTTCTCTCATCTGAGATAGTACGAGCTACTTGGAGGACGAGTTCAGCCACACGTGTGAAGGAGAAGAAGGACAAAAACAGTACGGCTGAGTTGAAGGACGATTTTCTGCAGTTAGGGTTTTGCAGAAAGTTTGACCAGCGTTGACTTTGGTCAACGCATGGTCCAATTGGGCTGAAACTTTGTGGGAAGTTCGATTTTGGAAGGCCGTACTATTTGGCACAGAAATCGAGGTCAAAAGGTTGACCAATTTGCTGCTGCGTTGACTTTTAGCTTGCTGCCCTGCGTTGACTTTTTCAGGACAACGTTGACTTTTTTGGAGTTGACTTGGTTTGACTCGTTTACTGATTGGAGGACTGTTGTGACACATGCCGGGTTGGCTGACCAAGGAGACTTTGCTGGTTGAAGCATCCTGTTGACCGCCGTAACGAACCACCACATTTTTCCTGTTTCTGATTTGTCTTCTGTAAGATCCACTTATATGTTCTATCTGCATTTTGCTTAACTATTTGTATGATTGCTGTGAGAAAAGTAAAATTGCTCCTAGCATAGAACATCTACAAAAATTTACAGTTTTGTTAACTGAAAGGGCATGATCAAAGATCATGCCTCTTCGCCAAGGGACACCTTTAGGCTATATTTAAAGCCTAGGCGATCCCTCATTGTAATCATCTCATCTTTCATCATTAATAATAAATACTTATTCAAGTTTACCAGAGTTTTTACACTCCATTGGTATCGGAGCCATCGCTCTTCGGGATCTGTGTGATCACCCAGGAATTACAGAATTCCAGAACTGCAATTTCAGATTGCAGATTTTTTATCAAGTGCAGAATTACTTTCCGAACTGTTCAGCAGCCATTTCAGAAATTTAATTCTGCAATTGAAGACGCCAGCAGTTTGGAAACAACAACCAGAAATTCAGTAACATAAGAAATAAGTCATATCTGGAAAAATCAAAATATAAATCTTTCAGTGGGCGTGTTCAAGGTTTTCGGTGGACCATTCGACATTGAAGACAGAGCAAGAAAAATAGTCAAAGAAGATCGGATCAAGCGACAGTTGAAATTCTGGAGCAGCCTTTTTTTTCCAAATCGAAAGCAGCTTTCGTGGATTAGTGGTCTATTAACCCGTGAAAAGCCCAACGGCCTGTGGTGACTCGGTGAAGGACTCGGACGTGGAAATATTGTGGATAGACCTGTGTGAAACGGGAAATTTACCCGCATGTCAAAAATCCACATACATCTCAGGACTTGCGTTTACCCGCACGTCATTTTTCTTTCCGCAGCCATTACTTCCACCTGCCCTGCCGTCCGCCGTTTTCTGCACTCCGCCCAACAAACAAACAAACTTACGTTTCAAAAAAAAAATCGTGAACAGGTGGACAGTTAACAAACTCGATTTGTTTTAAAAAAAAAATTCTGAGCAGTAATCGTGAACAGGTGCACAGTTAACAAACTCGATTCGTTTAAAAAAAATTCTGAGCGGTGTGTATATAAGAAACGGCGTGTTTTTTTTAATCGGAACAAGCACAAGTTAAAGTCGTGCCTTTTCAACGGAACGAGAACAGTTTTAAAAACGATTTTGTTTTAAATTATATAAATCCAGCCGCATCCAGCCGCTGGCTCTCTCCCGCAGTCTAACGGCTGTCTCCCACCACAGCCGCAGACAGTTTTGTCTGTTGTGGCTGCTGTCCCCACAATAAACGTGCGTTGAATTTAAAAAAATAAATAAATAAATTTTGAACCATCGTGGGTGCCGAAGATTCAAGTCTAAATCGATAGCAACCGGTTGCTATGAAGTGCGTTTAATTAAAAAAAAAATTACGTGTGTCCGGGGGGTTGTGCTCATTTACAAACTTATATTAGCGTTGCCGCTAATATAAGTTTTTTTTAATTATATAAACCATATATTATATAGTTTCAATTGATCATTATATAAATATATATTGTAATTATATACCTTATAAAATTATATATAGTTTTCAATTGATAATTATATATATTTATAATTATATAATTTAATTATATATTATATAATCTTCAATTAATATATATATATATATATATATATATAATTAAAAAAAAAAAAAAAAAAAATATATATATATATATATATATATATATTATTATTATTAATTTAATTAATTAATTAATTAATTCAAAAAAATAATTAATTAATTAATTAAATATTAATTAATTAATTTTAGAAAAAAAAAAGATAGAACTGGCAGAAAAATACTCTCCACCTCATACATGTTCAATATGTCTTTATCAATGATGACAGTTGATCAAATAAAAAGGCAAGTATGGCTAAAACAAATGGAGGCCACAGAAAAGCTTAGCAAAGCAATGAACAAGATGACAGAACTCTGCAATAAGCTAAATGATAAGATAGATAAGTTAAGTCAGACACAATCCCCGATATCTCCTGACAGGGAACAAACTCAACAAAACAATGCCGCAGATTCAGGGAACTCGAAAGAGCATCAGGAAAAATCCGATTCCCCACGTCACCATGAAGATACAGATGTTTATAAACAACAAAATGTTCCATCCCCAGAATTTAATGAAACATGTGAAGCGACCAACACATCCGAAGCCATTGATATAGCACCAAAAGCTGTTAAGGCCTTCGGTGATGAAGCAGATACAGTTGTTAGGAAGGAAGCATTTGATGATGAGGAGAAGTTACATCAGACAATAATTGTTGGTAACCTACCTCTAAATCTAAAAAGAAACAAAGAAGAATCACCAGCAGTGCCAGAAATAGGATCTGACCCTGTCAATATCAGACCTTGTCACTATCCACATCACCAAAAGATTGAACTCGAGAAGATGCTCCACGATCTTTTTAAAATGTGGGAAGCAAGAGCTCATCGCTTGAGGAAACCAGACATTCGTCAACATTGTCCATCATTACGTATGCTTTGAGGACAAAGCATCTTAAGAGAGGGGCAATGTTATGAATATTTTATTAATTATTAGTTAGATATAGTTATATTAGGTTTTGTTAACTGAAAGGGCATGATCAAAGATCATGCCTCTTCGCCAAGGGACACCTTGAGGCTATATTTAAAGCCTAGGCGATCCCTGATTGTAATCATCTCATCTTTCATCATTAATAATAAATACTTATTCAAGTTTACCAGAGTTTTTACACTCCAGAATGAAAAAGGGAAACAGATTATTGATGCGGAGCCCAACGCCACTGTTGCCACTACAAAGATCCAGAAGGAGGAACTGAAAGATCCAGAGGAGGAGGAACGTGTCTTCCACTCTCAGATGTGGGTAAAGGGCTCCCCTGTACAGTTCATTGTCGACAATGGGAGCCAAAAGAACCTCATTTCAGCAGACGTCGTGAAGCGGTTGGGCTTGCCAACCACAACTCACCCACATCCATACACCATCAGGTGGCTTCACCAAGGATGAGATCTCCGCGTCATCCAGCAGTGTCGCCTTCCCTATAGCATCAAGCCCTTCACGGATGAGGTATTATGTGACGTTGCTCCTATTGATGTTTCTGATGTATTATTAGGACAACCATACTTGTGGAAGCGTCATGCTGTGTATGAGTCTCAACCTTGTGCTGTTATTGTTACTTTGGGAAATAAGTTGTACAGGATACCAGAGGTACCACCTCCTGCCGCTATCTCTTTGGTTACTGCAAAACAATGCAGTAAGCTCATTTCCCAAACCAGGAAATTCGTTTTCCTGATGATCCGCCCCCAGGGCAAGAAGAAGACCGTGGCCACGACCTCCAGACAGGGCCCCTCTGCACGACAACAACAAATGGATAAGGTCGTGGAGGAGTACGGGGACATCTTCACCTCACCCACAGGGGTTCCTCTGCACTGCCAGGTCAAGCACCCGATTGATCTGACCCCAGGTGCGCCGCTACCCAATGGACCAATCTATCGACGCTCTGTTCTGGAAAATGATGAAATCAAGAGGCAGATTCAGGAGATGTTGCAGAAAGGTCACATCAGACCAAGTTCATCGCCCTGTGGGAGCCCGATCGTGTTGGTACAGAAGAAGGATGGGACGTGGAGACTCTGTATTGACTATCGGGCGCTAAACAAGATCACTGTCCGGAATAGGTACCCAATCCCACGGATTGATGACCTTCTAGACCAACTCAAAGGTGCAAAATATTTCAGCAAGATCGACCTGAAGTCTGGGTATCACCAAGTACCAATTGAACCCTCCGATGTGTGGAAGACTGCCTTCAAAGCTAAGGAAGGCCTTTTCGAATGGCTGGTCATGCCTTTCAGGTTGACGAATGCTCCCGCCACCTTCATGAGGATGATGGACAACATCTTGCGGCCATTCACCAACTCATTTGTAGTGGTGTACTTGGATGACATTCTGATCTTCAGCCAGACTTGGGAAGAGCACCTTCACCACATCCGACAAGTCCTCCAAACACCGCGGCAACACAAGTTGTGTGCCAATTTGGAGAAGTGCACGTTTGGCATGACCCAGGTTCAATATCTGGGATACATTATTGATGAAAGGGGGGTGCATGTGGATCCAGCCAAGATCCAAGTCATTCGGGATTGGCCAGCCCCAACCACTATAACAAAGCTTCGCAGCTTTCTGGGTCTTGCTAATTTCTACCGTAGATTCGTGTTGGGATTCTCTCATATCACTTGGCTCTTGAGTCAAGTCACCAAGGGAGGAGCGACAGCAAAATTCTTTTGGTCAAAACCTCAACAGAAGGCGTTCACAGAATTGAAAAATCGCCTCTGCTCTGCCCCAGTGCTCACATTACCAGACTTGCAACAGCCATTTGAGATCGAGACAGATGCCTCTGACTATGCTATTCGGGCAGTTCTTACTCAACAGGGACATCCAGTGGCATATCACAGTGAGACATTGTTTGACACAGTTTGCAAGTATCCCACTTATGACAAAGAAATGTATTCCATTGTGCAAGCTTGTCGACAATGAAAGCATTACATTTTGGGGAAGGAAACAATCATCCACACAGACCACCGGCCCCTGCAGTTCATACAGACACAAGGGAAGTTGTAGAATGATCGCCATCAAAAGTGGTCCACATATCTGCAACAGTTTCATTTGAACATCAAGTACAAGAAGGGTAGCACCAATCATGTTGCAGACTGCCTCAGCCGACCACCGATCGTGGCACTCACCACTGTGCTCAACTCTTGTGGGCATGAGACTTCTGATTGGCCGCTTCTCTATGAGAGTGACCCAGAATTCGACCACACTTACAAGGCACTCTTGGGGGGTACGCAAGTTCCAAATTTTCACCTCCAAGATGCACTTTTATGTCACATGGGACACCTTTGTGTTCCTTCAAGCGAGCGTGCCAAGATGATATGGGAAGCACACTACAGTCGAGTCGCCGGGCATTTCGGGGTCGAGAAAACAGTAGCAATCCTGCAGAAGTATTTCTATTGGCCGAACCTTCGAAAGGATGTCGAGAAGAAACGTATCCCGCACCGCTCAGGCCATTGCCAAACTCGACCATCAAGAAGCAAGGCCTATATACTCCTCTACCTACCCCTAGTCGACCTTGGGAATCCATATCCATGGATTACATGTCGGGCCTGCCTTCTACTAAGCAGGGAAATGACTGTGTTTTTGTGGTCGTCGACAGATTCTCGAAGATGGCCATTATGGCGGCCTGCAAGAAGAATATCACAGCAGAAGCCACTGCTAAACTCTTCTTTGAACGAGTGTGGGTGCACTTTGGGATCCCACAGTCTATCATATCAGATCGAGATAGCAGGTTCCTCAGCACATTTTGGTCCAGCCTCCGGTCAATGTTGGACACAAAGCTCACCAAGTCCACAACTTTCCATCCCCAAACAGATGGCCAGACAGAGGTCGTCAACAAAATGATTGTACACATTCTGCGCATGTACAATTCAAAGCATCCACGCACATGGGACGAGAGCCTCCCCTATGTACAACATAGTTATAATCGGGCTCTCCACAGTTCAATCGGCCGTAGCCCCTTTCAGGTGGGCTTGGGATTCCAGCCACTATGTCCCATTGACGTAGCCATGCCATTTGCAGCTGCTCAGGCCGATTCAGCGCACGTCCAGTCTGAAGTTGACAAAGCAAGTAGATTCATCGAGCGCATTCAACACATCCGCCAACAGGTTCATGATATATTGGACAGAGCCAATGCGAAGTACAAGCAGCGCCATGATCAACACCGGGTGCCACACCACTTCCAGGTGGGCGACAAAGTATGGCTACATTTACAGAAGGAGCGCCTCACTGGACCTCACCGCAAGCTTCGCCCGCTCCGATACGGGCCGTACACCATCACCAAGGCTGTAGGTAACAATGCCTTCGAGCTTAGTATTCCACCATTCATTGGTCTGCACCCAGTCTTCAATGTGGATCGCCTTCGTCCTTACTTTCCACCTCTACTGGACACCTCGGACATTGCAGAACAACTCACACCAACAGAGTTAAACCCAGACTGCATGGAACAGGCCACCACTGATTGTATCATGGACATGCAAATCAAGAACACTCGTCAACAGCAGATCCAACTGTATCGGGTTGTCAAAGCTGGCCAACTCCTGCACCAAGGAAAGTGGTTCACCAGGGACCAAGTTCAGCGGAAATTTCCTCATCTCATGGAGGAACTTAACGCAATGGGGACCATTGCTTCCTAAGGGGGGAGGAATGATCCAGGTGGATATTGGTGGTCACCTTCCTATTCCACTTGGGGCCCCACCATTGTCTCTTTCAGTTTTTCAGTTTCGGCACAACTTACTATTTTTAGCAGTTTTTCGGGTCCTGAACTTCCGGAGCCGTTTTGAGGCCCTAAACGACGTTTTTTGGGAAAACGGAGAGCAACATGGGTCCATGGGCCAATGTTGCTCATTCAAAATTTGTAGTCCTCGGATAGATCTTTCTAACGAGGTATGGTACGAGTCAAACGGAGATCGTATGCCAAAGTTACGCCCCTGGGAAGTTGAAACACCAATTTACACAAACGGGGCACATAGTTTTGGCGCTTCATCTCCTAGGGTTAGGGTTTTGGCTGTTTAGGATTTCCCATTGTTTCTAAATAATAAATAGGCCCTCAAGCCTCATTGTATCTCAGTTCAGAGGCCTGTTGCCGCCACATCTCTTCTCAGAGATAGCTACCAGCGCCCTAGCTAGTTTTATTTCCATTATGTTTGTAAGCAAATTTCAGTTCTTTGATATTAATGAAATGAAGTGTTATTTCCGCTGCATCTCTGTATTTATGGTTATATGTTTATTCTGTTGCATTCCTGCATAAATCCGGATCACCATCCCTCTGGTAGAGCATTTAGCACGATTATAGTCATTTCTCTATCAGACATTATTTATCATAATTCCTTGTAGTTGATCTTGTATTTCGGAAATCTTCATAAAATATGAAGTGATTCCTTCCTCTTTTGACATCTTCAACTTGTATAGATCTTGTCTCAGAGATATTACTTCCCCAGAAGTACTCACCGAGAACAGCGCCACCAATTTGTCATATATTTCTTTTGAAGATTCTAGTTTTGAAACATAGGGAATGAGAGAGTCCTTTATGGATTCTATAAGAATCCTCTGAGCTCTTATGTCTCCCTTCATGTATTTTACATGAGCTTGAATTTCGTCTTTTGAAGGTTTAGTTACCGACCCTTTGATATAGTCCATGACTTCATTTTCAATCAAATTTAGAGTTGTCCTTTTCTTCCATGCAAGAAAGTTTGTAGTCTCAGACAATTTATTGCATCCCTTGCAAAAAGCCATTTTGACAGATTCAGATGAAGTCATTAAGATACTTACCTGAGTAGATGCTTTCTTCTTTTATCAGCTTCCTTGTCGATGATGATGTAGATAGTTGCAAGAGCTCCTTCTTAGATTGGCTTCTTCAAGAGTGGTGAAAAGAGCTAGATCACCTTGGCTTCTTCAAGAATGGTTTGATGATGGTTTCAGCAAGGTGGCTTGATAGTGTCTCCAACAACGTTGACTTAATTTCGACACCAAATAGTTGTTGATGGTGATGGCTTCTACATGGTATCCTTAATGATGTTGACTTGGCTTTACTTATAGCTTTGGAATACTTGTGGATAACTATCTTAGTCTTGATCTCGCTTTCCTTCTTGATGTATAGATCCTTTGAGTAATGTCTTGGGTTTTAAGGGTTTCACTATTTTTTTGCAAACTACTCCTTGAATGAATGAAGATCTTATTAAATTTAATGTAGATCCTTGATTTCTTCTTGAAAATTGATTCTTAATCTCTTGGTACTTGTGTGTCTTCTTTCCAAATAGCCCTTTCTTGTCTTCAGCAACTTAGCTCTGATACCATGATGAGAAATTAGGGCTTTTGTTACATTTTCTCTTTCATGATAATTACTTGTGATTCTATTATTCTTCTTTCACTTGGATCTTATCTTTCGTTACACCATTATGTTCTTCATCAAGTCAATTATCAAATGCACAAGAGACACAAAATTTAGGCTTTCAAGCCAGGGCCAAAACTCTCCCTTTTGGAGAGGAAAACCCGATAATGATTCTTCTTATAGATCTTCAATTGATGAGTACCATAACCATGACACAGACCCTTAACACTAGTATGCCTCCAAGACCTTGTCACTGCTCTACTAAACTCCTTATGTTGATCTTCCTTTTTGCACTGCTTTGCACCAGGACTAGGAAAGCTCAGTTCCTAGTCCTAAACAGTGATCTCCCTTTATGCTCTTCCTTGAACTACCCTCGGCCTTCTAGAGTCTTTTCCTCGACCTATCTTCTAGCACTCTTGTTGCGCTAGATGGAGATTTCTTCCTTTTTTGTGATACCTTCTTCTTTACGTTGTGTATGACCCTTTTCAAAGATATCTAAGATATAGAATCTAGATAGCCCAAAACAAAGATCCCTTGCACACCTTGCAACTCTTCTTAAACTTGCTGGCTTGACTTCATTATATGCACTACAACACAGTTTTTTCTCTTCCTGTAATAACCCTCGGCCTTCTCAAAGTGACCAAAGTGTATTCGACCCAAAATAGAGATAGGACTTCCTATTTTCTTCTTCACTAATTGGCCTTCCTTCTATGCATCAAACCGCAAACCCTACCTTGTATTACTATCTCAGACTTGTCTGAAATTGTGTCAACAAATGAGGTAGCAGTCCCTCCTTTATATAGGGACTGTCTCCTTCTTTCTAGGCCAACATGACCTCTTGCTAATAGGCCGGCTTGACCAATTGTTTGTGGGCCGACTTGACAAGGAGTGTCTTCAACACATTTGAGCCGACTTCAAGGAGCATACTGACAAAGTCTTTAGAGCATACAATTACATCAATAATTTTCCTTTACAAGTGTAACAACACTTCATATACATGACTCTACATTATATATTTATGACAAGATGACAAACCCCTAAAGACATAAAGAAGAAGTCTTTGACCTATAATAAAAACTCCTTGCTCATGAAACCCATGAGGCAAGCATTACAAAATACATTTCATTATCTTTGTCATCTTCATTACATAAATTCATAATTACAAGTCATTATGAAGACTGAACCTAGTTACACTTTTCAACACAGTCGCGGGGAACAGCGATGCTGACAGCATGGACAAGGACAAGGACAAGAGAGTGGTGGTTGTGCCAGCTGTCAAACAAACGGCAATTGTCGTGGCAGTCAGTCAAACAACACTTTTTAGTTTTTTTTTATAGGCTTGGTCACATTTTGGTTAACGAACACATCCCTTTGTTCAAACATTTCAATGTATCTCTTACAAACAAGTGAGAGCAATTATGACGACAGTGTAGTTTACAATAGATATCGTTACAATCTAAATTCTCTCTCACTGTGGATGTAGTTTCAAGAGTGGCAACCAAACAATGGACAGTGACAATGCCTCTAATGCAGCATGCAGCTACGTATGGTGGCTTTGACGGTTGTTGTGTGCAGCAGTACCTAAAATTTGTTTTTTGTTCTCTTTTTTTATAAATCCCATTTTTTATAAAATAATAAATAAATACATATAGATATAAATGCAACTTTTTTAACATATAATCTCAAGGGCAGTTTTTTTTTAAATCACCAAAAGTCAACTTCAACTTTTGGCAGCCAAAGGCCAAAATTGGACTGATTGTCGAGCTGTAGGAGAAACTCCAAAATCTTCTAGTGTGCGGTAAAAACCTGGCCAATGGCTGGGATTGGAGAACAAGGCTCTGATACCAATGTAACGAACAGGGTTCATATACGCAACAGAATATTCAAAATATCTGAAATATGTAAATATGCATTACAATTCATGGAATATATTTATAAGAATGTTCAACGTAAAAGAATATGAGATATGATATGTTTACAAATGAAGGCCTGCTTATATATCTAGGCAAGTGCCCCTTCATGAAGGGTCATGTCCTTCATGTCCTTTAAGACATGCCTCTTCAGTAACTAATTATTATTTAATTAATTATTGTTATGATTATTATTATTTAAATTATTTTATATTAATTTTGTATATTATATTCATGAATCATAACATGATTCTAAAGTGATAATATATTGAGAGTCCAAAAGAATCCTTTTTCGGAAGATTGGTCTAGAATCAGGTTTAGCATTGGAGTAGACAGTTAACAATTGTGTTTTTCAAGCATCTATTCAGGGAACTAAATACTTTGGCAGTTAAACAATCGAAGGATGGTGTTGGATTACAAGATGGAAATTTCAGAGTTAAAGGAAGAAGATTGCATCTGGTAATGGCGTAGCTTCTACAGTTTCCTTATTCTATTTATTTTGAAACATGTAGTTTCTCATATTGTCATCATGTCCTCAGACAAAGAGAGTAAAGTTTTCTAATGATGATAGTCTTCGGAAAAGTATTAAACTAGTCAGGCATCTTCATATAACTTCACCGAACAGAGTTCTGGACTCTAGTGCCCCGAGCACTATGTTTTAATGTGATATTATCTTTTCCATCTTAGAAATAAAAATATATCGATTTCTTTAAATTCCCAATGCAAATGAAGTCCAGGGCTCCCATTCTTGTATACCATTTTTCATTGCTGCATGCTTAAGAGAAATGAACACATTTGATTGAAAATATAAACTGCATGCAAGAAGATCTATCTTTAAAAGAGAAACTTTCCATTAGCACAAAATCCTCAGTTTTTGTTCTCAACAAGGAAAATATTTCATGTCCTTTGAAGTCAAACTATTGAATAAGAAAACAGATGTGCACAAAGAAGAGTACCCAATCAACGGAGGAATTGCGCCAACAATGGCTCCAACCCAGGTATTTATTGGGTGAATCTGCTTTAATGGAGTATAAATAAGTGCATAGAAAGCAATATTTGATGTTGCAAGCCCAGCTGCAAGAACATTAGCCTGCAATAACCTTGCAAAAGAAAATTTACAACCATTAGTCACTGCTACCCAGACATCTTGATGCAGAAGAATAACTATTTTAGCATAAAGAGTTCTGACAGTAAAAATCGAAAGCAACTAATATACACCTTCAAGGCCAACAGAACACTGCCAGTAAATCCCATACACATAGCCCATGTGACTGCACTAGGTATGCTCAGTCGTCCACAAGGTAAAGGCCTTCTCATTGTACGTTTCATCTTGGCATCATTGCTAACTTCAAAAATCTAAGATGAAACCAAATGAAACACTTCAGATATAGATAACTATGGAAACGACAAAAAGCAGGATCACTAATATCTTGCAACAAATCAAAATCTTATCAATCCTGCCATGAGTTTTAGTTCGTATAATTTTGAAATCCGACAGTGCAAGGAAGGACCATGATGTTTTTTATAGGAGTAGGGATGAAAATTAACCATAAGAAGGTAATACATTCAATAAAAAAAATATAGCACTGCAGAGAACAGTTATTGCTAAGAACAAACACAAAATTCATCTTTAATATTCAAAGGACAGCCTCACTGAGAAGAAGATATAAAATAAAGGTAACAGTAAAAATATAAATTTATAATTTATAAGTATGGCCTACTTGAGGCTGGATGACATACACTTAATTTATAAGTATGACCTACCATGGATTTGTAGCAAGGTCGGTCTGCATTAATATGCAACAGCCAACCTTAAATACAGCTCACCTGAAGAATGACTAAGCCAACCATAGACATAGCAGTAAATTACCAAGAGTTACTACAAATATGGCAAGTATCTGCCATTTTCCCAAGATCATCTGACCTCTCTCTTGTAATAAGTGGTTCAATGGCAATATTTGCAGCATAAGTTACCATAATTGAGCAGTTGTATTACTAACTGCAGAGAAAAAAATCACCATGGTAAATGCAAGAATTAAATGTCGTCTACATTCATAATAAATTCAGTATATATTCCCTAGTAATGAAGCAAATCCTCATAATAAATGCCGCTAAATTCCATCTATTAATTGAGCATTCTCCTCTCATAAATAAACTGACCTCGGCCCTGTTAACACCCAAAATAAAGTTCGACAAAACTCATATAAGGCATGCAGTTAGGATGGTTCATGGATATGTTACGGTAATTGGTTGCTAGTTCTATCATCTCACATCGACAGCTCATAGAGTGCTGTTACTAGTTTCCTAATAATAGCAAATGTTCCCTATTACTTGCTTCATTAGTGCTGCAAAGAACACAACAAAACTCGCTCCTACATATTAGGCCAATACACATACCCTGTAGAGTCGCCACGATCTTCCCAACACCAAAATGTCCAGCTGTAATATCCCTAAGGATATTTTACAGTAATAAACAAAGCATGCATACACATAAAAACCATGAAACAGCAAACACACAATCAGACCATATCATTGCACCAAAAACTGCGTTGCTAAGCCATTTTTTTGATAAATGTGCATGTACAATAAGGCGCTGGAAAGATTGCACCCAGGTTTGGCCAAGGCAAGCCAGAAAATCCCAAATGAAAGATATGGTTCCCCTCACTAATTTGCAGCTGCGTTGTCGCTGAATCTGCGCTGAGACTGCCCAGAAATATGCTGCTGGCTGAGTAGAACTGCCTAGGACCCTCTCCAGTGCTCAGAAAATTCCAGGAAATTAACCCCGGGCTCTCCACCAAATATCCAAAATAACCCACAAAGGATTTGGCCAATGGTTGACCTCAGAAATTCGGCCCTATTTCCCCTCAATGGCTCCGTTGCTGGGAAATTCGACCCACCTGTAAATCCTGCTGCAATTGGCTTCCAAAAAAGCTGCAATCCTTACTAAAACACTTCCCCGGCCTCCTCAAGTTTCTGCCTCAATCACCCTTCTCTCCTCAACCTCCCGGAGGGCCTCCACCAAGAACTGCACAATCCCTGCCCTGTTGTAGCTGAACCTCATATAAGGCATGCAGTTAGGATGGTTCATGGATATGTTACGGTAATTGGTTGCTAATTCTATCATTTCACATCGACAGCTCATAGAGTGCTGTTACTAGTTTCCTAATAATAGCAAATGTTCCCTATTACTTGCTTCATTAGTGCTGCAAAGAACACAACAAAACTCGCTCCTACATATTAGGCCAATACACATACCCTGTAGAGTCACCACGATCTTCCCAACACCAAAATGTCCAGCTGTAATATCCCTAAGGAAATTTTACAGCAATAAACAAAGCATGCATAGACATAAAAACCATGAAACAGCAAACACACGATCAGACCATATCATTGCACCAAAAACTGCATTGCTGAGCCATTTTATTGATAAATGTGCGAGTACAATAAGGCGCTGGAAAGATTACACCCAGCTTTGCTCAAGGCAAGCCAGTGAAGCCCAAATGAAAGATATGGTTCCCCTCGCTAATTTGCTGCTGCGTTGTGGCTGACTCTGCGCTGAACTGCCCAAAAATATGTTGCTGGCTGAGTAGAACTGCCTAGGACCCTCTCCGGTGCTCAGAAAATTCAGGGAAATTAACCCTGGGCTCTCCATCAAATACCCAAAATAACCCACGAAGGATTTGGCCAATGGCTGACCTCGGAAATTTGGCCCTATTTCCCCTCAATGGCTCCGTTGCTGTGAAATTCGACCCACCTGTAAATCCTGCTGCAATTGGCTTCCAAAAAAGCTGCAATCCTTACTAAAACACTTCCCTGGCCTCCTCCTCAAGTTTCTGCCTCAATCACCCTTCACTCCTCAACCTCCCGGAGGGCCACCACAAGAACTGGGCAATCCTTGCCCTGTTGTAGCTTAACCTCTCCCTGAAATCGTACTCGTACGAACTGGATATAGATAAGACTCCTTCCTTGGGTTGGCACTCAAAGTCCACCGCAGCAAGGGTTGAGATTTCCGCTCGAAAACACTCGTGTGCTGAATAGCACTTGCAGACTTGGCTTCAGCAAATTTGGCTTCAGTTCAAGCGCGCTATGTCAAAAGACAGTTTTGCAAATGATGAATGAATGACCAAAAGAGTGTCTCTTGCTCTTTTTGTCAAAAGACAGTTTTGCAAATGATGAATGAATGACCAAAAGAGTGTCTCTTGCTCTTTTTGTCAAAGAGCCTCCAAAATGCCCATATCGGCCCAGCTTGACTTTCCTCACCAATTCCGCTCCAATGGGAGCGTATTCCTCATGTGGGCCATAATTCCCATGAGGTGCAGTTTTGCAAATGATGAATGAATGACCAAAAGAGTGCCCCTTGCTCTTTTTGTCAAAGAGCCTCCAAAATGCCCATGTGGGCTCAGCTCGACTTTCCTCACCAAATCCGCTCCAACGGGAACATATTCCTGGGCCATAATTCCCATGAAGTGGCCCCCATGCTCCACAAAGGCCGCAATATTTCATCCCAGCTCTAATGTTTGGGTGTGCTCTAAGCCAAAACCACATGACATGTGGTCCCTCTAACCCACATTTCCTAACTACAACCGTGCATTATAACATAATTGGTCAAAATTGATATTTCACTTAGCAAAATATCACACCAGCAACCCTTGAAGTACAAACCTCCCTGCTCAATTGTATCCTTCTTTCTTGTGGAATGCACAGAGTGGCAGGAAAGTGACTCTGACAGTGATTCAAATGCATAATTGTCCGATGATAATTTTGAAGGTTGAAAAATTGCAATTGACCTTAAGTGTTGAAGATAATGCTGAGCATGTCAAGGTAGAAATGTTGGAAATGACTGTTAATGAAATCTCCAAGATTTCGGGATCAGTTTCTGGAATTAAAAGTCCACATGTCATGCCAACAGGGGAATCTCATTATCTTCCCCCGCCAACTGCAGATTCCACATCACAGTCACAACCTGTGGAAGATATTTCGTCTCAGCCACCGCATGTGGAAGATTTTAGATCACAGCCACTGCATATGGAATATTTCAGATCAGATTTCAAATCACAGCCATCACTGCCATTGGAGGATTTCGAATCCCAGATGTTTCCCAAGCCCCCACCTATGGAAGATTTCAGAGGTTTGCTATTGTCAAATGCCTTGCAAATGGACGACATACGAGACTCTCGATCTCAAACCCCAACTGGGTGAAGACTTCCGACACTGTAACCTGCCAGGGGAAGCCATTGGAAATAAAGTTATTTTGTGGAAAGGGTTCGAACCGTCGCAACCCTTTTGTTACATCGTGAATGTGGGAAATAACAGAAACTCTGATTGTGTTTCCCGAGCTTTGGAAGATTTTCCGACACCAGTTCCAGAACTCGAGCGTGATTCTGTTTCTTGGATTTCGAAGGAAATAGTTGGGGAATGACTAATAGTGTTGTTGGGATCTATTAGAGAAGATATTGCACCAATGTTGTCCCTAGACATAAACACAGAGAGATGGCCAGTTCTTCCAGAATGTCCACGGTTACAGAGAAATCATATATTGATTCCCTGGAAAGAAACGTTATATATAGTGGATCTGAAAATTTTGGACTCACAGTGCACTAATGTCATTCCAATGCACTTTGACTTTCAGAGGTGTGGGTTCAGGGAGCCAATGAGAACGCAGTTTTTGTTCGGTGTTTAAAGGATTTGCCCAAATTTTGCTTTTCCCATCACTGTCTTTATAGAATGGGTAAGGTGAAAATTACGAAAAATATAATTTCCTCAGAGTGCGGAACACTTTATGCAGTGTCTCACAGCACAGTGAATCAGATTCCCATGGGGAATATTTATGCAATGGATGACCTGAAAATTGGGTGGAGGTGAATTCGGTACCAGAAAAGTGCGCACACCCAACAATTCCATCCGTTCATATTGCTTGAGCCTTCGGGCAAAGCCAGACGAAAAAATCGACTGTATACCAAATTGACGTGTTGGGAAATAAATGAGCACGATATACTCATGGTTGTACTGCAACTCTTGCTGAAGTTCCATGCCACGAATGTCAAAGGCGAAGGTTTGCGGGGTGCAGAGGTTCCATCTTCAATACCTGTAAAGTGCAAATGTAAACGTTGGCAGCCTGAATTTTCGTTATATTTTAGTAATTTATTGCCAGCAGAGGTATCCGAAATTCACGTGGAGAAGTCAAACTACACATCTGTCACGACCATATGGTAGGCAGAATGCATCTGTCAGACAGACATGACCATATGAATGCAACAATTGGCATAAAAGGGTGAGATAACTGAAGCATCATTTATTTAGATGAACACGGCAATAGTTTTTCTGTAAAACCAGAGAGAATGGAGTGTGAAAATTTTCTCTGATGGCTTCTCAAGTGGTGATGCTCAATACTTGGTAGAGTTGTTGTAGTGTGGAGATATCAACTGGGGGCTGCTCAAGTTGTGTTGCTAATTACTCGGCAGAGGTATGGTTCCTGATCGAGTTTTTTTAAATGACTTTGAGGACTGACATTGTGATTTTTTTAGGGTAAAGGAGGAAAGATCATCGTCTTTGTGCTCTGCATATTGAAAATGTTTAGAAGATGGAAAACGACGAGAGGAAGAGGGGAATTTCCCGATATGGGGCCTGATTCATAGGTGACTTTACCGTTTTTGGGGAGGATTATGTACCAGTGAAACCTCTGTTTTTTCCACAGAGGTCGCTCTGTGTTGGGGGAGTTCTTGCTCATGGTTTTTCCGGCGGTTGACCAGAGAATGAAGGCCGGTTAATTTTCTTTAACAAATTTTAAATTTTAAATTTTGGGATAGAGCTGTTAACAGTGGTCAGGCGACTGGGATTGATCTGCTTGTCAGGGAAGGTAATCTCTTTGGAAGTACGCTTGAAGGCGGGTGGTACTGATCGCCTCCTTCCAACTATCTTAGTACAAAAGGATATAAAGTGTTCTAGGTGGTAGGTAGAGGTGTTAGTGAATGTGGGACCGTCAGACTTATGACTACCTACCCGCCACCTTAATACAAAGTGGATTATGGCAAGGTTTTGACGTCCATTTTCCACTTTATTAAAGGAGTATTCTCGGGAAGGAAACCTTTGAGGGAAAGTGCTAGGTGGGCAGACGACCCTCTAAAGCTGTTAGTAGTCGTTTGGCGACTGAAATTGAGTTGGTGTCAGAGCTGAATTTCACGTTGGAGGTACGTTTGTGTGTGGGTAGTTACTGATCGTCTTGTTTCCACTTCCTTAGTATCGGAGGCTTTAAAGGGAGGTTTAGGTGAAAGGATGTGGTGCATGTGACACGACCTACCGTTACCTACATTATAGGATACGGTATTTTAGATTTTTTTTTAATTAATTAAAGTTTTCATGGGATGGAATCCCTGGAGGAAATTATCGCCAGGTGTGCGAACAACCCACTAGACACGACGTTCCTTCGAGAACTGGGATCGGTGGAGGAAAATGGGGCATTGTGTCATGGTAAGCAGTTTCTGCCGCATAACCAGACGGAAGTGAGTAAGCAGGGTTTGGGTTTCTCCTCTCTTCCGAAGGAAGGGGATGTTGTGACTAAACCCACTCGGTCTCAGAAAGGCGCGACGAAGCCCATTAGGATGACAGAGAAGTGCAAACTGTTGACTTTTGGGGCGGATGTTCTGTGAGAAAGATTAGAAAGCCTCACTAAGAGAGGGGTGGTTGGTCGGTGGAAATTCCTGCAATACAACAAATGTGATCTGATGACTTGGTTGATGGGGCAGTGGGAGTTAAGACTGGGCTACAAGCCAGTTATCAGTAAGCTTGAGAAGGGGTGGTATTGTTTTCACCTTTTAAAATAAGAAGATGTAAGTAAGGTCATGGCGAACTCTTGGGTTAACGGTAGAAGTTTCCTTACCCTCCACAAATGGAATTGTACTTTTCATCCTAGCAGGAATGCCCCGGTAAATCATCTATTGTGGGTCAAGTTGGTAGGTTTACCTTTACATTTCTGGTGCCTGAAGGCTTTAACAACAATCGGGGACAGCATAGGAAAGTGCAAATATGTTGACCCAAACTGCAAAGGAATATATGATAAGCGTTGTGCATGGATACTGGTTGAAGCCCCGTTCACGGAGGGGTTACCAGCAAATGTTGATTTGGTGTGGGAGGGGCGAATTTACCGCCAGTCCATAGACTATTGGAAAATTCCATTCCGTTGCTATAAATGTCAAGAGACAAGCCACTTATTAAAAAAAAATCCGAGAAAATTGGAAGGTTTTCGGGCGAAAGGAAAGGTTCTGGAGCGAAGGGTGATATCAGCTAATCATTGGAGGGCAAATGAGAACTTGGAATTCAATTTGGATGAAGACCAAAGGAAAAGCGGAGCCGGACAGATGAAAGCTGCGGAAATCTCAGTGCGGCAGAAGGGTAAGCCATCCTTGAGTTCTTCGATTTTACGATCCTCTGTTTTGGGTGATAAATGTTTGCCATTTAAGTCTGTGGAAATGATGGAGTTAGAGTCAAATTCTGTTTTAACTCAGGGTAAAGAATCCTTTGAGGTTACCATTTTGTCGTCTATCCCGAGGGGGAGGAGGTCTAGGGGTTGGGGGGGGGGGGGGGTGGGGGTTGGGAAGGAAATTTTAGCAGTCTCTGATGAAGGGGTTTTTGATATGGGGTCACTATCTCTGGGTGATCCGGAAGACGTAGTGTTTTCGGGGGAAGAATTGGGGCGAAACACGTCAATCACAAACCATGTGTCCCCGCTGTGTAGTATAGAAATCACGGTTTCTCCAGCGAATTCTGTTGGTAGTGATTTAGAGCCCCTGTTGCTGGGGAGTAACCCGATTTTGTTCCCTCTGAGGGTGGATACGAGTAGGAAGGAATCTCCGACTTTACTAAATTGCCTGGAGTCGAGATCAAATGTCACTATTAGGCGGGGAAAGGTTAAATCTAAAAAGAAGAAGAAAACTGTGCAGATGTCTGAATTGGGGGACATGTTTCCAGAGAATAATTTTAGGGATGTACCGGTATCATTGGCAATCCACAGGGTCCTTGGAGCATTGACCCAGGAAACTGGGGGTCTATTATGAAGATGATATCTCTAAATTTGAGGGGACTAGGTGGGGAGGGCTAAATTTCTATCGGTTAAAAACTTCTTTTTGTCTTGTAAGCCTTTTGTCCTACGTTGCACGGGTTCCCGCACCCAGGGGTGGGGTTCCCGAACTCGCACAGGGTTCCCGCACCCAAGTACCGGATTCTCCGCACCCAAGTACCCTGAAGAACCCAAACGAACCGGGTTCTTCTCAGAAGAACCGGGTTCTTCAAAAAAAAAAATTGGGTTCTTGGGTTCTTTTGGTATGAAGAACCCATCGTTTGGGTACTTAGAACGCGAATTTCAGGTTCTTCAGGGTTCTTCATGAACAATTTTTTCAAATATATAAATTTTTTTAAATGATTAAAAATTAAAAAATTTAATTAAATTTTAATAAATATTAAAAATAAATTATAATTTAATAAAATAGAGTTTGTTTAGTCTTGAATCTTAAATTCTCCACCCTCTTCATTCCGCACGCTGCTTCCCATTCTTTCTCACCGCCCAGCATTCCACTACTCGCAAACGCAGCATTCTCTGCTATCGAACCGTTTTCCTCATCCCTCTTACGCCGCCGTAGCATCATTAACCCTGCAAATAAACGCACTTAGAAAACGAAGCGATCATCCCTCGAGCTCCATCCTTCTTCTGCCGTGGACGTTAACCTGCACAACAAAACGCACACAAAAAAAAGAGTGTGGCTTTCGACCTGCATAGTTTCTCTGCTACCGAGCCTTCAGATTCTGCTTTGCGTCGACATCGAGCTCCTCCTCCCGTCGCCCAACCTGAAACTCACGCAGATAAGAAATATCATATGTATGCGTTGATTTGTTTTGATCGGATTCATTTTGCGTGCATAAGGGTTTAGTATAGTTTAGGTTTAGATTTGTTAATTTTTAATGTTGTTAGTTTAGATTTAAATCTTAGTTTTTATTCATTCCGCTTTTGATAGCGTTAGTTTTAAAATAGTTTTATTTTATGATAGGTTTTAGATTTCGTTTTTTTTTAGTTTGACTCTTAGTTTTAGATTTTTTGGTTTAGTTTTAGTTTAGAGCGTTAATTTGGATATAAAAATTTTGAAAAATATAAAATTATAAAATATAAAATTCAAAAAATATTTTAAATTTTTGTTCTTAGAGTTTGTTTAGTCTTAATTTTCATTAAATTTATAATTTATAAATTTAATTTATAAAATATAGTATTATATATGATATATAAATTATAATTTATAATTTATAATATATATTAATATAAAAATACCCAGACGAACCCACGCACCCTGTTTCAAAAAATGCCGTCCCCGTCCCCGTCCCCGCACCCACACCCACACCCATGTTTCCTGGCAACATAGCTTTTGTCATTTTTATTCAGGAGACTATGAATTCAGCTGACGGCGCTTTATTGTATTTTCGTGCCATCTATCCAAATTGGCACCTAGCGACTGTCGACGCGGAGTGTTATGAATATTTTATTAATTATTAGTTAGATATAGTTATATTAGGTTTTATTAACTGAAAGGGCATGATCAAAGATCATGCCTCTTCGCCAAGGGACACCTTGAGACTATATTTAAAGCCTAGGCGATCCCTCATTGTAATCATCTTTTATCTTCATCATTAATAATATATATTTATCAAGTTTACCAGAGTTTTTACACTCCATTGGTATCGGAGCCATCGCTCTTCGGGATCTGTGTGATCACCAGAATTAAGGAATCAAAGGAAATTCCAAAAAAAATTGCAGATTTTTACCCAACCCCTTCTGCTCTCTCACTCCCACTCTGCCTTTGCTCACAAATCATAATTCCCCCAAAGCATACGTAAATTTCTTGTTGGCTGGTTGTCGGAGGTTGTAGCAAGGAAGATCGATTAAAAAAGAGTAGCAGAAAGGACGTTGTCCAGAAGATAAAAGAAATAAGATAGCCGTAGGAAAAAGGCAGTCCGGCAAATAGAAAAAAAGGACGGAAACCTGGGATCGTATTTTTTCACACTGCCTAGAAGCTAGAATTAAACAGTGACATGTGTTTTTGTTCGGATTTTTGGATGTAACGTTGAACAATCCTGTGGAAAAAACTCGATTAAGGAAATCACCTAACTGTGACATCCTTGACATTCGATTTGTTTTGCCTCTGACACAGGGTACTACGCCAATTCAAGGCCAAGTATCTCAAACCCTGCGGCTCACTCAAAACCCGTGGACGCAATTCACACTCGCATCATTTTGTGTGACTGTAGTTCCAGGCTGAGTAAGACGTAAAGAACATAGGGTAAATTTTTGAGTGACAAAGTCATCCAGCGGAGCAATAAATTCCTCACGCAGCACTTCTGTTCGATCGAACTCATTCCGGGGAGAGATACCAGCTCACCCACCCTTGAGACGAATTGTCACAGGCCGAGTCCACCCCAGATCAAAGGCAACCGAGCTCTTCCTGAGGCCACTCGGATGAGCATCTGTATTCTGTAATAGATCTCGATTCATTAGCGTGTATTTAAATAAAATCACGATCAAATCGTGAACAGCACACCGCACACAAAAACCGTCGGAGCTACCAAACTCACCGTTCATAGCCACGTCCCGCACACCACCGCCATTGGACGATTGTGTGCAGGCCGTACGCAGCCACTAACCACGGTGCCAACGACAAGTTGTTCACCCCGAGCCGCAGCCTGCTCTTTGACGTCGCCGCTGACTACCGCCGTTTTTTCCGACTCTGTAATAAAAAAAATCGTGAAACAGGGTGTCGTTTAAACGGCTGCATCGATATATTAATAAACCGATTTGATAAAATGATATGAACAGGTGTGTCGTTTTAAAAAAACGCTGAGCAACGATATATAATAAAACCGATTCGTTATAATTCGGAACTCCGGATTGGCATCGTATTTTAATTCGGAACGGCACATTCTAAAAACGATTTTTTTTTAATTATATAAAATATATATTATATAGTTAAATTGATAATTATATATATGTATATATATTATAATTATATAATTCATTTATATATATAATTTTCATTTAATAATTATATATATAACAATTATATAATTAAATTATATATATTATATAATTTTTAATTAAAAATTATATATATATAATAATTATATAGTTTAAAAAAAAAAAAATTAATTAATTAATTAAATATTAATTAATTAATTAATTAAAAAAAAATTAATTAATTAAATATTAATTAATTAATTTTAAAGAAAAAGAGGAAAATTTGGCAGAAAAATATCAGTATGTCTTTATCAATGATGACGATTGATCAGATAAAAAGGCAAATATGGCTTAAACAAATGGAGGCTAAGGACAAGGAGAACAAAATATTGCAGAAATTTAATGTGATCATGATCAATATGACAGAACTCTACAGTAAGCTAAATGATAAAATAGATAAGTTAAGTCAGACACAATCCCCAATATCTCCTAACAGGGAACAAAATCAACAAAACAATTCCGCAGATTCAGGGAACTCAGAAGAGCATCAGGAAAAAACTGATTCCCCACATCACCATGAAGATACAGATGTTTGTAAGCAACAAAATGTTACATCCCCAGAATTGAACGAAACATGTGAAGCCACTGATATAACGACAGAAGTTGTTGAGGCCTTCGGTGATGAAGCACATATGGTTGTTAAGAAGGAAGCGTTTGATGATGAGAAGAAGTTGCATCAAACGATAATTGTTGGTAACTTACCTCTAAATCTAAAAAGGAATCACAAAAAATCCCCAGAAGAACAAGGAATAGCTGGGAAACATGAAAAAGTATTCCAAGATCTACCCATAAAAGTGTCTTCCAAAAGGAAAATCAAACATCCAATAGAAGTCAAGACAGTATCCAACTCTGTCGATATCAGATCTTTTCACTATCCACTTCACCAACAGATGGATCTCGAGAAGATGCTCCACGATCTTTTTAAAATATGGGAAGCAAGAGCTCATCGCTTGAGAAAACCAGACATTCGTCAACATTGTCCATCATTACATATGCTTTGAGGACAAAGCATCTTAAGAGAGGGGCAATGTTATGAATATTTTATTAATTATTAGTTATATTAAGTTTTATTAACTGAAAGGGCATGATCAAAGATCATGCCTCTTCGCCAAGGGACACCTTGAGGCTATATTTAAAGCCTAGGCGATCCCTCATTGTAATCATCTTTTATCTTCATCATTAATAATATATATTTATCAAGTTTACCAGAGCTTTTACACTCCACGGAGGGTCACTCTGGAGGGCTAGTGGCTTTGTGGGATCACAACTGGGCATCCATGCGAGCTTATAGCTTCTTCGGAGGCATCATGTTGGCAAACTATGGAGGAGAGTGGAGTCCTAATGCTCCATAACATTGTGTTAGCAGGTGACATGAATTGTGTTCTCAATGATGTAGAAATTTGGGGCAAACATGGTAGAAGGGATCTGCTGGCGGGATACATCAATAATATATTAAAAGAGACAGGGATTAGTGAAGTAAAGTTTAATAATGTTGTCCCTTCGTGCTTAAATGGCAAAAAAGGGGAGGATTTTATCGGCAAGTTGTTGGATCGTTTCATGATAAGTAACGGATTGTGACTAAAGATGGATAATATGAGTGCGAAGGTAGAAGATTTGACTATATCAGATCACAGGCCTATTTCATTTTAGTGGGTTTTTTATTCTAGAAAGGGCAGTTTTCCTTTTAAGTTTAAGAGGACATGGTTGGATTGTGAAGATTTCAATGCGATGATAAAATCTTTCCTCAGAGTCCATAAGCGACAGGTAGGAACGAATGCGGCCTCTTTTCTAACAAGCACTCTGAAGATTTTAAAAACGAAAGTCAAAAAGTGAGAATGGAATCACAAGAAGAAGACGAAGGAAAGAATTATAGAGATCAGAAGAGAAAGATCGTCAATCCTTCAGGACATTAGAAAGGGTAGTCCTCCTGCGGATCACTGGGATCAGTTGAAGAAGTTGGAACAGGAATATAGCAAGTTTTTGGAAGAAGAGGAACAGGAATGGAGGCTAAAAAGTCGGGCAATATGGCTCCAATGTGGAGATAAAAATACGAAGTTCTTTCATAAAACAGCAAATGGGAGAAGGGCTTTAAATGCAATATGGGAAGTTGAATCCCGGGGGGGGGAAGATAGTAACAACGAAAGAGATTAAAAAGGAAGCTTTGAAGTACTTCAGCAGTCTTTATGAGAAGGCGGTCAATGTAAATATAACAACCCAAATGGATTATTTGGAGAATTTCTTGGTAATGTTCGATGGGGAAGATCTGAGATTGATGAATCGGGAGGTAACTAAAGAGGAAATAAAAGCGACATTAAAATCCTTTGCGGTTGATAAGAGTCCGGGTCCGAATGGATGGACCCCGGACTTCTTCTTGCATTTTTTTGAAGACTTCGCGGAGGATCTTGTGGAAATGGTGCAGGATGTTAAGAATGCTGGGAAAATCTCGGGTGCGATAAATTCCACATTCCTGGTGTTAATCCCGAAGAAAAAGGGGAAGTTATCCTTCGATGATTTCCGGCCAATATCACTATGTAACACCATCTATAAGCTTATATCGAAAATTATAGCAGAACGGATAAAGGGGACGTTGTCGAAGTTTATATCAGTGGAACAGGCCGGTTTTCTGACGATAGAAGCATTCATGAAGTAGTGGCTATCACTCAAGAGGTCATTCACTCAATGTATTCTAAGAAGTCAGATGAGGTTGTTATGAAAATAGATCTAAACAAAGCTTATGATAGGGTTGATTAGTCTTTTTTAAGGTTGATCCTATTTAAAATTGGGATTGACTGTAAATTGGTGGATTGGGTTATGGCTTGCATTACAAAAACTACTATGGCGATAATTATAAATGGAAGTGCGTCGGAGTTTTTTAAGCCAGGCAGGGATGTGCACTTTCCCCATTGCTATTTATTCTGATAATGAATGCTTTGAGTCTGAAAATTCAGTGGGCAAAGAGTGTGTGAAAGTTCAGAGGGGTAAGTATTTGTATTGATACGATGGTGACGCATAATCTGTTCGTGGACGATGCGTTGATATTTGGGGAGAAGACCAGCCAAAACTGGGAAGAAATGTGAAATATCCTAGGTGGATTTTTGGAGGCGTCAGGTATGCTAATCAGTAGGGAAAATCGTGCATTTACTATGTCAAAGAAGAGGATGAGGAAGTAAATGAATTGGGTAACTTATTTGATTTCAAAACTGAATGCCTCAGTAATGGAATGTGCTATTTAGGCTTTCGTCTAAAGCCATTAAGGTATACAACAAAGGACTGGAAGTGGCTTCCAGAGAAGTTTGAAAGAAAGATTAATATTTGGTCAATGAAATGGCTATCAAGAGGAGGTAGGTTAATACTATCTCAAGCCGTTTTGCAGCAGTATACGGTATACTGGGCCCATATTTTTGTAATTCCGAAACAGATTATTGAAGAGATTATAAGACTCAAGGGCAGATTTATATGGAGTGGCAGCAGTGAGATGAAAGCAATTCATTTGGCCCGGATGGACTGTATTATGAAGCCACAGGAGAAGGGAGGTTGGGGACTGTTGGATGTTGAAACTTTCGGAAAGTCGCTCATTTTTAAATCACTGTGGAGGGCTTTAACAAAGGACTGTATGTGGGCAAAGATTATAAGAACAAAATACTTAGGGAAAAAAAGTCAAGAAGAGGCTCTTTTAAGGGGCTGGGAGAATTTAAAAAGCCAGTGAGAAATATGGAGGGGACTTAGTAAATTTTGGCCGAGTTTCAGCGATGGAGTTGTGTGGAAATTCAGCAAAGGAAACAAGATTATGATCGGGGATAGAAAGGTTTACGGTATGGAACAGGTGCATATATTAAATCCTGACATCATTAAACTCTGCAATAGAAGGGGCAAGTTTTTTGTAGGACAGATGATAAAGAAGTGGCAGGAGGAGGCGCCAGTCTGGAAAAATCATAGTGGGATGAGACTTGCAGATGAGTACAAGGAAGACTGGGATAAATACACTCTTTCTTTTAAGCATATCGGCTTGATCAGGGAGGAGGAGGGAGATAAAATTACTTGGAATGGTACTTCGTTGGAAAACAAGATTATATCAAAGGAGGCATATCGGTTATTGATGGAGAAAAGTCTGCAACAGGAGCCAGATTGTTGGTTTAAGCACCAATGGAAGATTCAGGTCCAAGTAAAAATGATAATTCTGGTATGGCTGATATGGAGGAACAGAAACCTGACGTGGGAAAATCTGCAGAGAAGAGGGTGGATGGGTCCGGGGAGGTGTGTGTTATGTCAAATTCAAGGTCAAAACAACAATCACTTGTTTTATGGTTGTTTGTTTGTGCAAGAAGTCTACCAGTCATTATGTACACAGATGAAACTGCCAATTCCAATTTACATGACAACAGAAGAGTGTTTCAGATGGTGGTCAGACAAAGGAAGGAAGCTGAGGGTGACACCAATCCTGGTACATTGGTTTATATGGAAAGCAAGGAACCGAAAGATCTTTGAGGACATTGGCTGTAATCCGATGGATATTAGTATGCAGGTTTTTAGTTATGTGGTAAATTTGAAAATCAGGAATAAACCTATAAAGGACTTATCAATAAAAATGAGACCTGTGGAAAAGATTTACTCGGCAAGCTTTTTTGATGGAGCCTCAGAATCCCAAATTTGCGGATGCGGGGCATGGCTAATGTTGTCACCTGAATGCCATTACAAGATTTATTGGAATGGAGGGAGAGGAAAAAGCACGAGAGCCGAAATAATTGCTCTATGGGGTCTTTTATGGTTCGCAAACCAGCTATATATGGAAGAGCTCTGGGTTTATGGTGACTCTAAGGTGATAATTGCAATGTTCCACCAAGTCCCCTGGAGGTGGGAGCAAGAGGGCGAGGGAGCGCAAGAGCGGCCTATGCAAAAGCTCCCTACCAATTTTCAAGAAACGTGGGGGGACGTCGGGGTCATAAAACTTATAAAATATAAAAATATATATAATATTATAATATTATATATGATATATCATTGAAAATTTAATAATAAATATTTATAATGCAATTGTATTTTTCATTTTTGCAAGGAATATATATACAGTCATCATACACCTACATCATGAAAGATAAATCATAAATGATAAAATTTAAAAATTATAAATCGATGAATGATGAATCATCTAACTGAAACAAATTTAAAAGTTACAACTTAAAACATACATCATAGATTCGTGTGTAACTTTGTAACTGTATAATCATTAATGTAACTACTAACAATGTACAATAAAAATAAAGTTTAAGATATCATATGAGTCATGACATATATGATATTAAATCAAGATTCAAAATAAACTTTAAACTGAAGTTTACAACTCAAGTCTGAAACATAAATATTAAAACTTAAAAGCAAATAAGTTTAAAGTTATGTTTGCAATAGTGAAACATAAAACATAAAACATAACTTCTTCCGACTGCGGGCAGCAAGTTGCGGGCTTCTTTCGGCGGCTGCGACAAGTGCTAAGGGTTGGGTGGCAGGTGCTAAGTGCGGATGATACAATGAAAACAAATGAAACCTAATTAATTTAATTAAACAATCGATTATTAAAATTTATTTTTTTTCATTAATTTTTTTTTTTTAATTTTTCTCCACTGTTATGTATATTTTATTAGTTATTAATTAGATATAGTTATCTTAGGTTTTATTAAGTGAAAGGGCAGGATCAAAGATCATGCCTCTTCGCCAAGGGACACCATAAGGCTGTATTTAAAGCCTTGGTGATTCCCCATTGTAATCATATCTCATCTTTTATCAATAGTAATATATAATTATCAAGTTTACCAGAGTTTTTACACTCCATTGGTATCAGAGCCATCGCTCTTCGGGATCTGTGTGATCACCCAGAATTAAGGAATTACAAGAATTCTAGATTGCAAATTTTTTTTACCAAGTGCTTGTGGGTAGCAACATTTATTAAAAAAAAAAAAATTGCAACTTTTTCCCACAATTGCCCTCTTTAAAAGAGAAGGAAAGTTAACATAAGGGGGAAATAAATTAAAAGGAAAAAAAATATTTTAAAAAAAAATAGTTCCAAAAGAAAAAGAAAAAAAAAGAGATACATAAAGAAGTACATATATGTGCATACCAAGACAAATAAAAATTAAAAAGGAAAAATAAATAAGGAAGAATAATTGCTCGTGGTTTACAAGCTCGTGGTTTTGGGAGCCCATGGTATTTTCCCATGGTATTAAAACCCATTCCCCCTTTTCAAAATAACGTGACTTTTCAAAACAACGTGACTTTTCAAAGTTAACAAATTTGTTTCCCCATAATTTTATATATATATATATATAATTCAAATAATAAAATAATAATAATTATTATTATTATTATTATTATTTAAAAAAAAAAGGGAAAAAAATCCTATTTTCAAAGACAACATTACAAGAGAAGTGGTGAATGACATATGCCAAAGAAGATAAATCTTGAGTGAAGAAAATTGTCAAAAAAGTACAGCTTTGAGGTCAAAGCTCTTAAGGAAAAGGGGATAAGCCCTAATTACAAGGAGTATGAGGAATATGTCTTCATCAATGACGATAGTCGATCAGATAAAAAGGCAAATATGGCTAAAACGTATGGAGGCCAAGGACAATTAGAACAAAATGATGCAGAAATTTAATGCCATTATGGACAAGTTAAATCTAATGCAAAAACCAATAGTCCAAAATGTTGAACATAATCAACTGAACAATATAGCTAATTCAGATCATAATCATGAATATGACATGTTTGAAAAAGAGCAATTGAATGAGGTTGAATTGGAAATCAGCTCACATGAAAGCTATAGTGTTGAAATACCTAGAAGCAAAGACTCTGAAATCAACCATGAAAGTTATAGAGCTGAGAAACCAAGAGAAGAAAATGCAACTCAGTCCACTGATTAAGCCAGTAATGCAACAAAAGAAGTTATCGAGAACTTTTGTATAAATGAAAATCCAATGGAAAAAAAAGAAACATTTCTTTATGTGAAAGAGCCACATAAAGAGTTTAACATGACTGTTATCACAGAGGCAACAATAGACATAGTCATTGAAAATGAAAGAAACCATGAAAATACAGATGCTTATAAACAAAAAAATGTTTCATCTCCAGATTTGACAAAAAAATGGGAAGAGACAAACACATCCGAAGCCACTGATACAGTGCCAGAAGCTGTTGAGGCCTTCGATGATGAAACAGATATGGTTGTTAAGAAGGAAGCGTTTGATGATGAGAAGAAGTTGCATCGAACAATAATTGTTGGTAACTTACCTCTAAATCTAAAAAGGAATCACATAAAATCACCAGAAGAACAAGAAATAGTTCGAAAACACAAAAAATTCTTCCAAGACATGCCAATAAAAATACCTCCTAATAAGGAACATGAACATCCAATAGAAGTCAAGAAAGGACCTGACCCTGTCAATATCAGATCTTGTCACTATCCACATCAACAAAAGATTGAACTCGAGAAGATGCTCCACGATCTTTTTAAAATGTGGGAAGCAAGAGCTCGTCGTTCGAGAAACCCAGGCATTCGTCAACATTGTCCATCATTACGTATGCTTTGAGGACAAAGCATCTTAAGAGAGGGGCAATGTTATGTATATTTTATTAGTTATTAATTAGATATAGTTATCTTAAGTTTTATTAAGTGAAAGGGCATGATTCTTCGCCAAGGGACACCATAAGGCTGTATTTAAAGCCTCGGTGATTCCCCATTGTAATCATATCTCATTTTTTATCAATAATAATATATAGTTATCAAGTTTACCAGAGTTTTTACACTCCACCCACATGCCCCCTCACGCTCCCTTCACGCTCCCTCACGCTCTCAAAAGCACCCTCGACCCCGTCCCCTCCCGCCCCCACACGCTCCCTAAAGCACCCTCGACCCTTCAACTTGAGGAAACGTCCCCTTTGACACCCCCCTTAATTTTCCGATTTTTGGGGACATCGGGAACATCCCCTGGAAGTCCCCAAGACCCCAGAGCGCGAGGGGCGAGGATTCTAGACCCCTAGGTTGGGGGGGCGAGTCCCCGTGTAACACTAGATAATTGACCATCTAAAGAAAGGGACGAAGTTGAAGCCTGGAGCTTTAATGTATTGGATTGAGAGGATAAGAGCACTGAAAAGGTCTTTCAAACACATCAATTTCTGTCATGTGTATAGAGAGAAAAATTTTGAAGCTGATAGCCTTTCTAAAAGAGGTTTAAACGAGAGTTTTGGAGTAATGTTCTATGAGTTCTACAATGTTTCAAGGATCAGAGCGGAGGGGAAAGTCACTTTTAATTAAGTATGATAGCTACTTTGTTTCGTTTTGGAGCATTCAAGCAGAGATCCTGATATTTCTGTTTTTGTTGTTAAGTTGTAAGAAGGGTTTTAGATTATGAAAGATATCAATTTGTTTTCCTTAGAAAAAGTTTTAAACTGAAAAGGAAGTATGTAATGGACTTTTTTGATGAAATAAAGTTTTGTACCCTGGTAACACTATATAATACCAGTAGTATTTTTCTTGCTGAAAATATATATAAATACATATATAAACTTTGACAAATTATTATTATTATTACATAAAATTATAAAGTTTAACAAATTATTATTATTATTATTATGTAATGTGGCGGCCAAGCCAGACACCAAAATATAATAATAATTAATAGTTATATATAAATAAATAATTTATATATAAAATATATACATATAAAAATATAAAAATCTAGAAGAAATTGGATAAAGCCCAATAATATCACTTATAGATGTAGCAATGATATAGGACAATGCCAACAAAAAACAAATTATTTGTCATGTTTTGAGAACAAAGCTTTTGTAGGGAAGAGAAAGAAATGTTATGAATATAATTTATATAAAAATAAAATAAATATAAATAAACGTAAATTATAAATAGTCATAATGATTAATTAAATAATCATTAGTTAAATAGGAAGGCATGTCTAAAAGACATGACCATTCATGAAAGGGCACGTGCCTAAGTATGTATATAAGCGGGCCAAGTATGTATATAAGCGGGCCCTCATTGTCATATTTAGCATCCTTGTTCTATCAGCTTATTAATAAAAATATTATTCACAAATACATTTGCGTATTTTACAATTTCAAAATACAATAATCTACAGTTTTGTTGCTTCAACCCACATGGGGAAAAACCCAACAATCTTCTTCTTAGAGAAATATTCAGTTCAACAAAGGGATATATCAAAGTCAAGCTCATGGTCAAACTAACCAGCAAAATTTCACCTCAACACAACCACAAGATACCAAGTCAAAAATGTCACAAGGATGTCCTTAACAACTCGGACTAGCTCTGTAATAGAGGCCTAAATTCGACCTGCTCCTCTTCACTAAAAACTTGGACTATTCCATAGAAATCTCAGACTTTGACCTCAGAATTCTTCGGACCTGCAGCAGGAGTCTCTCCACACGTGCGAGGGGAATCTTCCTCTAGATATCTTAGTTATCTTCTTCTCCTTGTTCTCGGCCTTCCTTCCCGTCTTGTCTCCGTCGCTTGCTCAGATTAGAAGTATACCTGATAAGATGAAATGTGAATTTGCCTTGGAAGGAGATCAAGTGATCTCTATACATTCACATTGGAGGGGTCAAATTGGTGCCTCTAGGGGCAGGGCCGACATCATCACTAGGAGGCCGACTTGGGCATCTTGTGGTGTAATCTAAAATTTCATTTTCTCAATTTTGACAAGGTCATAAAGAACATGCCTTATAATATTTTCTTTCGAACATAAAATCAATAAATCTCTTTCTTTTCTTGCAAACATGAAGAACATGCTTCAAATAATTTTCTTTCATCATAAATATGACTTATATTTTATCATTACAAGTGCAAATTGTACAATATGAAGACCAACCATAGCTACCAAAATTCAACACTTCGTGACTCAACTCCATGACTTAACTCCCACGTGTTAGTTTTCCTTAAACCCTGCACACGACATTTAATTCCAAGCAATAAATCATTGAATAAACACATCCCTAGGTTCCTAACAAAAATAGTCAGTGAAAGCAATTAGCAATTTGAATCACATGAATACACATATATTTATGCCCAACAAATTAGTTCTTCATTAATAAGCTCGAAACCTACTTGGGCACTCGACCTGGGATAGTGGCCTAATTGAGAATATACAAATTATAATATTCCAGATATGATCCCAACAGATTTGCTCTCTCTTGCATATCTAGATCTTCAGCCTCTCCGCACTCCCTCACACCCAACACACCCTCACTGAGATACCGCCCTCAATCTTGTGATGTTGTTTTGTGTCTTCTCTCTCTCCCTAGCCTTGCCTTTATAACTTTGCATTCGGCCCAATTCCTAACCCTAACCCTAATCTCAAAGTGATTGATGGTCGAGATTAGATCTCGCCTCACTCGAGATCAATGGATAAGATTAAAACTTACTAAGTAAGTTACTATAATTTTCCTAAGCTTTATTAACTCAATAAGCCAACATATTAATGTGTATTTTCCTAAGTTAAACTTAAGCTAAATTACATTAGCAACTTGCTCAAACTAGAGCAAGTGTTCTAAGGAGATGTGGGCGACTTCTACACAACTAGACACAAGGCCTATGTAGAAGTACCTACCAGAGTTGCAAACATCAACATCCTATCCTAATGTATATGGATGATGATGGTCCTACACTTCAATATCCAATAAGATCCTAAGTTAAACATGAAAATCCACTTTTGTCTACTCCCATTAGATATTGACGTGAAATAGTCTAATCATCTCACTTTCCTCTTTAGGACTAAAACTACTCAAAGATAATTCCTTTTGAACAACAATGCAGGTAACATAACTCCATGATCGGAAATGTTGTCCATGTTCTAGTCAACATCCATAGACAGCAAATTCGTTTGCTACCTCTACAATCTGAATCATTTGGGACACAAGATTGGGTTCAACTTCCAACAAGTCTCTTCTATGTAGCCATTGTCATCATAATTCTTATAGACGGCATCAATGGCTTTGCCTCCATGCATGAATACAATGATCTTCTTGTCTTTCCCTTTCTTCTTTTAGACTTCTTCTCTCTCCTTCCTCTAGAAGCGCTAAAGAGCAAAAGGGTTTAATCCCTCAAATGCGAAATTGATAGTCAAAATAAAATAAAGGTAAATGTGGTCAAAGCCAAAGCAAATTCAAGGAAGGACTATGTCATCATGTAGCCCTCGGCAAGACCTTTCAAATGGTATATGGCACTCCGTCTAACTCCTCACGGTTGAAGAGAAAAAAAATTTGGATTTTTAATGCTCCATTTGGATATTATCTTTGAATGCATTTTTACTCCATTTACCTAGCTCAAATGAAAGTATAAAATACATGGTTGGAAAGCTTATTCGGAGACCTTTCTAATAGTATATTGAACTCCCTCTAACTAGTTCCTCACTACTGAGGAGAAATATTTTTTTGAATATTCACTATACATTCTGCCAGTTGCTCAAGCCAATCCAGCCACTCGACAAGTCAACCCATGTAGAAAATGAGATGTTCTATGTTGTAACAAACTTATGGCAAAACTTCTTTACGCTGCAATATTAGTTAAGCAATTGTAGATAGAACATAAACCAAATGCACAATTGAAGACATCCAAGAATAAGATAAGACAGAGAATTTAGGTCCAAAGGCCAAGGCAAAACCCCGAAAGGGAAAACCCAACTAGATTCTTCTTCTATTAGATATCAATTATTCAACAGAGATACAAAGTACAATAAGAGATCAAGAGAATGAGTAAGTTCGCCCAAATCTGAACAAGTTGTAGCATGAAATTCATTGGTAGTAGCCGTTGATGCAAACATTCAATCAACCTTCAAGTTTTGCTCTTACTCTCCAAGTGTCTCTCTCTCACACAGTCTTCTTCAAGTCTCTCCAACTCTCTCTCCCAAATTCAAATCCTTCTTTCACAATGCACAAGTAGTGAGAATGAGATGATATGAGATACACATATATAGGAGAAGCAACAAATCTATGCCATAAAAGAGGAGCAGGCCTTAGATTTACTCGTATGCCAAAAAGGGAAGAGTAACTTAATCCATTATGGAGGGAGGCAAAGTATGCCTTCAATGGTGGAATCTTGCATGCCTCAAGGAGTGTAACTCATGCCCTATTAGGAAGTGTAACTCATGTCATTAAAGGTGAGAATGTGACATATGCATTAAAGAGTGTGTAAGAGGAATCTTTTATGGCATGCTTTAATAAGTGCGTAAGAGGGATGCCATAGTTTAATGGGAGTGTAAGAGAGAGTGTAATGTATCCATTAAGTAAGAAAGAGAGTAACATATGCATCAATTGAGGGGAGTTACATATGACATGATTGAATTTCCTTTTAATAATAATATAATAATATCATAAAGAGGATAATAATAATAATGATAATGATTAAGTCGAGATTGAACTATTAAGATTGATTAATGATAAATTAAATGATTTTCCATCAATTATACTTGATTAAAAATTGATGCAGGGTGATTTACTATTTTTGGAAAGTCATCCATGAAATAACAAACATGAATTTCTATTTTTGAAAAGTCACTCTAGAATTGTTAGAAATGATATTGTGCAAGGAAATCCATCCTTAGCTGCGAATTTTCAACACTCCCTCTTACTTAGGGAGGAATTTCTTTTTGAAACAAGGATCTATGTTTTGGAACAATGAAGTTACAATCTAATGACGAAGAATAATCATAAGGGAGATTCATCTATCAGCTTATATTCACTTCGGGGATTACGACTTGCCATCATATGACAAGGATCTCACACAACCAAGTATGATCTCTGCTTGGGGGGATTACCACTTGTTAAGGATCATGCACAACCAAGTATTTGCTTGGGTTATTACCACTTGACAAGGCTAACGCAAAACCAAGTCTCATCTATGCTTGGGGTGAATACCACTTACCAAGGATCACGCACAACCAAGTCTTTGCTTGGGGGGATTACCACTTGACAAAGATCATGCACAAACAACTCTCATTTTTGCTTGGGGAGATTACCACTTGTAAGTTATCAAGGATCACACATAACCAAGTCTATGCTTGGAGGGGATTACCACTTGACAAGGATCACACACAACGAAGTCTCATTTTTGTGATCCATCACTACCCCCTACAGGAAGGGTCACATCCGTCAATCCAAGTTTCTCTCTTTAAACCAAGAACTTCCCTTTCAACAAAGGCTTGGTAATAATGTCGGCTATTTTTGTTGAGAATTTAGAGGGCTAATGATTACTTCAGATTCTCTTCTTGATAATTACTTGTGAGCTTACTTGAGTTACTAATGTCTTCTCTTCGTTATCTAATTTAGTCTTTCATCAAGTCAATTATCAAAATACACAAGACACAAAATTAGGCTCCTACAGCCAGGACAAAACGTCTCCCTCTTGGAGAGGAAAACCCACGAGAAATTCTTCTTATAGATTTTCAAATGACAAGTACCATGACCAAGACTAAGGCCCTTGACCTATATATATGCATCCAAAACCTTGTCATTGTTTCTTTGTCTGCTTCCAATGATGATCCTTCATTCCTGCACTAGCTTACACTGATCTGTAACAACCTTAGAGAACTCGGTCTCTAATTCAATCTAACTTGGTTTCGTCTTCGTTCACCAAAACATTTCTTCTTGCTTCATCTTCACTTGGCAGATATTTCTTTTGTTTACTGAGGATAGGAAGGTAAATTCCTTTTATACTTGTACTTACAAGTGCATCACCTTATTGGAATCACACCTTACTTCAGATTGACCGCATATATACACAGTGATTAACTGCCTTAGCTTTGCACTTCACTCAGGTTATATCATGTTGCTACATCTCAGATATCACTGTACTGGATCTTTGTCTTAAGCCCGCATAGCCCTCTGTCTTAAGTCAGCTTCAAACATAGATAGATATTGTCCGCACTTTTGTCCTTAAACTCTGCCTTATTTCCGCATTTAACCAAACTTCTTCACATTTTCTTGACCTCAGATGTATCTGTATTATACGCAGTCCTTAACCCGCATTTTAATCACAAATGTATCTGCATTATACCCAGAGTGATCCGCACTTTTCTTTGTTGTATCACTTCAGAGAGATCTGCACTCGAACCCTTCCTGAAATCCGCACTATTTCAGAGTGATCTGCATTGTTGTGCCCTTCAAATGATCTGTAGATTCTGAGTTTATATAGTGGTGTCATCTTTGCCTTTAGGCCGACCAATCAGCGAGTGGGTAGGCCGACTTTAGTTACTGATATAAAGGCCGACATAAAGTGTATTTCTTCACTGTATTTGAAGCTTATATTCCAGCATTGATGAAGGTTGTCCATATCCATTTCTTCAAGGATTTGTGACAAGGTTCATGACAAGGTCTGCAGCATATAATGATGACTAGACTCTTTATTTACTAGCCACTTAATTACAAATGTAACTAGAAGACACCCCAAATAGACATCAAGAAGAATTCTATAATAAAGTCTTGCTCATAAAACCCATGAAGCGAGTACAACCTAAAATACATTTTATTATCTGTCTTCTTCTTTACATAAATACATAATTACATTGTCAATATGAAGACCAACCTAGTTACACTTTCCAACATTCCCTCTTAAGTAGGGAGGTATTCATACAAGTACATGGTCACTTTCAAACTGAAGAATCTCATAAGAAGAATCGGATTGGTAATCGCATCTGTATAGCATCATATCAACCAGCGTTGTCCTAGTGCAAGGCCTTGACTAACAGCCCCATCTATCAACAAGACAATGGGCTACAATGTTGGCAAGACACGTGACTAATAGACACCATAGTCATTGTCTCTCCAAGGTACATACCCCACCTAGGTGTTCCCAGAGTATGACCTTCTTAGACTATTCTTCTCTTAGGTAGCCAGCCCTCAAAGAATATTGGTCCTCGACTACTCTTATCTTAAATGCCCTATCTCATTCTCAAAGAGTATCGAACGCCAGATGATTACCCAATCCTCCATTCTGTCTTTAGGTGAAGACCAAAATGATGTGTCAATCAATTCTCTTCACATGGCCTTCACTAAGACCTACGGCTGTTAGTCCTGGTCTAGTGCATGTCACATGTAATAGAGAATCACATACGTCACTCCCTCTCAACACAGGAAGGAAATACTTCAAGTTCTTCCAAGCAAGAAATTTACCACCAGGCTCCCTCTCAACCAGGGTCTTGTAGCAGCAATCCAGCTAGTCATGAAGAATTCCTCCCCTCGATGTCATGGATTTCGATATTCAGGAATCTTCAACTTGTGGCTTCATAGGGCACAGATCATCCATCACTTTCAGTCACGAGTCATGTCCACTATCAGAAAGTGATTCATTAGTCTTTCTCATCTAATCCACTATTATGCCATGCTGCTTTCCTTCAAATCATCTCCAAGGATCATACATCATTTCTCATGATTAGCAGCCCTGCACAAATTCATCCAAATAAACATATACATATGAACTTTTAAAACAAAAGTTACCTCAGTGATGATATTTCACCATGACATCTTCTTGTAGGCATCAGCATCCTTTATTCAAATTGACACATCTCCTAATGATATGTTTTGTCAAGGGTCTTCTTCTTTACTAGACTTTTGTCAAAGTCTACATATCCTCCCAGGAGATCTCCTAGTCATATCTTTTTGGCCCCCGAATGATAACTGCCTCCTGACATGGTTGCATTTCATGATCTCTTCCTCTCTGCACATTCTTCATTCCCAAGATCTTACAAATTTTCCAATTTTTCATTCAGATACCACCACCTCATATTCCATGAGGATATATATATGTTGATCTCATTTGTCTGTGCACTGAGAGATCCTCCTTCATCGATCATACATCTAAATATGGATGTCTATTACCTGCAACCATATGACATGACTTCAAAGCATCCAATGTCGGCATATAAATATATACATACGTCATACCTTTATCATTTAAGTCATCCTGTAGCAATTTTACTAGAATGAAGAGCTTCATTCCCTTGACCTGCTACATTCATATGTCATCACATCCCAGAATTTTGTTTCCATGATGACCCTTGATCTCGATGACTGCCTTCCATCAGTATTGTTATCAGAGAGGTTTTCTTGGAGTCGCTTCACCAAGAGCTCCTACCATGTTTTTATCATGATGCTATAATTTACATTGTTTCCTATCATACTATTTTACAACCAACAGAAATCTCTTAAAGGAGAAGATGATCTCAATCATAGAGGAGATCCCTTGCTCCTCCTTTTTTAGATTTCTTTGCATCAAGTTCTTCTCTTATATATGAGACATGGGCTTCTTCCTTCTTCCTCTTGTCCTTTCTAAATTTAGGACAATCTCGTTTATAATAACCTTAATAACCTAATAACCTAATGCCTTCCACATTAATAACCTAAGATAACTAAATCTAATTAATAACTAATAAAATATACATAACATTGCCCCTCTCTTCAGATGCTTTGTCCTCAAAGCATACGTAATGATGGACAATGATGACGAATGTCTGGTTTTCTCAAGCGATGAGCTCTTGCTTCCCACATTTTAAAAAGATCGTGGAGCATCTTCTCGAGTTCAATCTTTTGGTGATGTGGATAGGGACAAGATCTGATATTGACAGGGTCAGATCCTATTCCTGGTACTGCTGGTGATTCTTCTTTGTTCCTTTTTAGATTTAGAGGTAGGTTACCAACAATTATTGTCTGATGTAACTTCTCCTCATCATCAAATGCTTCCTTCCTAACAACTGTATCTGCTTCATCATCGAAGGCCTTAACAGCTTCTGGCGCTATATCAGTGGCTTCGGATGTGTTTGTCGCTTCACATGTTTCGTTAAATTCTGGGGATGGAACATTTTGTTGTTTATAAACATCTGTGTCTTCATGGTGACGTGGGGAATCGGATTTTTCCTGATGCTCTTCTGAGTTCCCTGAATCTGCGGAATTGTTTTGTTGATTTTGTCCCATGTTAGGAACTATTGGTTTTTGCATTAGATCTAACTTGTCCATGATGGCATTAAATTTCTGCAATATTTTGTTCTCATTGTCCTTAGCCTCCATTTGTTTTAGCCATATTTGCCTTTTTATCTGATCAACCGTCATCATTGATAAAGACATACTGAATATGTATGAGGTGGAAAATATTTTTCTGCCAGTTTTCTCCTCTTTTTTCTTTAAAATTAATTAATTAATATTTAATTAAATTTTTTTTTTGAATTAATTAATTAATTAATATTTAATTAATTAATTAATTAATAATATTTTTTTTAAACTATATAATTATTATATATATATATAATTAAAAATTAAAAATTATATATATATATATAATTTTTAATTAAAAATTATATAATATATATAATTTAATTATATAATTATTATATATATATAATTATTAAATGGGAATTATATAATATATAAATGAACTATATAATTATAATATATATATATATAATTATCAATTAAATTATATAATATATATTTTATATATAATTTTAAAAAAAATCGTGTTTTTTTAAAAATGTGCCTGTTTCGTTTAAAACGACACACTGTTTCATGAATTTTTTTTTTTTTAAACGCAAGTTTTTGTTGTGCGGACAGACGGCGGTGGTGACTGTGGTTTTTATATGCGGATTATATATCTATTTAAATACCAGACGTCACACACTATTTCACGATTTGCTTTAAAACGTAATTTCCTTGTTGGCTGGTTGTCGGGGTTTCGGTGTCTCTTGCAGGTGCTGACGATGGTAGTCGGCCCACAATAGATGCTATGGCCCGGGGACTAACAGATGGCAATCATAAAAAAAAACTCGTCCGTTTAAAAAAACGTTACCCGTCACCCGTATTTAACGTTGTCACCCGTATTTTAAAGCGCTGTATCCTTTGAATGGTGTATCTTATGGTGTATCGTTCCACTGTGCCGCGGAAAAATATTATATATATTTATGCAGCGGAAGAAACGGTCAAACGACGGAAACACGTGACTGTAGTTATAAGGCAGGGGTTGTATCTTGGATCTCTGATATGTTTGTCTCCTACTGGAATTTCAGACCTCTGTAATATTCTTTCTGCAATTCTCGAATTTCTGTGATACCGCAGTGCCTTCTTTCCGCTTCTCCTTCTTCCTCCTTCGCCGCTGCTTCTCCCAATGTTGTTCACCGCCGTTTAAAAGTCAACAAATAAAAGCACAGAAATTTTTAAAAAACGTGTTTTTTCTCTCTGTCGTAGTGGGCCGGCTTTATTTCCGATAGAGAGACGGGACAGCAATCAAACTCAAGCAGCCCGTAAGGGACGGCTGACGGAGATAATGGCTCGTGAGTGCTGGCGGAAGGAGAATATGGAGACAGGAAAACAGAAATCGATAACAGAAATCGATATGAATGTTGTATGCTGTAGCGTGGGGAAAATTTATCTATTATATATATATATATATATATTTTTAAAACGCAGAGTGGGAGTGAGGGACAGATCGGATATGAGATTAGATGGGCGACAAATTTTCTTTTAAAACTAATACTGTTCACAAGCACTTGAAAAAAATCTGCTATTCTGGAATTCCGTAATTCCTTAATTTGGGTGATCACACAGATCCCGAAGAGCGATGGCTCCGATACCAATGGAGTGTAAAAACTCTGGGAAACTTTGATAAGTATATATTATTATTGATAAAAGATGAGAGATGAGATATGATTACAATGGGGAATCACCGAGGCTTTAAATATAGCCTCATGGTGTCCCTTGGTGAAGAGGCATGATCTTTGATCATGCCCTTTCACTTAATAAAACCTAATATAACTATATCTAACTAATAACTAATAAAATATACATAACACTTTATCATTTAAGTCATCCTGTAGCAATTTTACTAGAATGAAGAGCTTCATTCCCTTGACCTGCTACATTCATATGTCATCACATCCCAGAATTTTGTTTCCATGGTGACCCTTGATCTCGATGACTGCCTTCCATCAGTATTGTTATCAGAGAGGTTTTCTTGGAGTCGCTTCACCAAGAGCTCCTACCATGTTTTTATCATGATGCTATACTTTACATTGTTTCCTATCATACTATTTTACAACCAACAGAAATCTCTTAAAGGAGAAGATGATCTCAATCATAGAGGAGATCCCTTGCTCCTCCTTTTTTAGATTTCTTTGCATCAAGTTCTTCTCTTATATCTGAGACATGGGCTTCTTCCTTCTTCCTCTTGTCCTTTCTAAATTTAGGACAATCTCGTTTATAATGCCCAAGATCATTACATCCAAAGCATCGTGCTTTGTTCATATTTCCTTTCATATTCTGAGGGCCAAATTTACTGAATCTTCCTTTCTTCCTGGACATGGCAGCAAAGGCTTGATTCTCTACACTTGATCTTGCTTTCAATCTTGATTCTTCTATCTTACATAGACTTTGGAATGGCGTGGCTTCTTCTCTCCCATCTATGATGGAAGTGGAACCTCTCCATTCTTTCGGTAAGATATTTTGTACCATAGTGAGTATTTCTCTATCAGACATTACTTCACCCAACTTCAGTGGTTGTTCTTGTATTGCGAAAATATCCATCAGATATGGAATTATTCCTTCCTCTGACATTCTCAATTTGTATAGTTTTTGTCTCAGGGATATTATTTCCTTTGTAGAACCTTTCGAAAATAGTTCCACCAATTTATCATATATTTCTTTTGAGGATTCTATCTTTGATACATAGGGAGTGAGAGAGTCTTTTATGGATTCTATAAGAATCCTTCGAGCTCTTATGTCTCCTCGCATGTATTTGATATATGCTAGAATGTCTTCTTTTGGAGGTTGAATTGTAGATCCTTCTATGAAACACATAACTTCATTTTCAATTAGCTTTAGATCTATCATTTTCTTCAATGCATTAAAGTTTGATAACCCAACCAGCTTGTTTCTCTCTTTACAATAAGTCATCTTGACAGATTTTAAGTAAGGTCATAGATACTTACTTGAGTAGAGTGGCTTGCAGCTTCCTTGATGATGATGAAGATGAAGTTAGGGGCTTCTTCTAAAATAGGAATCTTCAATGTATGTGATCTTCAATCCTTGATGATAAAGGATATCTTCAAAAGATGATGTCATCTTCTAACAATGTCTTGAATGTAAATCTTTGATGGCAAAGATTACTTACTTGAATGAGTTGATACCTTTTGAGTAGGATAGAAGGTTTTTCTTGAAGTAGCTAGAGAGTCTTCCTTGCAAACTGATATGATTCTTCAACCCAAACTTTGATCTTTGCTTCTTGTAGTGTCTCCTTTGTCAAGTAGCGCTTGCATTCAACACCTTAACTCTAGATTCCATGTTGAAAATTTAGAGGGTTGATGATTAATTCAAATTCTCTTCTTAATAATTACTTGTGAGCTTACTTGAGTTACTTATGTCTTCTCTTCATTATCTAATTTAGTCTTTCATCAAGTCAATTATCAAAATACACAAGACACAAAATTAGGCTCCTACAGCCAGGGCAAAACCTCTCCCTCTTGGAGAGGACAACCCACGAGAAATTATTGTTATAGATTTTCAAATGACAAGTACCATGACCAAGACTCAAACCCTTGACCTATATATATGCATCCAGAACCTTGTCACTGCTTCTTTGTCTGCTTCCAATGCTGATCCTTCATTCCTGCACTAGCTTACACTGATTTGTAACAACCTTAGAGAACTCTGTCTCTAATTCAATCTAACATGATTTTGTCTTTGTTCACCAAACATTTCTTCTTGCTTCATCTTCACTTGGCAGATATTTCTTTTGTTTACTAAGGATAGGAAGGTAAATTCCTTTTATACTTGTACTTACAAGTACATCACCTTACTAGGATCACACCTTACTTCAGATTGACCGCACTTCACTTAGGTTATATCATGTTGTTACATCTCAGAAATTACTGTACTGGATCTTTGTCTTAAGCCCGCATAGATCTCTCTCTTAAGTCAGCTTCAAACATAGATAGATATTGTCTGCACTTATGTCCTTAAACTATGTCTTATTTCCGCATTTAACCATACTTCTTCACATTTTCTTGACCTTAGATGTACCTGTATTATACCCAGTCCTTAACCCGCATTTTAATCACAGATGTATCTTCATTATACCCAGAGTGATCCACACTTTTCTTTGTTGTATCACTTCAAAGAAATCTGCACCTAAACCCTTGTTGAAATTCGCATTATTTCAGAGTGATCCACATTGCTATGCCCTTCAAATGATCCGCAGATTCTGAGTTTATATAGCAGTGTCGTCTCTGCCTTTAGGCCGACCAGTTAGCTAGTGGGTAGGCAGACTTTAGCTATTGATATAGAGGTCGACATGAAGTGTATTTACTCCAGCATTTAATGAGCCATTTCTTCACTGTATTTGAAGCTTGTATTCTAGCATTGATGAAGGTTGTCCATACCCATTTCTTCAAGGATTTGTGACAAGGTTCATGACAAGGTCTAAAGCATATAGTGATGACTAGACTCTTCATTTACTAGACACTTAATTACAAATGTAACTATAAGACACCCCTAATAGACATCAAGAAGAAGTCTATAATAAAATCTTGCTCATGAAACCCATGAAGCGAATACAACCTAAAATACATTTTATTATCTTTCTCTTCTTATTTACATAAATACATAATTACATTGTCAATATGAAGACCGACTGAGTTACACTATCCAACAATCTGATCATCAGTAGCAATATGATGGAGCCTCACTGCTCCTCTCTACATGATATCCCGGATATAGTGTTATTTGATCTCAATGTGCTCGGAATTGTCATGGAACACGGGATTTTCAACAAGTCGAATCCCACTCTTATTGTCACAGTAAATTATTGTCGTATCCAATACATGTTCAAACAGCTCTCCAAAGAGCTTTCTTAGCCATACTGTGTCATAGCTAACAATGCTAGCAGCAATGTACTCAGCATCAACAGTGATATGGGCTACGAACTTTTGCTTTCTTCTCATCCAAGATATCCTAGCAAATTCCAAGTTGAAGCAACATCCAGATGTGTTTTTTCTATTAGTAGAGTTACCAGCGCAATTAGCATTAAAATACCCATGTAGTCTTACATCTTTGGCAATATATTTCAATCCAAGATTGATGGTCCCATGCAAGTATCTCATACATGTTTTGCAGTAATCCAATGTGTGCATGTGATGGCTTAATCATATATTGGTTGAAAGTATTGACTGCAAAACATACGTCTAGTCTAGTGTTCACTAAGAACATTAGTGTTGCAAATCAGGATTAGCCAAATCAGGTCCTGCAGCGTCACCACATAGCTTCTTAAAATTCATCTCCATTGGAGTATTCATAGCAATGAAACAAGAATTGGCAATTTTTCTGATTAATCGCATGCGAAAGTCGAATTGGCGGCTAAACGAGCTGAGTTAGCTCTCCATGAGTCAAACGTGCATTGACCGAGTTTGACTCGTGGTCAACACGAGTTTGACTCGCGACTTGGCGATCTGCAGCGATTTCCCGAACTGAAACAATCAACTCGACAATTTTTTTAGGTTATTTGACTTCCTTTTTAAACTTTACAGTTTGATTGATCGTTGATTCGCATCAATGTTGCTCTCGCTTTCTCTATCGTTGTAAATAAGCATCGTTGTTGCTCTCGAGTCTTCTAACGTTGTTGCATCCACATCGTTGTGGATTATGGACCATGGCATCGACATCTGTTAATTTTAGGTCCAAACTCCATGTTGCACTGCTCATATGACGATGGTCATATTTTTGTTGGGTTCCTCTTTCAGAGAGGTGCAAGATTGATCTAAAGATCATCTTGATTGGATGAGTAGAACATTTATTTTGAATTTATATTCCACATGTGCAAGGTCGGCCAGATTTGTAATGTAGGCTCACATACCTAATAGATGTGTCACACACCCTCATTGACGGATATAAATTGCAGAGACTTGGAGGTCATTCCATCATCAACTCATCACACATTCTCTCATTGTGATCTGATTGGTTCGATAGCCTTTGGAGGCCTTTTTCCCCTCACATGTGTGGAGCAAAAGTCTGAAATTTGCGGATTTGTTTAGGGCACTTTTGCAATAGCGTTGACCATGGTCAACCCTTGGTCGTTTGACCTCAAAACTCTGCAGAAAATCCAATATTAGGAGGTCGTACAGTGGGGCACTAAAATTGAGGAACTCCAAGTTGTCTGACAGAAGCCCCAGTTTGTTGTGTTGACTTTTATGTGATGTTCTTAGGTTGACTTGTGATGAGTTGTCTTTAAGGGTTGTGGGTGTGACACATGGAGTGGTTGACCAAGAAAGACTTTGTTGGTTGACACATCTTGTTCACTGTCGTAACGCAACAATATCTCCTATCTTTGTTGGACAAAAGGAATTGTAAATCTGATCTATTTGGCTTGTCCTCTATTGATCTATTATTGTGTTCTATCACCATTTTACTTTCATGTTTATGTGATTGCTATTTTGTATCAGGCCTAAGAAATATTGAAGTAAAAGTGCATCAAGCATAGAACACCATGGTTATGTAAATTTAATAACATCGTTGTGGGTCGTCACAGTGGCATCGACATCGTTGTGGGACATCACCATGGCATCGGCATCGCTGTGGGTCATCACTGTGGCATCAACATCATTGTGGGACATCACCGTGGCATCGGCGTCACTGTGAGCTGTGTGATTCGTTGTTGCTTGGTGGACCGTGGTATCTACTAACAGAATCAATTATTGTGGGTCGTGGCTCTCTTGTTACGTGGTTAACGAATCGTAAATGGTAATGGAAATGCTTATTATTTGGGTATTTTTTTCTGACCAAAACAATGTTATTGGACTCGGCTGAGTCAGCTCAACTGGAGGGCATCACACGAGTTTTTGAGCAAAACCAATCAGCTCATATGGTTTCCTTAATCATAGACTGTCTAGTATCAACCACTGAATCATTATGACTCGGCCAAGCCAGACCAAAACTGGCCATGCAGTAGCCAACTAGCCACATCCAATAGGTCCGACTAGACCTCCTATCTGTGGCGCCACATCAGTAGTTTTGTTGTCTACTCTACCTCCTTTCTGGAATTATATTTAACTTTGAATGTTGATATAATTTTGTGGGCTCAATCAGAGAAGCCTCGTTGTTTACTTCACCTCCTTTTTAGCATCATATTTAACCTTTTAAGTTGATATTTATTATTTATATTAATTTTTATTTTACCCTGGTATCCCCTCTTTGATTGTTTGGTGATGGAATCAAAGCTGCCATATACAAGGTAGAAATTTGGGTGTCCTCAGCTTTTAGCACACTCAAAAACTTTTTAACCTTTCAACGTATATGCAAAACCCTCTCTCCTGCAACCTTTGAGCTCAGAATCGTGGAATTCCAAGGTTGTAACCTAGAAACTAAACTTATATATAGAAGAAACAAATACTGCCTAGGGAAGCAAAATTGGCCATAATTGATGGTTGCCTTGAACGAAGGCAGAGTCGTTTTGTTGACTCCTCTTGATTCAACCAAGTGAAACCAAAATCAGCGAGTATCAATCATCAAATTTAATCAAATCATTTAATCTTGCTACATCTTTTACAAGTATTTGATCGTTTAATTGTGTTTCCCGAACCGGTTGGTTCCCGACTAGTTCTCCTTCATTCCATTTCCATAGGGTCTACCCCCCTTAGTCTGTTATAAAAAGACAGCGTAAATGTTAAATTTGGACAACTAGGTCCAAACTCCATGTTATGATGCTCAGATTAAGAGGCTAATATTTTTGTTGGAATCCTCTTTCGGAGAGGTGTAAAATCCATATATAATATGTCTTAATCCGATGAGCAGAACATTTATTTTGAATTTATTATTCTTAATAAATTATATGTGCAGGTCGGCCTTAAGGTTGCACGCCCCCAGCAGATGTGTCACACGCCCCAATGATGGATATAAATACAGGAAAAAGTTGGAGAGCATTTCATCACAACACAACTCACATCTTCCTCTCTCATCTGAAATAGTACGAGCTACCTGGAAGACGAGTTTCAGCCACACGTGGGAAGGAGAAGGAGGACAGACCGTACGGCTGAGCTGAAGTACGATTTTCTGCTGCTAGGGTTTCGCAGAAAGTTTGACCAGCGTTGACTTTGGTCAACGCATGGTCCAATCAAGCCGAAAACTTGTGGAAGGTTCGATTTTTGAAGGCCGTACTACCTGGCACAAAAATCGAGGTCAAAGGGTTGACCGTTTTGCTGCTGCGTTGACTTTTAGCTTGCTGCCTTGCGTTGACTTTTTCAGGACAGCGTTGACTTTTGTGGAGTTGACTTGGGTTGACTCATTTGCTGATTGGAGGTCTGTTGTGACACATGCTGGGCTGGCTGACCAAGGAGACTTTGCTGGTTGAAGCATCCTGTTGACCGCCGTCACGAACACACACATTTTCCTGTTTCTGATTTGTCTTCTGTAAGATCTACTTATATGTTCTATCTGCATTTTGCTTAACTATTTGTATGATTGCTGTGAGAAAAGTAAAACTACTCTTAGCATAGAACATCTACAAAATTTACATGGTATCAGAGGTGAGGTGAAGACAAACTCTATCTTTAGCAATCATCACCGGAAGAAATGGGTTCCACTAGTCTTGAATTCAAAGAGAATGACAAGCTGACCGGAAGTAATGACTTCCATGCCTGGAAGATGATATTAGATCTCAAATTGGAAGATCATGATCTCTTGGATCATGTGACGGGGAAGATTCAAGAACCTCCATCCAATGCCTCTGCAGCTGTTAGAAACAAGTATAAGAAGGAAGAAATCAGAGCAAAGCTGCTGATCAGGGAATCCATAAATAAGAGTCTGGTTGCCTACATATCTGAACTAGGCACATCCAAGGAGATGTATGACAAATCGATACTTATGTTCCAAGTAAACAATGTGAACCAAGTGCTATTCCTCAAGAACAAGTTGAAGAATATGAAGAAGGGCCGAGATGAGTCTGTTCAAACTTTCTTTCTGAAGTTGACCGAAACCAGGAACCATCTGCTAGCTATTGGGGAGATAATAGCCGATCGTGAGATGGTTCTCACCGCACTTGGAGGACTTCCATATGAATGGCAAGTATTCACAACTACCATTCTCAACAATAATACCATTCCTAACTTTGATGAGCTTCTGTCTAGATGTATGCAAGAAGAAACAAGGATGAAGGAATTCGATAATGAAAGAAATGCTGCCTATGGTGCTCATTCCCGAAAGAAGAACTCTAGTGGTTCTAAGGACAAAGGAAGGACAAAGACTCAAGAGAAGAAGGGTAAATGTTTCACCTGCCATAGGCCTGGACACTATGCTAGAGAATGCCCCTTCAAGAAGGATTCTCCCGATAGTGACGATAACAACAACAACCAAAGGAATGGGAATCGAAGAAATGACAAATCCAAAGGAAAGAGGAAGGCTCACTTTGGAGGAAACAATCAACCTTCTAAAAGGTCCAGAAATACCAGGTATGAGGAGTCTAATGTTGTTGATAAAAGAAATGAGTATATTCTAGTATCTGCTCTCTCAGCTGCATCTCCGCCCGACACTATGGATGTCTGGCTAATCGATAGTGGTGCCTCAAGACACATCACCAGATTCAAGGAAGCACTTTCTGACATGGTTGAAAGGGATACTAATCTCGAAATTATCCTTGGGGATAATGGCACTTATCCTGTGAAAGGGACAGGGACTGTGACCCTCCACTTGTCTCAAGGACAAGTCCTTCGTTTGCAAGATGTACTCTATGTACCTAAATTGAAGAAGAACCTTGTGTCTGTATCTGCCATGGAAGACAAAGGATTCAATGTAACCTTCTCTGATGGAAAGGTGCTCATGTGGAAGGAGAGCTTCAAGGAAGCTATCTCTATTGGCTTTAGAGTTGGTACACTCTACCAAGTTGGAGGGAGTCCGTTGGGAGCTATGACTTGTGATACTATCCGACAAACCGAACTATGGCACCGAAGATTTGGACACCTTCATTACAAAGCCCTTCCCGAAGCAAGGAAGGTGGTGACAGGGATGCCTGATTTTGGAAATAATCATGAAGGTGTATGTAAGGGCTGTGCTCAAGGAAAACATACAAGGGGACCTTTCCCCTCAAGTGTCACAAAGACATCTGAGATATTGCAACTGGTCCATTCTGATCTTTCTGGTATGTTGCCTGTAACATCCCTGGGGGGATGTTCTTACTATATGACATTTACTGATGACTTCTCTCGCAAAACCTGGATATACTTCCTGAAGAAGAAGGATGAGGCTTTCATGTGGTTCCGTACATTCAAAGCCTTGGTGGAAAATATGACCGGAAAGAAGATCAAGATTTTGAGGACCGACAATGGCACTGAATATGAGTCAAATGAGTTCAAAGACTTTTGCAGAGAAGCTGGCATTAAGAGGGAGACTACCACCGCATATACTCCTGAGCAGAATGGTGTTGCTGAACGCAAGAATAGGACTATTGTGGAAGCTGCCCGTGCCATGCTATGTGACCAGGGTCTACCGAAGTTTCTGTGGGGAGAAGCTGCAAATACTGCTGTATATATTCAAAACCGATGCCCTCATTCCGCTTTGGACTCCAAAACTCCCGAAGAGGTTTTCTCTGGTAAGAAACCTGATGTCTCACATTTTAGAATTTTTGGATGCCCTGTCTATTTTCATGTGCCGAAAGAAAAGAGAAGTAAGCTGGATGCTACTGGGAAGAAAGGAATGTTTGTGGGCTACAGTGAGACTTCTAAGGCATATAGAGTCTATGTACCCGGTCAAAGGGAAGTAGAAATAAGCCATGATGTCACTTTTGACGAAGATGCTTCCTTGAAGAAAGTAGTAGATCTTCCTAGATCTGAAGAAAATCATGAAGAAAGACCTGGAAATCTGGAAGAACCCCAGGATGAGACTATGCCTGATATTGAAGGGCCAATGGACCCTATTGATCCAACCCCTTCACTAGGAAAGAGACCATCATGGCTCAGGGACACCCTCGAAGATGCTGAGGGTCATGCTGCCCCAAGAGGGACATTCCGAGAAAGCAAGAAGCCGTGTAGATACCAAGGGTATCTAGCTGCCATGAGTACTATTGTACAATCTGAACCTGGATCTTTCGAGGAAGCCGTAAAGCATCAAGTCTGGAAGGATGCTATGCACGAAGAATATGAGTCCATAATAAAGAATGATGTCTGGGATGTGGTCCCGAGACCGAAGGACAAATCTGTTGTCACCGCAAAATGGCTCTACAAGATCAAACATGGATCTGATGGGAGTGCTGAAAAGTTCAAGGCAAGGTTTGTTGCCTGTGGCTTCTCTCAAAAGGAAGGAATTGACTATGATGACATATTTGCACTTGTGGCACGATATACCACCATTCGATCAATCATAGCCCTTGCTGCTACGCAAGGATGGAGTCTTCATCAGATGGATGTCAAGACCGCTTTTCTGCATGGTGCAATAAAGGAAGAAGTGTATGTGGAACAACCTCTGGGATTTGAAGTTCAGGATCGAGACACTCATGTCTGCAGGTTGAAGAGATTGAAGAAAGCCCTCTATGGGTTAAAGCAAGCACCCAGAGCTTGGTACGAGAGGATGGATAGTTACTTGATGAAGCTGGGCTTCACTCGAAGTAATGCTGATCCGAACCTTTACTTCAAGGTTGTGCAGGGGAAACCTCTCATTCTAGTGCTGTATGTGGATGACCTCTTCCTGACAGGTGCTGACCCTCTCATTCATCAATGTAAGAGGGAGCTCGCTGCTGAGTTCGAGATGAAGGACCTAGGACTGATGCACTACTTCCTAGGCCTGGAGGTCTGGCAGAGACCTGGAGAGATTTTTCTTTCTCAAGGAAAATACATTGTGAAACTTCTAGAGAGATTTGGTATGGTGGACTGCAAGTCCGTGTCAACACCGATGGAACTCAACTTCAAGAAGTTGAGTGGCAGCGCTGCTGGGCCTATCTTGGCCAATCCTACGCCGGTATCGTCAACTCATAGGGCTTTGATGTTTCTTAGTGAACACCGTCAGGACGTATGTTTTGCGGGCTGCTGAGTCAACGGATGAACAGGCCTCATCATTTCTTGGGTTGGTGCCAAGAATCTTTTGAGATATCTTGAGACACGATAAACCATGGTGAGATACAACTGTAGAGTGTGATACTCAGTGGATATGCGGTTGCATAGTCAACTTCTATTAGTGATCGTAAGAGCACATCTGAATCTTCCCCTTCAATCTTGGTTACCTTCGATCTCATGGATGGCTTGAACGAGAAGTCGGTCGTGGCTTGAGCCTGTGGAGAGGCAGAATACATTCTTGCTAGTATGGCACATTGTGAAACGGTTAGTTGCGGAAGCTCTTTAGTGAGCTGTTTGGACATGTGCTAGATACCACTGTGATACTCTGTGATAACCAGAGTGGGATTCGTATGACTGAGAATCCTGTGTTCCACGACCGATCCAAGCATATTGATATCGGGTACCACTTTATCCGGGATATGGTACAGCGAGGCGCCGTAAGGCTCGATCATATAGGAACTGATGAGCAGGTCGCGGATATTCTCACTAAGCCCCTGGGGAAGGTCAAGTTCCTAACCTTCCGTGAGAATCTTGGTGTCGTGGAAAGACCCTATGATGTGGGTCCTGTTGGACGATGAGCTCTGGGAGCTCTGGGGTGGCTTTGGGGATAGCTTCTCGGAGCTATAAGCACTCATAATGCTCTTGCCCCACCCTTGTGATTATTGAGCTGGTTCACCACTCATTTATCTGTGCCCCGTATGCATCCTACCCATTGAGTTCAGGGCTCATGGGAAGTACCTCTCATTTGGCCAATGAGGTGGGAAAAGCTAGAGACTATTAGCAAAAACTGATGGACGCATCAGAGATTGCCGTACTCTCTATCTAGGATGGCACGGTCCAACCACTTGATCTGGGATCAAGTTTAGTGAGGTCTGGGATCTCTGCCTGACTTCGGGTCAGATGAACCAACTTTGGGTTGGTTGGATACTCTTCATGAGTTTGATAGAGGTTTGGAACCTCTGGACTGATTATGTCAGTCGGGGAATGATGTCTTTGTGACTGACCCACTTCTGTTCTAAAAGAAAGAGGCCAACAAAGCAAGTTACGGCGGGATGACGCACGATGTTTGATTGCACTGATGGATGGAGTTCTCCCTAGTTGAGAGGGAGTGTTAAATTTGGACAACCAGGTCCAAACTCCATGTTATGATGCTCAGATTAAGAAGCTAATATTTTTGTTGGAATCCTCTTTCGGAGAGGTGTAAAATCCATATATAATATGTCTTAATCCGATGAGCAGAACATTTATTTTGAATTTATTATTCTTAATAAATTATATGTGCAAGTCGGCCTTAAGGTTGCACGCCCCCAGCAGATGTGTCACACGCCCCAATGATGGATATAAATACAGGAAAAGTTGGAAAGCATTTCATCACAACACAACTCACATCTTCCTCTCTCATCTGAAATAGTACGAGCTACCTGGAGGACGAGTTTCAGCCACACGTGTGAAGGAGAAAGAGGACAGACCGTACGGCTGAGTTGAAGGACGATTTTTCTGCTGCTAGGGTTTCGCAGAAAGTTTGACCAGCGTTGACTTTGGTCAACGCATGGTCCAATCAAGATGAAAACTTGTGGGAAGTTCGATTTATGAAGGCCGTACTACTTGGCACAGAAATCGAGGTCAAAGGGTTGACCGTTTTGCTGCTGCGTTGACTTTTAGCTTGCTGCCATGCGTTGACTTTTTCAGGACAGCGTTGACTTTTGTGGAGTTGACTTGGGTTGACTCATTTGCTGATTAGAGGTCTGTTGTGACACATGCTGGGCTGGCTGACCAAGGAGACTTTGCTGGTTGAAGCATCCTGTTGACCGCCGTAACGAACACACACATTTTCCTGTTTCTGATTTGTCTTCTGTAAGATCTACTTATATGTTCTATCTGCATTTTGCTTAACTATTTGTATGATTGCTGTGAGAAAAGTAAAACTGCTCTTAGCATAGAACATCTACAAAAATTTACAGTAAACAGAGAGATTGGGAATCAAGGTGACAGCCCCCGATCTGAGTCGTTGTCGCGGTGCCTAGATATTCTGTGCGACAACAGAACCCACTACTAATAAATGTGGACTAGCTTTATGTGCACATAGTGATGAAAACCAATGGTTTGTAGATAGTGGATGTTCAAGACACATGATAGGTGACCAAAAGAAGTTTATCTCGTTAAACAAGAAGGATGGAAATGTATCTTTTGGAAGTGGATCTGCTAAAATTTTTGGAAAAAGGACTGTTTCCCTTGTTAATGGGAAGGGAAAAACTCAAAATACATTATTGGTGGAAGGGCACAAACAGAATCTTTTAAGTGTTAGCCAAATTTGTGACCATGGACATAATGTTGTTTTTAGCTCTAAAGATTGTGAGATAAGGATTTCCTCCTCAGGAGAACTTGTAGCAAAAGGAGTGAGAATACCAGACAACATATACATTTTGAGTAAGATTGAAGAAGATAAATGCTATATGAGTCGAGCAGATGAAAGCTGGTTATGGCACAAACGATTGGGGCATCTAAACTTTGATAACTTGGTTAATATCAGCAAAACAAATGCAGTAAGGGGCATTCCAAATACTGTCAAGCCAGATCAAGTTGTGTGTGGCCCATGCCAACACGGAAAACAAACAAGAACCTACTTCAAGACTAAGGAGTTCTCAACATCAAAACCTTTGGAGATCATACATGCAGATTTATGTGGACCAACCAGAACTCCAGCTCTACAAGGCGAAAGGTACTTTGCTCTATTTGTGGATGACTACACTAGAATGATGTGGGTATTCTTTATAAAATTCAAATCCAAAGCATTTGAATGTTTCAAGAATTTTAAAGCTCCTGTAGAAAATGAAAAGGAATCAAATATTAAATGTCTTAGAACAGATAGAGGAGGAGAATTCACTTCTAAGGAATTTGATGATTTCTGCAAAGTACATGGAATCAAGAGAGAACTCTCTGTTGTCAGAACTCCCAAACAAAATGGAGTAGTAGAAAGAAGAAACAGAATTGTACAAGAGATGGCAAGGACAATGTTACTAGCAGTTGATTTGCAGCCCAAGTTTTGGAGAGAAGCAGTCGAGACAGCAGTTTATACCTTGAATCGAACTCAACTGAGACTAAATAATGACAAGACTCCGTACGAATTATGGAAAGGGAGACCCGCTTCAGTAAAGTACTTTAGAATTTTTGGATGCAAATGTTTTATGAAGATCAATGATGACTCACCTGGAAAATTTGATTCTCGGGTTGATGAAAGAATATTCCTTGGATATTCTACAAGAAGCAAAGCTTACAAATGCTACAATAATCGACTACGAAAGGTAGTAGAAAGCATTAATGTAAAAATTGACGAAGCACTTCCAGAAAAATAAATTGAAGAATTCGAAGAACCAGTAAAAGAAGAAAAAGATCAAGAAAATCAAAAGGAACCATCTCAAACTCCTTCAAAGGTGAAATTCTTCCAAAAGCACCATCTGGAAGAACAGATTATTGGCAATGTAGACAAGGGAATACAAACCCGAAGAAGGATGACAAGTACACCAAGAAAAGATGATGTTGCTCTTTTATCCATGATAGAACCAGAAAAATTTACTTAAGCTAGTAAGGACCCTCATTGGGTAAAATCTATGGAAGAAGAAATGTTACAAATCAAAAAGAATGAAGCATGGGAGCTAGTACCTCTTCCAAGAGATAAAAATATAATTGGAAACAAGTGGGTGCTCAAAAACAAAATGAATGAGGATGGACAAATCATCAGAAACAAGGCAAGACTTGTCTGTAAAGGATACTCACAAATTGAGGGAATTGCTTTGAATAAATCTTTGCACCGATAGCCCAATTGGAAGCCATAAGAATATTTTTGGCATTTTCTTGCTCAAAAGGATTCAACGTCTATCAAATGGACGTGAAATCAGCATTTTTGAATGGGGACCTAAAGGAAGAAGTCTACATGGAACAACCGAAAGGGTTTGATCTAGCAGAAGGAAAAGATTTTTTAGGTCAATAATTGGAGCTCTCCTATACTTAACTGCTACAAGACCCAATATTATGCAAGCAATAGGAATGGTGGCAAGATTTCAATCAGTGTCTAAGTAATCCCATCTGTTGGTTGTGAAGAGAATTCTCAAATACTTGAAAGGTAACGCTGATTTTGGTCTATGGTATCCCAAAAGCACAACCCTTACTGTGACAACTTACACCAATGTTCACTGGGCTGGAAGCATAGATAATCGAAAAAGTACCAGTGGAAATGCATTCTTCATGGGATATTGCCTAGTATATTGGCTCAACAAAAAACAATCTTCTATATCTCTCTCCACAATAGAAGCCGAATATATAGCTGTTGCAGATTGTTGTTGTACACAAATACTGTGGATGAAGGAAGCATTGAAAATGTCAACATAGAGACTAATCAACCAATCACCATCTATTGTGACAACACTAGCACCATCAGTGTTTCAAAGAATCCAGTGATGCACTCAAAGACCAAACATATTCCAATCAAATACCACTTTCTCCGTGACCAAGTTGTTGAACAGAATATCAAGTTGGGGCATGTCAATACAAAGGAGCAAATTGCAGATAACTTCACAAAACCCCTTCCACGAGAAGCATTTGAGTATCTTCGCCAAAAGATGGGGGTCATTGCTCTTGCATCACATTAAAAGAACACATCAACAAGAGAAGAAACAACATGACATTGGGAGCAGCGTGACAGGGGGAGTACTTGGGCACCCCATTTGCCATTGATGTCAAAGGGGGATAGAATGTTGTAATATTTCCATCAATGACAAAGGGGGAGATTGTTGGTCAATAATTGTCATTAATGAAATATAAGCTCTCTTGATGAGCTCTCTTGATGGCAAATTGATGAATGTTGCACTATGACATATGATTGATGACATATCACTGCACTATCATGATGACATGATGACACTATGATGAACAACTTGGAGTCATGACAATGAAGATGCCCTAATAACCTCTTGTTGTCCCAATCACCTTCTGCACTAAAAATTTCAAGCACAGTCACAAAGAAAATTAAATTTGGCCATGTTGGAGGCATCCTTTCACAATGAATCCTAGACCATCTTAAAGATGATTTTTCCCTCTTTCTAACAAGCCCTCACATTCCCTCAGACTCCTAGTGGTTGAAGAGAAATCAATTTTTTAATATTATATATCCTTATTATTTTTCTAGCCAACCTACACTTCATACTCATGTCAGTCTATTACTTAAGACGTGTCTCTTCATGTTTTCTAGCAAAAACACTATAAATACAGTGATTTGTTCCTCATTCTTCCACCATCCATTCAGTTATCCAACACAGAAAGGATAATTACAGTTCACAACTCATGAACTTGGGAGAGGAAGCATAAATCTTAAGGAGTAAAAGGGAAACGGTTGGCATTTCTGGGATACAACACAGAGAGTTAACACCTCGTATCTGGTGCAGTCCCACTGTACTAGCGACGGACCTGACTTATATGCAGCCTATCACCCTCGGATCTGTATATTCATGCAGTAGCTAGGATCTGCCTCATACACATATGTTTGTAGCTCGGTGCAATCTGATTCAAACTTCAGTAGCTCGGATCCATTACATTACAGTGGTTCAAAATCTTAGTAGCTCGGATCTGTCTATATTACAATGGTTCAGGGTTCATGGATCGGAACAGCATTACATTGCTGTGGCTCAATCTCTTGGCTTGGTTCTATACAGTAGCTCGGCCCTAATTGAAGATACAGCAGCTTGGACTTGTAACCTTTCTATGGATTAAAACTAGTGCAATTTTTCGCAGACTGTGACACAAACCTTCTATACTGCAGTTCGGACTAGAACTATCTTCTCACTACATTCCTAAACCACAGAGCCTCAGCACATTTGGACCCACTGCATTACACATCTTTGAGGCACGGGTATAAGGACTATCTCCACTACAGAACTTGGTTATGACAGCCAGTTTGGAGGACTAAAATTCACCACAGGCAGGAATGACTTGAACTTGGTATGACAGTGTTGAAAATGTTCAGTGGAGTGAACTCACCAGTGATGGAGGTCTGAGGCTACAAGGATAGCACTGAGATACAGTCCAGCATCTTGAATCAACTGTGTTGGAGATCATCAAGGCATAAGCAGTCAATAGTGGAGGCTTAAAAGTTGAAGAACTTTGGACAGTCAAACTCAAGTTGTTGTTGGAGTGCAGAATTCTATTGAAAAAATTCAAGTACATCATTTATTCTTATCAATCATGACTGGAGAATTGGTGTCCTAGAGGTTGGAGCCTCTAAAAGTCAAGGTTGGAGCCTTGAAAAAGATAGGGTCAAAGCCCTAGAGGTCGGAGCCTCACAAAAGACCAATTTGGTGCTTGGCAACAGGTTGGAGCCTGGAAGATTGAAGAGTTGGTGCCCTTAAACATCATTGTACTCAATTTTTTATAAAAAGGGATTCGTACCCTCTCTTGTTTATAATAAAAGACTTATTATTCATTTCTCTGATAATAATTGTGTAAGAATCTTAACTGATAAACATAACAACTGAAAAGAAATATTGATTCACCCCCCTCTCAGTATTTCCAACATTGAATTGATTAAATCATCTTTATAAGTGGATCCCACCTCCAGTTTTCCAGATTTATCTCCTGTCAGACAAATTTCAAATCACTTTTCCACTTGTGTGAGAGTTCTCCTTTGTGATTGCAATTGTGCTGCATCCCCAACCACTTGCCAATTCAAATACCCTCAAACAAAAAATAGTTTAAAAAAGGTAAAACTGGCAAAAAATATCCATATCAGCAAATGCTAAAATATCCCATTAATTGCATGGCAACTTCTGTAACTAGACTTTGTCATCCATTGCCTCTGCCAGCCTTATCAAGAACATTCTAGCTATGTCATTCCCCTCCTCCATTATTAAGGCTACAGATTGAGTGGTTGATCATTAATGCTAAAATAGCAACTTAGCCTTGTCTAAAATAATTAGATATTTAAATGATTATCTACATCGTATGGCAAAGTATTCGTATTTTGTCAGCAAAGAAAAGACTTCAATGACAATACATGCTAAAATCAAGCATGTAGGCCTTGAGGGACCAGCCTTAAAAAATGCTGTCTTCAGTCAAAAACCAAACCTGATTGAACGAGTTTGCAGAAGCAGCAACCATCATTGTACCAGCACAAGTCCAAGAAAGTGTAGCCCAATCAACACTTGCACCGCTACCGAGAACAAACCCTGCTCCAGAAGTTGCCACAACAAGCATGCTGGAAGGAAGCAAAATGACATCCTTGATTAAGAAATATAATAAAATCAACACTATTACCATGTCAAAGAAAACATTATATCTGCATCTGAGTCAGAGTGATCGAACAAAAACAATGTGGAACGTAGAAAAACAGCATTTGATAACATAAATATGCTATCAAGACCACCTACGTAATTGACTTGTGATGTAGGAAAAGTAGCATTTTGAATTCCACCTATCCATACAATACGAACAAAAGAAGAGCTTCTGTAACCACCAACATATGAAATAAGGCCTAAACTTATGTGTCATGGATATGGCAGCTTCAATGATGTCAGTCTTTCTACTAATACTTTCTACACTTGTTTTCTCAATGTGGTTCTTCTAATGCCGATCCTACAAGTGCAAGAACAAGACTTGGGAGAAAGCAGATTCAAGGAGAACATCCATACAAGTGCACAGGTTATCGGTGTTGCTATTAGTGAAACAGTGGTTAGTATAAATAGTTGGAAAAGTTTATGGCATGGTTTTCAATGAAACAAAAAGAATGTGTTCTGCATAAGTATTATGAGTGGATAGATGCTAGAAGTCAAGTACACAATTAAGGAAAAACACATTACTTGGCTCGTTTCACTGTGCTGACGATAATAGGGAACAAATTCACTAATGCATTGCTGGACTTAAGGTTCTTTATGTTGAGTTTGGTTGACAGTAATGGACCTATTAGATGTGTATGATGGTGGCAGACATTTATTGGTGCACGTGAATAATTAGAAAATCCTATGAAAGTAAATTTTGGTCACAAGGTTTGGGCCTCAAGATGGTTCAAGTTTCCAGTGTTCAGAGGTGCAGTCTCAGCACTGTGGAATGAGTACTTCCCTTGTTTGGTCATCCTTTCCTGACTTGTATCTAAGGTTGTAAATCGAATCACAAGAATCTGCAACTGCTAGTTTAAAGTCATCCAGTTAAATAATAAAACCCATCCACAGATAGGTTATCAATGATTGAAGAGCTTGATTGTGTAATGTTCCTTGGGGAAAATTGCCCTTAGGGTTAAAGAATATATAACAAAATTAGTTCCAGTATCACAATATCTTTCTCAATTCAACAGAAATGATAGTGAAACACACAGCAATGTAAGCAAGTAAATGATTTCCAACAGTACACATCAAGTAAATACTAAAAAACATCCATCCTAGGGTTGTTGCACCAGTAGAGTTTACTGTACAACCTCAATAATTCAGTAACAGTCTCTATGCTCACTGTAGATTTTCCTTGTGAGTCCCAGTAGTACAACTGGTTGAGAAACGGTTTCCTTAGTAAGGCGGCCTGCGTTCAAACCTCACCAGGCTGCTAAGCACATGCGCTGGGAGGAGACGTCTGACTTACAAAAAAAAACTGTAAATTTTCCTTGAAATCCTGGATCTGCTTGAATTGTTGAAATTTGGCAACTCAGGGAGAAATTCCCTCCTTTGGGAAGCCTTCCTCACCCTTTGGAGACCCTACTAGCCCTTGGAAGAATTTAATTTGCTCAAGGAAAATATTATTTTTGATATGAAACCCACAACTTCACAAAAGTACAAGTCAGCCTGGGCAAGGAAATTCAACCTCCTCAGCCACACGTAAATAGACCACATGTCACATCACTTGGAGGCATCTCATCACTCATCCATTCATCTTCTATTGGTTTGACTACTTCTGAAAATTGCAGGTCCGAGCTCACATGTGCGAAAAGAGAAGAGAGAGAATCAGTTGACTGTGATGACTTTCTGTTTTGAGCCTTTGACCAGCATTGAATTTTGGGATTTTTGGCATGGTTTGACTTGGGATTTTTCATCTGTTTTGGAGGCCGAATTCAGGAGCAACGAACACGAATTTTTCTGGGAAATTTGACCACATTTGACCACAGGCCTGAGGCAGCCTTTGACCACAGGGTTGACTTTGACGTTGACTGATTTTGAGGCAGAATTTTGGGACTGTTTTGACCAAAAAATTGACTGAGAGAAAGAGGCCGAATTCTTTGCTGCCTTGACCAAACTTTTTGTTGCACTTTGATAGTTGACTGTTGACTGGCTAGGGCAGAGTCAACTGTTGTTGAATTTGAGCAGAAATCATAGATTTTACTTTTGACCAGGATTGACTTTTTGGGCTCATCTTTGATTGGTTATAGGATGGTTGATTTGACTAATTAAGGGTTCGACCTTTGACTCATTGTTGATGTACTTGGACATTTTATCTCTCTACTGAACATTTGATGACAATCTAATAGAAGAATAATTTGGAAATGGTTTCCCCCCTTGTGGGGTTTTTCCCTGGTCTTTGACCAAACTTTTGTGTCTCTGTTCTTGGTTGTCTTCTACTGTGCATTTGATTTACTATTTCTATCTACAAATGTTCATTGTTACAGGAAGATTGAAATTATATCGGAAATTGACTGCTAATTGAAGAAGAATTGGTATAAGTGATTGTGTTAAGCATAGAACACTGGAAAATTGACATGAATGAACAAATCTGAAACTAATTCCTTGCACCAAGACACGGGATTTCTCTACAGTGAATAAGCAGCAGAAATAAAAGAATACGCAGAGATAAAGAAACAGTCACACAAAATTTTCTAGGGAACCCAACTGGGAAAACCCTCTGCTAGTTGAGAAATATAGAATTTGTTACAAGGCAACCTGTTTCACTAGAGAACAAGCTTGTTCTCACTGCTAATACTTGGTTGAAACTTGCTTGTAATAAACCCTGATCCAGCTCCTAAATCCTTGCACTGCCTGGCTCCTATTTCCTAGCGCTGGGAAGCCCCTATTATTTAGGAATTAACTCCTAAATATCAGCGCACTTCTTCAAGGAATTCTCTCTGTCAAAAGCTGTGTATAGGCCTCTCCTTACACGCTCTTCCTAGAAACCAGCTCTCACACAAAACTCGAGCTCAAACAATTATCATACAATTGTGCCTTTCGACCTCCTTATAAACAATTCGACTCACCTAAATCTGGCAAATTAAATTTAGAGCTCGAACCTGTGATTGATTAGTTGATTGAGTCAATATTAGTTAATTGAGTCAAACCAACTCTGATAACTCGTCCTAGCCTCAATTAGACATTGAGACTCTCACTCATCCCTTTCCAAAGAAAAACTAGCACTTGGAGACAAACAAACTGAGTCTCCAAATTCAGCACATAAGTTAACTGCTTCATGACTCATCCTCATTTCTAGGAACTCGTGCGTGCTAAGGAAGACTTGAGCAAGGTCTATCTTGACTAAGGCACCAGTCAAGAAGACCTTAACTCGCTACTTTTCAACATTCCCTCTTAGTGAGGAAGGGATTTCGTACAACTCCCAACTTATCTCTGAAATGAACAAAAATGGTCAAGATATCCATTGTCTGCTCCGCTGTTGGAATGTACGGTAGCTTCACTATCCCTTTGTGTACACAATCTCTGAGATGATGATACTTGATCTTGATATGCTTTAAGCGATCATGAAACACTGGGTTCTCAGAGAACTTGATGCAACTCAGATTATCAGTCTATCACAGTAGGCTCCATCCTCTGTCTAAAAAGTCCCACAAGCAACTTCCTCATCCCAATAGCCTCGCATGCTACAAAACTGGCAGCCATGTACTCGGCCTCTGCTGAACTGAGAGCAACTGATCTCTACTTCATGTCCTAGCAATGGAATGTTAGACATTGCAGTCACTTGATTCTGGATCAGACTTTCATCTTTTCCATGATGCACCTCCTCAACCTGTTGCCCATTCATGTCTTCGGTGAATGGCTTCGGTAAGAATACCATTATCCTCATTATCGAAACACCTTGATTCGAGCTTATTGTCATCATTTAAACGAAAATAAGTTTCCAGATCTCAGTCCCCATTTGGCAAACACCCCATTTCAATCTCATCATTTGTTTGAGCTGCAATGGAAAGTGCTGATGTGAAAGCACCAGCAGCAAGTCCAGTAAGGCCCCTATTAAAGCATTGAAAGTTGATGTATGGTGATCATGACCAATAATCCCAGACTTACTTTGAACCCCATCAATATTGTATGGTGAAGATTTTGAGTTGCCACTACCACCAGGTTCAAAAGATTGATGTCTTTTATTCTTTGCCTCTTCCTCTTTTAATGCATGTGTTTAAACTACATTTGACTCAAGTTGCATTCCTTCCAAAGAATTTTGAAGTTCCATAATTTCTTGCATTATATTCTACCCATAAGGGATTTCAGGAGCCGTAACGGCGTAACCTTTAAAACTTAATTCAGACAACGTGCAACAGCAAGCCTTACATTTCCATCTTTATGCCTTAATAGCTTGTATTCCCCCAAGTTAGTCACTACTATAGTTGCTAGAGTCAACTGAGAAGGTGGTTGTCCCACCATTTGTAGTTGCCTTGTCACCTCCTCCAATGAACGAAGAATGACATCTTTGGATGGAGATAAAAGTTGATATCCTGCTCTAAAAAGCTCTTCTTCCATCATTCCTCCCATCATCATATTATTGTTCTGATTTGTAACAGTGCTGGTCCTTCACCCAAACAGTCTGGATTCCATTGTTAACCCTCAGGCTCGCAGGATGCACAGTTCTGATACCACTGTAATGTTACTTGGGGAAAATTGCCCTTAGGGTTAAAGAACATATGACAAAATGTGTTCCAGTTTCACAATATCTTTTTCAATTCAACAGAGATGATAGTAAAAACACAGTAATGTAAGCAAGTAAATGATTTCCAACAGTACACATCAAGTCACAACATTCATCCTAGGGCTATTGCACCAGTACGGTTTACTGTATAGCCTCAATAATTCAGTAACAATCTCTACGCTAACAACTCTAACAACAACTAACCTAGTAACTGAGCTCAATCCTGCTGTCACTGCTCTCTTGCCTTAGCAACTCGCTGTCTGGTATCTGTGTCTCTTACTGCTGCAATTCTTCTCTGTTCCAGGCTCCCTGAAATTATCTTCTTGTTGTTGCTAATATCAGTAGGGACCTTTGCTACATCCAAAGCCCACTGCTCTGCCAAAGAGGTTTTATGACAACTCTATCCAGGATTTTTCTTTGCTGTTGTAGTATCCACAGTACCTTGCTATTCAAGATAGAACTCTGGGCAGGTCTAAATTGTTGTTTGGTTTCAAGGGAAATGTCGTTGCTTTGGCATGAAGGTGGAGTGCTGCTTAGGTAGTCCGGAGCCCTAATTTGGGCCCGTGCTGTCACAGAATAGCCTTCAAGGGTCCTACATTGCCTCAGACAATCCCTAGAGAGAGACCCACTGCCTCAGGGGAAGTCCTGGTGCTAAACCGCTACCATAAAGTGCCTTAAAAAGGTACGCTGGCCTCAGATTCTGCCCTAGAGGGCCTCCACTGACTCTGAGGGGGTTTATTGCTCCACAGAAAGTCTCATCATCCTTGATGTTAACCTCAGAAAATTTAGAATAGAGGAAAGATGCCAGAGGGTGCCCCTTTAAGCCAATTCATCTACAGAAAAAATTCCCTTTTTGCTTGCCAAAACCCAGATGAAAGATGCCTAAGAAGAATTATGCCAGACAGAATAGAGAAAGGGATTGGCTACTGTGAGATCATCACCACCGAAACCAATCAAAGGAAAAAGGGATCTTAAAACCCTCAAAGCCTGAGCTCACTATTTGAGGGGATATAAGTTTCCGTCCACATACCCATAATTCGGGCTTCCTTCACAAGTTTTGCCCCAAATACTCCAATTTACCCAATGTTGGCCAAAAGTATTGGATAATAGGTTTCCCCCTTTATCATTGACTATAGCTTACATAGTTGGATAGACTTCTTCGTCCTCCCTTGTGCCATTAATTAGCAAGTAACATCACAGGTTCTTCTTGTTTGAATGGGGGATGTTGGAGGAGTTGCCAAACAGCAAGTTCCCACATTAAGTTGATCTTAACATGTTATGAACCTTGTCACATGCTTATAATTATCTGACATGTAGTTTCTATAGAACTACATGTGAGTATTAATGATCCCATTGCACGCTATGAAGATATGTATGGAAATGCTTGTTAAAATGAAATTTTATGACCCGGAGGGTTTCTCCGCTACATATGAAACCTTATGACCCGGAGGGTTTCTCCCCTACATATGAGGGGTCTTCTCTCATACTGGTAGTTTCATTTCTTATTGTGCTCTTTCCTATTTCTCTCTAACAATCCAATGGCAGCTGAGCAACATTGCCTTTTTGTTGTTCAATCTCTTGCAGCTACTATGGAAAGGGTTTGTCTGTTTGGGGAAATGCAGCATTGCGCCTCCATGGTGTCTGAAGTATCAAGATGTTTCTCTTGGCAAAACCCTATCAAAATCCTTGAAGATAAAAGCTTTGCAGTTTGCTTAGCGGCTTGGCTTCTGCTACTGCATTTAAAAATTTCGTTGTCCAGGCACATGCTGCTCCTTGATTATTGCCTAAGAGATTGTAAATGGTGGATACTATCATATGATTTCCTTACTATATGATTTCCTTTTTCGCCCATGTTGGACTGTTGTTTAAAGATATTGCAATTTCTCTATAGCTTCGGGGACGTTTTAGGGATGTGGTAACGGATTATCTTTTTCTTCTTCTTTTCTAAATATTTTTCTCGGTCACTAGAAACATATGTCTCCAACAACAACAAAAACAAAAAACTGACAACTACATAAAAAATCCTTCAAATGTCACTGTATTCGACCAAATTCAGAGGGGGGTTTTGCGATGTAGTAGTGAACTACCTTTTTCTTGTTCCTTTGTAAATATGTTTTCTCGATGACTACAAACATATATGTCTTCCAAATATAAAGAAAACTGACAACTACATCACAAAGCATTCAAATGTCACTGTATTCCGCCAAATTCAATCGTTTTTGTCCTTGACTGAAATCCTGACACGCTTCTGTGCTGAAATTATAATGGCCAGTCAAAACCTGGCCATTATATCATTCACGGTCAAATTCAATAGTTTTTGTTCTTAACCGAATCCCTAACATGCTTCTGTGCTGAGGTCATAAAATTATAATGGCCAGCGAGAGCCTGGGAGAGTTGGTCCTAAATTGTTGGGAGAAGAAGAATATATTCAGACTATAACAGAACAGTGTGAAATAAAGATTAGCCAAGATCTTATCAACGGGGTCGAAGGGGTAAGTACCTTAATCGGGCTTTGGATAGCTCCCAGAAGCACTGTCCATGATGTTGAATAGATTCCACCAGCCCCTTTGATTTCAACACTACGGAGTTGTCACCCAATGTTGCAGAAGCAGAAGCCACATTCCGTACGCTTCCTCCAAAACCCTTCAAAGAATGTTTGAGAGTTCTCGAAGAAGAATCGAACAAGGAGGAACTCTCCAAACTTGTCGTATGCAGATCGAAACACCTCCGGGTAGAAGACAGATGACGAACCCTCCCATTACCATTTTCGTTCAATGGAAGGCAATGAGAGGCCGAAGCAATCGAAACACCTTTCAGAAGAACGGAATATGCAGACTTATTCGAAGACTTTCTCAGTATCGCCGCCATAGCGTTCGAATTGCGAAGAAAAACTACGTGAAGACCTGAAAAACAAATGTGAATTACATACCTCGGGATGCAATTATATCAAGAAACAACCCAAAGGGACGAGTGAAGGAATAAGAACAGGATAACCGACCTGCAATATTGTCTTTAGGTATATTAGTCTCTATGTTCGGGCTTCTCACGGCTCCTCTAGATCCCTATTGGATCTACCAGCGTTTACAGTTTACTACTCTGGGAATTGTCTTTAGGTATATTACTCTCTCTGTTCTAGGTATATTACTCTCTCTGTTCGTGCTTCTCACAGCTCCTCCAGATCCCTTTTGGATCTACCAGCGTTGAGCGTTTACTGCTATCGAAATATGATATATATTTTTCAAATTGAAAAATACGTTCGCTATATACGCTCAAACTAATATTAGTGCCACCATTCCGATTACTATAGAGAATGCTTTGGAGATTAATTGACAACATAATTAGTTTTCAAAGTGAGTTAATAAATATAATTTAATAGTTTCCAAAGTTTCAAGAGGCATGACTTAACAAATATAAATATAAATTAAAGTATATCTGAAAAGTATAAAAGAGAAAAAAAATAAGAAATCAGAATCAAATTGTTTTCTTATAAATATTTGGTTTGATAAGGAATGCAAAATGGCAAAGAGAACCTTGAAAAAAGCATGCAAAGAGAAGATGAATGTACAGTTACATAAAGAAATACTAAAAAGGAAAAAAGATGAGTTTATGCAAATAAGACGAAAAGAGTTAATATTTCTAGGCAAGAATAACCCAAAGCTTTTATGACATGAACTTCAACTAAGGAAGAAGCGAATCGAAAATAATATTACAGCCAATCGATGGTTTGAATATGCAAAACAACTATATGAGAAAGAATCAGAGGCTAAGCCTCCCTCGGGGATCAACGCAACTACAAAGCTCTTCACGTTACAGGGGGTGGAGATTGGTATTAAGAAGCTGAAAACAGGAAAGGCAAAGGACTTGGCTGAACTTCAAGCATAGTATCTAAAATTGGGGATGAACACTCTTGCACTGCACATCATGGAAATATTCAACAAAGATTCCCAAGAGACTGGACAACAGTCTAGCAATACCCCTTTTTAAAATTGCAGACATTAATAATCCTTCCAATTAAAGAACCATTATGATCAATCCTTTGTTTGCAAAGCTTTTCGGCAACATGGTAGAAAATAGAATCAGTAAGTGGGCAGAAGTAAAAGAAAATAGGGCAAAAGGACAAGCGGGTTTTAGGCCAAAGCATTCTACAGTGGATCATGGCATCACATTGAGACACGTTATTGAAAACATTTGGGGGGATAAAGAAGAACTATTATGTTGTTTTGTTGACTTCAAAAAGGCATTTGACACAGTCCCTAGAGATAAGTTGTGGTGTAAAATGGAAGAAATTGAAATTCCTTTGCATTATAAAGTTGTTGTCCATAGACTTTAGAAGTGACATTGGAGTCAAACAAGGTTTCCCTCTATCCCCTACTCTTTTTGGTTTATACATTGATAAACTGGAAGAGTGGTTAAATTTGCAAGGTGGAGATGTGTTACACAATATTTTGTCACAATCCCTGCAATCCCTCGTCCCGCACGTTGGAGGGCTATTCCCGTGACTTGTGAGCAGTAACATGTCTTGAAAACACCTTCATAACATCCTCCTGCCTAAGGATAAACATTCTCCTGAAGAACATATCCTCTGGAAAACCCTACAAACAAGTTTTAGCCTTAGCGCGACTAGTCAGTTCAGCCCTCGCGCCAATGGGGGAAATCCACACTAGAGGGCATGCCAATTGGCGCACTGTCCCTGTGTCTCACTCGCGCCAAGCCCATTAAGGAATGTTTTTTTTAAATAAATGGCGGAAGTTTGGTTCTAACAAACTCCATAATGAATCATAAGAAGAAGTTGAGTGGTTTGGCTCCGGATCTCCATGTATGGGAAGTGGTTTTCCACCTCTCATGGAACCTTCCTATGAGATAGGGCCTATCCCATGATTATAGGGATCCCAACTTCCCTTCCTCCATCTATAAAAGCTTGCCCTCTCCATTAGCAAGCTAGTTGAACTTGTAGGAGGAAAACTATAGCCGGGCAACTATTGAAGCAGACCCGAGAAGACCCCCGTAAGAGAGAGTTTTGTCCAAATTCCTGACAGGCTTCATTGAGACGTGCTCCGCTGCAAACCCCGCCAAAGGAAGATCATAGTGTAAGAGCATTTGGTTGTAATCTCCATTTTTTTCATCATTAATATAAGCGACTCTGCTTTTGGTTCCATTCATGTGTTCATTTCTTTATGTAATGCAATGAATTGTATCCTCTCTGACTGATATATAGTTACATGCTTTAGATGTTACGTTGTATGTCGTCATTTCTCTACATGTGTACAGGTGTCTAAACGTGACAAACGGAAGGATTGTGATCTGTCCGGCTAGGGACGAGGAGCACCGCTTCTTCATCGACAACAACAGTGTGGGATTCGAGGTAGGCCACTTATCGCGATCTTTGTCTTTCTTGTAACTGGGAACCAACGTCATTGCGTGATTTGATTATTGCTAGACCCGATCTGGGCTGGTGGGATCGCCTCTGTCCGCAAAGGGGATTTACCACCTCAACAAATTTGGTGACTCCGTTGGGGATCAGTGGGAGTTAGTCCTCCTTCCGTTTGGGTTTTTTTTTGGCTTTTGATTGCTTTATTCTCTTCTTGTTGAGGAGGTAAATCCCCTCTGCGGACAGAGGCGATCCCTACTAGCCCAGCAGGGGTCTAGCAACAATCACGAAATGTTACAACGCAAGTTCCTAGTTACGAATGAAAGGACCAAAGATGGAGGCCTACCTGGAATCCAATGCTACGATATGAAGAAGAGAGCGTTCCCGTTCCTCAGCCTCGGCAGATCACGATCCTCCACGATCTCCGCGGATGGACACCTGCACATGCAAGAAACAAACAGATACAAGCATAAAATCCGGCATACGCAACTAAGTATCAGTCAGAAAGGATACTACTCATATTAACATAATGGAAAACAGAGTGGAACCATAATCGTAATCATTCATTAAATAACAATCGAAAGAGATTACAACCAATGTTCTGACGTCGTGGTCTCCTTCGGATGGGTCTCCAGTCGTTCACGTCTCGCAAAGCTCGCCATGGAAAGGGCAAACCTCTCCAAAGTCTCTCAACGATAGTCTCCTTACTTGAGTCAGCCTTAAGGGAAGAAATAGGGCTCTTACAGCACAAAGGCTCTTGGGAATTTGGAGATTCAAAGCTTAGGCACTTCAAGACTAGCTTGCCATGGAATTGAGCAGGCTTTTATAGATGGGGAAGGAGGGAGTTGGGATCCCTATTATTGTGGGATTGGCCCTATCAACAAGGAAGGTTCCATGGGAAGTGGCAAACCACTTCCCTTCCATAGAACTCCCATAGCCAAACCTCCCAACTCAAGATAGGCAATGGTTTCTGAGTTTGTTGAAACACAACTTCCGCCATCTTTATTTAAAAAACACTCCTTAAATTGGCTGGCGCGACTACTGCTCTGGGACAGAGCGCCAGTTGGCGCGGCCTCTTTGTAGGATTTTCCTCATTGGCGCGAGTGGTGAACTGTCTGCCCGCGCCAATGCAAAAGGAGATGTTTTCATGATTTTTTGCAAGGAGATGTCTTTAGGGAAATTGAAGCTCATGCTTAGAGGAATGCATTGATGATGTTTTCAAGGCATGACAATGTTCATAGGTCACAAAATGGGTCCTCCATTGTGCGGGACGGGGAATGGTAAGGACGGTGACAAATTACTGTGTAACAGATGCCCCCTAAAGTATGAGGCCCGAGAGAGAGAGGGGTGAAATGCTTTACGAGAACATGTTCAACTGAAGGCCCGCCGTCGGAAAACCTGCGCAGAAAAATACAACTGATATCTCAAGTACATGATGTATATGTGGTATGGGCGCAGCCATCCGAAACATAGTACACTATAATCCGGATCCAGGGTATGGGCGCAGCCATCCAGCGAGGATCAAATAAATAGACTCAGGTATGGTCGCAGCCATCCAATCAGCGAGTCATATACATAATGATAATAATCCACAATCGCAGCCTGGATTACAACAGACACAATCCGGGGTCTTGCGCTCCATCTCGACCCAAACAAAGTACAAGTTCAAGCATGCGAATATGTGAGCTGAAGTCGAACATGCAGGAACATCGTCTGATTACCATCCAATGATGAAAGCTGTTAACGAACCTTGAGCGACCTGGCAATGACAATGGTCCTCAAGGTACTACGGGTACGATCTACGGCGTGTGAATCGAGGAGTTGGCGTTGAACACCGCGAGAATCACTCGATCGGAGGCCAATGATGAAAACCTCACGTCGAATGCGACGAACACATACGTGAGGCATGCAGGCTCCAAGGTACCATAAAGGAATCTCTAGATCAGCTTCCTGGATAATGACCTGAAGTCGATAGGAAGTGACCCTGATCGAAGGTGGTCCATAATTTTTCCCACATCATCGACACGAGACAGAGGAACATGATGTTTTTGTTGTGAATCGGGATCGTATGAGAATCATAGGAAGGTTGATATTCGCAGAGGCCAACTTCTCTTGAACATATAAACGACACGACAGTGGACTTGGCAGTATTTGACATCAACGGATCAGAGGTCATGGTGACAAGGCAATGAGCAGATGAGAGGTCAAAAGGGATTATCCAAACCCACGGAGGCAAAGTGAAGAAACGAGATGAGATGTCCCCAACCCGACACGAATGCAGACAAGTGCCATGTCCAAGAGCGACATACTGCCGACGACAACGACGATGGTTCCATTTTTCCCCCACCATTTCTGGCGAGTACCCCAATTATTTTTGATAACAAGCTTGAAGGGGATAGCATATGCTTGTGATATAAGTCCGCCCTTCGGGCAAATCCATCCTAGTGCATTTAACGAGTCCTAGGAAGGAGAAACTCGGAGAACGTCATTTCGACGAAATCCAATGTCATCAGGGTTTAACGAGTCTGACAAAGGAAGAACTGGGCGTCTTTTCATGTTTAGAGAGTTTGAAAAGACAGCGGAAAAGAAAACTCCACAGGTCCCTTTTCGTAAATAGTTCCCCAGATCCGAAAAGGTAGAAAACAATATCCGGGAAAACCTCCTAGTCGCAATGGGCTAGGGTATTCCTTTTTCGTAATCAATCCATCCCAGCCCGAAAAAGGGTTAAACTTATACTGGGTGGATGTCGATTCGTGTCCATTTTAACGAGATCGAAACGACAAGGGCCTCGACAATCTTTTCATATTTAGAGAGTCAGAAAAGAGCTGAAAGATGACTCCAAAGTGACTTTTTCGTGTATTTACCGAGTCCGAAAAAGTATAAAATACAACTCGTTTCCATCGTTAAAGTCGCAAAAAACCTGCTGCTGCACATACCAAGCAAGCGTAAAACCCATTTTCGACATAACATATTAAAATATTTGATAAAAATGACTTTTTACAACTCACTTTATGTCAAAAAGTTATAAATATGCCAAATTGGTAAAAATAAAATTACATTTACTATTTACCTTGGTAAAAAGCAACAGTGATCCATTTGGAGCAGAAACTTCTGACGGCGATCGCGACAAATCCGGTTGACCATTCAGCTTCTCGTCTGCTACAGGTAAGAGGCGCTTCCCTGCTCTACATTTTCATCCATTTTTTAATAGTTTTACCTTGTAAATCAGTTCTTTGTGGCCACTTTTTAAATTTTAGGGCCGCGCTCATTGGCGCGGGTATCGGGCACGGACCCGCGCCAATGGGCTCTTTTATAAAAAGGGCTCGCGCCACGTGGCGCCACTGTTCACAAAACAACCGCGCCAGCGGTCGAACCTAAAAATCCGCCTAAAAAATCGGTATTTAAACCAAATTGCATGGAATTTGAGGCCTATCAGAGATCTAACTAAGGATTTATGACCATATGAATGTAGGTAATCAAGAAAAATGGTGATTGAATGGAAAGAACGAGAGCATGGAGAAGAGGATGAATAGGCCATCCAAAGTGAGGCTTGCATGAATGCTCTCAGAAACTGTGGGCTGAAGAAGTTCTTCCTTACACTCTGTCTACGAGCTCAGCCCGAGCTCCTCCAGTATTTGATCAGTATCTGGGATGAACATGAACAAGTGTTCAGGTTGCGAGATCAGGTATTAGAGCTGGAGGTTTCTGATGTTTATTTTATCACCGGATTGTCCCGTAGAGGTCCGATCCCTGTCTTGACTGGAAGCAGACCATCTGGCGAGAAGATGGAAGAAGTGATGGCACGAGTGTGCCGAGGAGCACAAATGGGATCAGGAAGCAAGAAGGTGGATATCCACACTATCCCTGATCTGGCATTGAGAGTTGTCCTAAATACCATCACGCGGGATGCAGGGTCACAGGCGCTGCACGAGGCCACCAAGGCCCAACTCCTGCTGGCCTCAGAATGCATGAGTCCCTTACTGTTCGACTAGGCAACAACAGTAACGATAAATATGAAAAGGCAGCTCACAAAATGCAAACAGGGTAAACTAAAACAGTTTGGCTATGGTTCCATCCTGGTATCGTTCATTCTGGAACGCTTACCAATCTTCCAGGGCCAAGGGGCCTCAGTAGCAGATCCGATACCACGAGAGCCAAGAATGGCTCGCTGGGCAGCATTAATGCCCAGAGCTGGAGGCGGCCAACAGATGTCCTGGAGGCCGGAGTTCTTTAGGTGGTTACGGCGCCAGCTGATTGTAGTGGAAGACTGGCCATATGCAGGAACTGACTTTACCGGAGACCCAGATCTCCCACTGCCAGAAGGAGACGACTGGGACGAGGAGTTGGGTAAGACCTCATGTTTTTGATTTTATGTTTTATGTTTTTTTTTGTTAATACACATTCGTCCTAACACATTTTATATATGTATGCAGATGTGGGACCTGAGAGACCAGCTGGGATGTCTCCAATCTCACGGAGGACACAACTCGCCCCTGATCCTCAGGGAGAGGGCACCGGAGGAGAGGAGTTGATCCAGAATCTTGAGGGCATTGCTTGAGGGATTCCGGACTATGCTCGGCTGGCGGACGTATCGATGGCATACCAGCGTCACACGGTGGGAGTTCCAAGTCGGATCCACCGAATCCTGAGACGCTTAGTGCGTGCAGTCACATGCTATCATGAGCACCATGCGGATTAGCTCTTAGGATTTATACCACACCTATTTTTTGAGAGACGTATCGTCTCCGGATGTACTTAAGACGATTATGTATATTTTGACTTTTATATGTAAACATTTCGATATCTATATATATGTACATATCTATTTCTGGATGGATCTTTCTTTACATGTGATGATGATTTACAAATTGCGCAAATGTCTGTCTAATACCAAATTTGCTACTGCATCTGTTAATGTATTCAAATGCCTGGGTATATGATGATATGTAATGTAGTCAAAATTCCTTTCAAGTAATTGAATACGCAGATATAGACGTAAAATGGACGGGTTTCTTACCGACTAGTGTCCGTTCAGCTGTAACACTACAAGTTGCGAATCTAGATACACGAGCAATTCACGGATACCAAGGTTTACTCCCTCGGTTAATAATTCTAACACAACACTATATTCCGCGATGTTGTTCGTAGTACGTCCTAGACACACTCCTTGCAGGTTGACCAACTCACCAGCAGGATCATAGATTACCTAGGCTGCTGAAGACAGATTCCTGGTACTGCGGGAGGCACCATCCGCGAAACCAACAAATGGATGAATAGACATCTGCACAACCAGGAAGACCCGATTAGCAGAAAAATGTTTACAAAGCACACCACACTATACATGCACACAAATGAAAAACACACACCTATGTACACACACCACACCAAAAAATCACTTCAGGCATAGTACTTTTTGAGGTACAGCCCATTTCTGGGCTGTGTCAGCAGAACTCCTTCATAATCTATTTGCTCGTAGGCCCCATTTTTCAAAACGCATTTTACTATATAGGGCCCATGCCACATAGGCTGGAACTTACCGGCTCCAAGCTTGTCATGTGCTTGATCGTACAGGAGGACGAGGTCTCCTTCGATAAAGGAACGAGGAGAAACAGATTGATCAAAATGAGTTTTGACCCTCTTCTTTTGTGCTTCGATAACCAAAGCAGCCAGACGACGGGTTTCATCCAACCGTTCCAGATACAGAAGATGTTCTTCCTCAGCAGAAGTATTAGGTAGAAGCTCCACAGCTAATTTTAACGAAGGAATCTCGCATTCAACCGGAAGAGTTGCTTCCAGGCCATACACCAATTGAAATGGTGTGAACCCAGTTGCACTCTTTGCGGATGTTCGGTATGCCCAGAGAGCTGAGAACAGTTGGAGATGCCAATTGGATTTGTGAATACCAACTGTTCGCTGAAGCATAGTGACCAAAACCTTGTTCACTGCTTCAACCTGACCATTCGCTTGAGGGTAATATGGTGTCGAGCTGTCGTGACGCAAGCCCAACGTTGAAGTCAGCTCCGCCATCATATAATCTTGGAAATGAGTACCGTGATCAGTGACGATGGCTTGAGGAACTCCGGACCGTGCAATAACGTGGTTGAATATAAATTGAGCAGCCATTTTCCCATCAGCAGCTAGTGTAGGCATCATCTCGGCCCACTTGGTGAAGTAGTCAACGGCGACAATGATATACGCATGCCCCCCGGTCGAGTGAGGGTTACACGTCATAAAATCCACGCCCCATTTCGCAAAAGGGCTGACGGTAATAACGGGATGCAATGGTAAAGGCGGCGCGCGCATCTTGCGCTGAAATATCTGGCATGCATGACATTTACGGACTGCAGTGATACAGTCTTTGAATATGGAAGGCCAGAAATAACCTGCTCGCAGAATCTTCTGGGCAGTAGCATACCCGGACATATGTCCACCACAGGCACCACTATGGCAGTCATTTAGGACCTTTTCAGCCTCTTCCAAGGTTAGGCATCGCCGGAGCACCGAATCTACTCCAATGCGATATAAGGTATCTCCTACTATACGGTAGGGTTGGGACTGGTGCCGAATCCGACGGCGGGCAGCTTTATCCAACTCAGACCAAAATGTCGAGGTATGAAGATACACTATTATGTCACCGTACCAAGGGTCACGAGTACTGATGAAAAAAAGCGTTTCGTCCGGTATATGGTCTTCAGAGTGTAAGGGAGCAGAGTCTGTAGGGAGAGAACATATCAAATCCGTGAAGACCAATAATTTAGTTGACTTAGCAGTAGTGAACTCTAAGTCAAACTCCTGTAGGATCACAATCCATTTGGAGTACTTGCCCCCCAGTAATTGTCTAGAAAGAATATACGTCATAGGGTTGCAGTCTGAAACCACTGTTATTGTACGCAAAAGGATGTAATGGCGAAAGCGTTGTACCGCGTGTACTGCTGCTAATGCCAACTTCTCGACATGTGCATAACGCGTTTCCGGGTCGAGAAGGTTCTGTGACAGGTAATAAACAACATGTTCATCACCGTGATCATCATCCTGCACCAAGACCATGGCTATGGTGCTAAATGCGGCGGCTAGATATAAAGTGAAGTCGCGGTGGTAGTCCGGAGGACGAAGCAACGGAGCATTGACAAGCAACGTCTTCAGCTTCTCAAAGGATTCCTGAGCAATTTCGTCCCAATGAAAGGGAACGTTCTGCTTCAACAAACGAGTGAATCCTTTGGCCACCTCGGCATAATTCGGGATAAAGCGCCGAAGAAAGTTCGCTTTCCCTTGCAGACTCTGTAACTGATACAGGGAGGAGGGTGATGGGAGATTTACGATGGCCTCAACCTTTAGAGGGTCAAGGCGAATTCCGTCTTTCGAGACTATGAATCCTAAAAGACGGCCAGAATCAACGCAGAAGACGCATTTATGAGGATTGAGCCTGATATTGTAGCGCCTGCAACGAAGAAAGATCTGGCGGAGATGCTCAGGATGGTCCTCTCGCTTGCCCGAATGGGCTGGCAAGTCGTCCAGATAAGGCTGAACGATATGGCGAATGTCATGAAAAGCGTAGGACATCGCACGCTGAAAAGTGGCTCCAGCGTTCTTCAAGCCGAACGGGAGTTTTTTATACACGAAAGTACCCCATGAACAGATGAATGTGGTCTTGTGTTGATCCTCAGGTGCAATATTGATTTGGTTATATCCTGAGAAACCGTCCATTAAGGAATAGATCTCACTCCCGGCACATTCGTCGATGATCTGGTCTATAAACGGAGTGGGATAATTATCCTTTGGACAGGCGCGATTGATGTCGCGATAATACACACAGACTCTAATCGTACCCTGCTTTTTATCGACAGGGACAATGTTAGACACCCATTCTGTGAGGGGGATGGGATAAATAAAACCCGCGTTCAGAAGTTTTTCAACTTCTGCCTTGATGGCAGCGGCTTTTCGAGGATGCATGGGGCGTAAGCGTTGGCGCACGGGTTTCGCACCTGGATAGGTTGGAATCTCGTGCACTACGATACTGGGATCAATCCCCGGCATTTCCTCGTAAGAGCACGCGAAAACATCTCTGAATTCTTTGAAAAGCTCAGTATATACTTGAATCTCATTGGGAGAACAAGTCACACCCACGTGAATATTCTCAACGATCCCTGGTTTAACGGAGATGTTGATTGGAACAGTTTGAGTAATGTTACTCAGGTTACCCTCCGAAAAAACCTCGTGCGTCAAGATGGGCGTTTGAAGAGGAGGGGAAGGAACCTGAGTAGCATAACGCTCTAGACAATCAGTCATTGCCCCCAAGCTAGGCATAAACGAGGAGCGATGATGTCCATCACCCCAAGGCAGCTCCTCAAGAGACATAGTTTCAATGATAGCCTCATCTGAAGGAAAAGTCTCTCTGAGAGGATCAGGTGAATCGGCCTGACCAAGCCAGGGGGATTGGGAGTAGACGTCCAGAGCCATGCTCAACGAAGCATGTTGCGGAGGTGGAGGATCCGATGCGGCAACAATCTCACAGTAGCTGATCTCTACTGGCGTTAAAGGCATGGATTCTCCGAACTCATATACCTGCTCAGGTGTAGGAATAAGCCAGGGGTCATCGGACCTGGACAACATGTTGACTTGAGCGGTATGCGGTGGTGGTGCGGGAAAGATACCCATGAGGACTGGGTCTTTGAAGAGACCAGGTCCTACACTGTCTGGGGGATTCGGAATTTGATCCACATATGGCACGTTGTTCTCAGAGTTAGAGGTGAAAAATGACAACTGATCCACTGTGACAATCTTGCCCTCGTGAGGGAACTTAATGAATCGAAAGACGGTGGACGGCACGCAGAGCATGGCATGGGTCCAGCTACGGCCAAGAAGTATATTGTAGTTGAGTTTAACGTCAACCACTTCCACTTCTACGTTTACAGTTTTTCCCTGTAATGTGATCTCTAGACTCTCGAGAACACCCAGGGGTTTAGATTCCCGACCATCAAATGCCTCAAGTGCATTGGGAGATGACGACAGGGCTAGAGAGCCGATGGCCTTCCAGCAAGCGGAGGACATAACGCAGGTAGATGCACCCTCATCCACGACGGCCCTATGAATGTTCAGACCGTTAATCCCGACTTGAATAACTAGAGCGATTTGATGTGGAAGCCAGGGAGTGAAATTCTCCAGATCGAAGGTGAGAAGACTCGAGTCGGCGAGATCAATGCCCTCGATCGCAGACAGTAAAGCCTTCCGTTGTGAAGGACAACTTTGAAGAACTTCTAGCGCAGACATGGCAGACGGCGCCTGTGCCAAATCCTTAACAATGCTGTAATGTTGAGCGGCACGAGCATTTGGATTATAAGAAGATCTTCGAAGGACACCTTTGGGAGGTGGCTTCACAACGGGTTCAGGAGAAGGCTTCTCGATTTCCAATGGACCGGAGACAGGTGGGGGAGGCGGCCCATCCGCAACTGCCTTCCCGGGTACCTGCTGCGGCTCGTTGTAATCCTTCGACCGCGTAGCGACAGAGATAGGTGCAACACTCTTCACCATGAAAACCTGAGACCCAAACGGTGCAGATGGTGACGGTTGTTCGACCATCTGGGTCTGCTGAGAGGGAAATGGCTCTTTTAACATGGCCGGAGTCCCTTTTGGGCCTTTAAGAAGTTGACTAACCTCGGATCGCCGTGGACAATCCTTAGTATAATGGTCCCCTTCACAGATGAGGCAAGGGTACTTCCGTTTACGCTGGGAGCCATCCTCAGTACGAGATTTAGATTCTGGTTTCGGGGCATCAGATTTAGATTTGCCTTTGCCCTTCTTCTTCCCCTTGGAGGATTTGTCCGCAGGATTGGCCTGAACGGCATTCACCTCCGCGGTTTTACCATAATCGGATGAGGCGGGATTAACAGAGGTATTGTTGGAAGAATTAGCCTTCTGCTTCCCATTCAAAGATTTCTTCGAATTCTGAGAGACAGAACCAATGACACCATCCACCGCAGGGGTAGGCGGAGCCTTAGTGGTTCCGGGCCGTGGAGCATTAGTCAAGATGTCATAAAGCGTGCCGGACTGAGAATAGATGAGATCTAGGTATTGGGCACGCGCGATGGCTTGTTCCTCTGTCACGCACGCTCCCATCGCAATATCCTGAGCGATTTTATTCACAAAGGAGGTGGTGAACCAGTGAGTCAGTATCTGATCAGGTATGTGAAACTTGATCAGTCTATGACGGCGCCGCCACTCGTGAATGTGATCTGAGATGTGAGTGGCTTTATCCTGCTTCAGGGAAGTCAGGAGGTGCGTCCCGGCTTCATACCGAACCGATAACTGAAAATGCGTGAGGAAAGCCATGGCTAAAGAGTTGAAATCTTGGAAAATGCCACGGGATAATTCTATGTACCACTTAGCAGCAGCTCCAGTTAAAGTACGTTGGAAGAGGCGCAGGCGAATCGAATCATCGACCCAAGAGTTAGACGAACACCAAAGATGATACGTCATCACATGCGCCTGGGGGTCCTCTCCAGCTTTTCCCTCAAACTTGGGGCAATCACCTGGTATCTTGGTGGGAACCGGAGGCCAATACGGATTATGTAAAATTGGATCATTGGTCAACTTTGAAACATCCGGCAGCTCCAAGGTAGCCAGGAACGGCAATGGAGGATTAACTGCCATGCCAGGCCCAGGATGAGGTCCGGTACCCATACTCCACGATGGTTGTGAATATCCTTGCCCCCATGGGTTCTGTCCTGCAGGATTCTGACCGTAGGGGGCGTAGGTCGTATAACCAGACTGATTTGGTTGTTGGTAACCATAGTGTGGGGCTTGATAACCAGGGTACGGACCCTGATTATGTGTCAGCCCTGTATAAGCAGCGTTTGGATTTGGCTGTTGAGTGTAGGTAAAACCGGGTGGAGGAGGATAATACTAAGAGCCTCTAGGGTGGTTATAGTTCGGTTGAGACTGACCATGAGGATAATAACCACCCTGAGGATGAGTAGGCTGCTGAAAAGTGGAACCTTGCGGAGCCTGATAAGTAGGGCGCAGCTGTTGATTTGGCTGCGGCATTGAATGAACCGGCTGCTGTGCAGGGTTAATGGAATGAGCGGGCTGCCCTGAATGAACAGGTTGACCCGACTAAGAGGGCTGACCTGAGTGAACAGGTTGACCCGGGTGAGAGGGCTGACCTGAATGACCAGGTTGACCCGGATAGACAGGCGGCGCCGGTTGCGCAGGTTGACCTGGTTGTAAGTGAGCCCCAGGTTGCACCGGATGGGCCGGTTGGCCTGGAGGCGGGACACCGGGTTGTACCGAATGAACCGGTTGGCCCGGTGGTGGAACAAGACCAGGTGCTTGCTGGAAACTGGTTTGACCTGAAGCAGAACCATAGGATGGTCCCGACTGATATGCAACGTTAGAAACAACAGGATACTGTGGTTGCATCGGTAAAGAAGGCTGGATTTGCCCCCCAGGACCATAGACCGGTCCCGGTTGATACCCCGGCTGAGGCTGAACACGTTGACCAGAAGGGCTATAATACTTTCCTTGCGGACCGTACGATGTCCCTTGTTGGCCGACAGGGTAGCCTTGAATGGGCTGCCCCTATGGATCATAAAGATAGCCAGGTTGGGCCGCAGGTTGGCCTTGGAAAGGCTGTCCTTGCGGGTTATAAGCCTGGTTATAAGTCAATCCTTGAGCATAGAGATAAGCCTCAGGAGCTGGTAGACGCAAAATCTCCCCGTGCTCATCATACTGACCTGGGAAAGCATACACGGGAGTACCATCCTGTGCATAGTGCGAAAAGTAAGATCGGTAGGGATCTTGGGAGGACGGTCCATCCTCGGCGTTCGGCTGTTGCAAAGACAACCGATACTCCTCCGGAGAGATATTCTCCGGTATAGCAGTGGCTAGATAGACATCTTCAGGAGTTGGCCCAGCCCTAGTAGCAGATGCTGAGACAACAGGAGAAGAGGCGGCCACACAGACAGTGGGCCGGACGGGAACAGAAGTGACGGGCGTCTGAGGAGACACCCCGGGTGTAGTAGCAGCTGGCCTCGAAGCAGGAGATGATATTCCCATAGAGGCTGCAGCTGAAATGATCTGACCCAGAGATCTGTATCCTTGTGGTAAGGAAGGACTGGCTATTGACATCTTAGCCAACTTAGAGTTGTCTCCCTCAAACAATCTACGCGGGAAGAGCTGATATTCTTCACCGGACGTTGGGATTTCCTCACCAGAATCACTCATGGTTGATCCTGCCGTTAAATCACGCAAAAGATGGCGAGGACTAGGAGGAAATACAGCAGCAACAAAAGGCGAACCCGATGTAAGAGAAAGGAAATCAACTCCTAATCTCAATTCAGACACAGGGTCCGAAAAGGGCCAATTGAACTCAACTGGTCCTCCAAAGGGTTGCTCAGCAAGAACCGGTCCCCCGTCAGGAAACTCGGAAACAACAGGCTGCTGCGGTTCAGCAGAGGATTGGGAAGCCTCTGAAGAATCGTCCGTGTAAGGACTACCAGTAGACGAAACCGAGGGTTCCGCCACTGTGGCAAACGACAAGAGAAGAAAGAACCAACACACACACGGGCTGAAAAAGAGTCAAGACACATGATCAAAACGGTCAACAAGAAATATCTAAGCGGGCGTGTAATCGTGGGTGATTAATTTTTACCACATTGAAAAGTAAGAAACTCTACCGTTTCATGTTTTAAGAGTCGAGAAATGATAGAAAGATGACTCTATCTCTTTCAGATTTGATACAAGCGTGAAAGGACAAGCGCTTGACGGTCTTTTCAAATTTAGGGAGTCAGAAAAGACCAAATGACTGCTCAGGAAAAACTAGGCACAAAGGGTGTACCAAATATCCGTGAACTGCAATATACACCTTGGTTTCAATAATGAAACAGAAATCGACTAAGGACTTTCCGTACGTGCAGGCAATCTCCCTGAATGCTGTGTTCGGTGTATCACAGGTATAGGGCGGCAGACTCGGCTTCCTGTGGATAAAGGATTGAAAACCTAGAGGGGTCTCCCTTTATATACGCGACGGTACGGGGAGCACAAGTCCGTACTAGCGTTGTCTAAAACCAAAAGGCGAACGACAGCTGCTAGGTTTAAAGACGCCGGAACACGTCTCTAGCCTAGACCTCTAAATATGTTTCGTTAGATTTCAATGCTGCCTTAGGCTAATTGAGTGGATTTTAAAGTTGATCTTCAATTAGGTTTCAATTTTCAGGCCCTAACGAATGTATTGTTTCAAAAACTCCTAAGTGCAAAGCTACATGCCACAGTAGACCATTTTGTTCAATGAAAACTAGCTACAGGAGAGTTGGGAGTCTTTACACAGACAAAATGATTCGGAAGACAAACACTGAGATCTCTAATGCAACTATTGAAATCGAAAACTTTTCATTCAAATCACTAATCACTAGCAAAATCGAAAAGATTACAATTTGCACTAATTAACCAAAAGCACAAGAGATTATTTTTTTGTAATTTTCAACGTTTGATAGCTAATATGCACCAAACAAACTGAAAACAAACGGAACAACTTGAGAAATGATATTGAGAGAGAAAAACAAGCAAATTTCGTTCAACGACACAAGAAATCAGATCCCAAATTGACCAAAGTCTCTCAAAACCAAGAAAAGACTCAAAGGCTCCAATGGACCGTGTGATCTAGGCCCAAAGCAATACCAAATGAAATTCGAATGAAGGAATGAGCAATCACCCAAAAATCACAACAAAACAGTGAACAACTACTAAGAGGATGCGGAGGAGCAATCAGAAAGTCGACTGGACAAACGAAACACCAAAACTCCCAAGGAGGGCTCGATAAACAAAGCCACTAGATGCCCTAGGGCTTAAAACGTGAAATCGATAGATAAAAGCAAACAACCAAAGGACGGAGGCAAATTCCCAGTCAAACAGGACTCCAACACACTCAGGTAGTCGGAAAATCAAGAAGAAAAGCACTGACCAGACCCAGAGAGCTCAAAACTGAGCAAACTCAAAAACCTTACAGGAGTGGCGCGACTGTAAGGCTGCAACTGGCGCCAGAAAACAATTGGCGCGGGCTAAACAAAAGCAACATGCGCCAATTGGCGCGACTGTCGAGCTAAAAAGCGCGCCAGTCGAGTTTCTCAGCCAAAAACAAAAAAGAACTACTCCAGAAGCAGATCAATGTATACTAAGCAAACCAAGAAGTAAAAAACAGCAAAATAACCCAACCCAGAAGGCTCATCAAGCAAGGAAAAACATAAAATAATCAAAACGAGACAATATAAATGAGACAGTGAAATCTGGACGCTCCCCAGTGGAGTCGCCAAATTGTTGAGGAGGTAAATCCCCTCTACGGACAGAGGCGATCCCTACTAGCCCAACGGGGGTCTAGCAACAATCACGAAATGTTACGATGCAAGTTCCTAGTTACGAAATGAAAAGACCAAAGATGGAGGCCTACCTGGAATCCAATGCTACGATCTGAAGAAGAGAGCGTTCCCGTTCCTCAGCCTCGGTAGATCACGATCCTCTACGATCTCCGTGGATGGATACCTGCACGTGCAAGAAACAAACAGATACAAGCATAAAATCCGGCATACGTAACTAAATATCAGTCAGAAAGGATATTACTCATATTAACATCATCGAAAACAGAGTGGAACCATAATCATAATCATTCATTAAATATCAATCGAAAGAGTTTACAACCAAAGTTCTGACGTCGTGGTCTCCTTCGGATGGGTCTCCAGTCGTTCACGTCTCACAAAGCTCGCCAGGGAAAGGGAAAACCTCTCCTGAGTCTCTCGACAATAGTCTCCTTACTTGAGTCGGCCTTAAGGGAAGAAAGAGGGCTCTTACAGCACAAAGGCTCTTGGGAATTTGGAGATTCAAAACTTAGGCACTTCAAGACTAGCTTGCCATGGAATTGAGCAGGCTTTTATAGATGGGGAAGGAGGGAGTTGGGATCCCTATTATTGTGGGATTGGCCCTATCAACAAGGAAGGTTCCATGGGAGGTGACAAACCACTTCCCTTCCGTAGAACTCCCGCAGCCAAACCTCCCAACTCAAGATAGGCAATGGTTTATGAGTTTGTTGAAACACAACTTCCGCCATCTTTATTTAAAAAACACTCCTTAAATTGGTTGGCGCGACTACTGCTCTGGGACAGAGCGCTAGTTGGCGCGGCCTCTTTGTAGGATTTTCCTCATGGCGCGAGTGGTGAACTGTCTTCCTGCGCCAATGCAAAAGGAGATGTTTTCATGATTTTTTGCAAGGAGATGTCTTTAGGGCAATTGAAGCTCATGCTTAGAGGACTGCATTGATGATGTTTTCAAGGCATGACAATGTTCACAGGTCACAAAATGGGTCCTCCATTGTGCGGGACGGGGAATGGTAGGGACGGTGACAAATTACTGTGTAACACTTCTGGTTCACCTCCCTTGGTGTCAAACCCTTGTTCAGCCCCCAGAAGACCAGATCCAATCTCTATTTGTTCTTTTTCATATTTTTCCCATAGTAAACTCAATTAGCGCGGTTTAGCTCCTGACAGTCGCGCCAACTGGCGCTTGTTGCTAGTTAGGCTCCCTCGCTAATGCTTTTTTGGCGCAGATTATAGCCAAACAGGCACGCTAACACTGTTTGGTGTTAGGGTTTGCTTGCTTTTGGGCTCTCTGAGTTTGAGTTTTGGTCCTGGTGTCATTTTTATGATTGATTGAGTGCCTTGAATTCATTATTGACTATGTTTGGCCCTTGTCCTCCGGTTGTTTGCCCTTTACTATCAGTTTTGCATTCTAGCCCTAGGGCTTCTAGGTGCTTCAGTGTGCTGAGCCTCCCGTGGGAGTCTTAGGTCCTTGCGTTCCCGGTCGACTTCATTTTCACTTCTTTGCATTTGTTTTGCTGGATTCCATTGTATCATTGCGTTAGTTGAGTGATTGTTCTCTCTTTCATTCAGTTTCACTTTGTGTAGCTCCAAGCCTAGATTACACGGTTTGTGTGAGTCTTTTTCAAGATTCTTCTTTGCTCTGAAGGATTTCGTCATTAGTTTGAGTCTTGCCTGTATGCATTTGGATTGAGTGAACTTGTTTGTTTTAGCTCTCTCCTTGTCATTCCTCGAATTGATGTTTTCATTAGTTTTTTCATTCATTTAGTGCATTTTCTCTAAAATATTGAAAGATACAAAAACAAGATCTTTTGCATTTGGTTTGGCATCGTGAAAATTGAAAGCTCTTTCGCATTATTAGTTTTATATAACTCTAGAGAGAAGTTTTCTAGTTTCATTAGCTTGCATTAGAGACAGTAGTGGATGTTTTTGTGTTCATTTTGTTGTTATTTGAAAAGCCCTCATCTCTCCCGTAGATAGCTCTTCATTGAACAAAGTGATATTTTGTGGCATGTAGTATGCATTTAGAGGTTTTATGAGATCCAACATTTGATAGGGCCTGAAATTGAAATGTAAATTGAAGAACAACTTTAAAATTTACTGAATTAACCTAAGGCAACATTGAAACATTAACGAAATATCTAGTAGTTTAAGGTAGAGACGTGTTCCGGCGTCTTTAAGCCTAGCAGCTGTCCCTCACCATCTGGTTACAGACAGCACTAGTACAGACTTGTGCTCCCCATACCATCGCGTATATAAAGGGAGACCCCATTAGGTTGCAATTCTTTATCCATAAGAAGCCGAGTCTGCCGCCTTTTACCCGTGATACACTAGACACAGCATTCAGAGAGATTACCTACACGTACGTCAAGTCCTTGGTTGATTTCTCTTTCATTTTTACCAAGGTGAATATGGCAGTTCACGGATATTTGGTACACCCATTTACCTATATTACCAGAGCAATCATTTTCATCTTTACTGACTCATTAAATTTGAAAAGATCATCGAGCTCTTGTCCTTTCAAGCTCGTGTCCAACCTGAAAGAGATAGAGTCACCTTTTGCTTGTTTCTCGACTCTTAAAATATGAAACAGCAGAGTCTGGTTTCAGTGTCTTAAAAATTAATCGCCCACGAAATATTCCTGTTTATAATTTTTGTCCTTAGTATATTTTCAGGTCGTTTCTGATGGCAACTTTTCCGGAGTTCACCAACCAAGGAATCCCCTCCGATGGGAATCCTTATATGGGAACGTTGTCCCTTCCTGGGTTAACTGTTGGGTTGCCTGTTTGGTTGTTTTCAACCTCTGTGGTCCCGGATGTCCCGGCTACTGTTCAATCAATCCCTCCGCCTGAACAATGCCATGTTGATTCCAAGGTGGAGCTCTCCCCTTATTCGCCTATTTCTGCGTCCTTCTCTTTTACTTCGCCTGGTGAAAGTTTGGATTCTAGTACCCAAGTGGCTAAGAAGAAGAAGAAGGAGACAAAGAAGAAGAAGTTAGATAAGCAAGAGGCTAAGGTTGCGGCTACTGTTTCTAAAACGTCCGCTCATGATAAACCTGTCAACCCTCCATGGCAGGTTAAGTTCCCTTACATGTTGTGCCAAGGAAACCATCTTCTTCGAGATTGCCCTGGTATTCCCAAGGTGCTCGAAGTATGGTCCAATGGTCGTCCGTTGTTGCCTTTGGCTTCCGAGAGTCAAATTGGGGGCACGTCTTCAGCTAGTACTGGTAAAGCTCCTAAGAAGCAGGGTAAGCTTTCCAATCCTTGTAGGTTGTGTGAAGAGAACCATGCCATTCACCTTTGTCCATATATGGATGAAGCCAAAAGAGTTTTGGACAACTCGACTATTTATGCACCTTGCCTTCTGGCTGGTTACAAACAGCTTTCTTTGAGTCCTTCACTAGTTGATTCAACGATCAGTCAAGAGTCACCCTTGGTTGATCCCGCTCCCCTGGAAATTCCAAATCATGAATCCACCCCTGACCAACCATTGGTCGTGGGATCGGTTGAGCTGGCCCCTTCTGCGGTGCACCAGGTATTTTCCGTTGAGATTGGATCTCACATCCCTCATGCTCTTCTTGTTTCTTCAGATTCCTCGGACTTGGAGAAAGATTATCCTGTCCCTATATCTCAGGAAGCTACTCCTCCGCCTCCCATGATAGAGGTCCTGGAGGATACTCCTTCTGCCTCCATGATGGAGATCGTGGAGGATGCTTCTTCTTCTCCCTTAACACCAGGGGAAGACCATCTCGGTTCGATGGTAGCCCCTCCAAGTAGTTTAGTCGCTTCCTTCGATTGGGGTTGATTCACAGGTTATCGCCTTCCTTCTTATGTGCCCTTTGAGATTACGGTACAGGCCTCCTATCTGGTCGTACCCAGCACCATTATAGATGAAGGCGCGTTTGTCAATATTTTGTCTTCAACTACTTGGAAAACATTTGGTTCGCCTCCGCTTGTGCCTGTTACCCATAATCTGTTGGCGTTTAACACAAGAACTAGTCAACCATTAGGGATCCTTCCGAAATTGCCTGTTACTTTGCGAGGGAAAACTGTCCATATGGACATGATGGTTGTTCCTGGATTTAATTTACTCTTGGGTCGCGATTATACTTATGCCATGGGAGCACTTGTCTCCTCCCTCTTTCGTGTGATGTGTTTTCCGCACCAAGGTCGGATCGTGACCATCGATCAACTTGCATTCTTTGTTCCTAATATGGCAGCTAGTCCACCATCATCCCTGCCGGATCTTTATCCACCAGTTGTGTCATCCCCGCCGCATTTCAATTATGTGGCTACCTATCCTGTGCCCGTATTCAGTGATAGCGTCGTCGTACATCATGTGCTAGGGGCATTGGGTCCAGACTTCCAAGATGTTTTCCTTCCATCAGATGAGCAACTCTTGGAAGCTATGACTTCTTATTCGTTATGACGAGGTTTGTCGGATCAGAGTTCATTTTCTTGTGTCAAGCTCCTTAAAAAATGAAACAAGCTTTTATGAGGATATTTATTTTAATGTGTCAACCTCGTTAAAACAATGAAACACGTTCTCGTTCAATTCGTGTCTTTGTAAGATCTCGTAAAATCCCAATCGAGTCTTTCTCAGATCTCGTAACTTGAACCTTCACTCCATCTGCCTTTCATATGGATTGAAGCTTGGGGGGCATGTACCTTGAATTGAGTCACCATGTTGGGGGCATGCAAAAATTTTCAAGCATAGTTTGTTTCCGTTTCAAGCTTGTGTAAAAATGAAACCGACAACCGGTTTCAAGCATAGTTTATCTTTGTTTCAAGCTTGTGTAAAAATGAAACCAACTTCAAGCAGAGTTTCTTAATTTCAAGTTTGTGTAAAAATGAAACGATTCCCATTTTACCTCTTGTGATTGCCATTTTATCAGCCTGTTTTTTCCAGATGAGCCTTGGTTTTCTCACTCCATCGTCACTATCTGCTTGGTCGATCATATCCCTTCACTTGGTTGTTTTACCCATTCCTGAGGAACCGATGCGATGAGTGGTCTTGTTAGCCAACCTCTTGACTTTTATCATGTTCTGAGCAGTTCCACCATCACCGGAACCAGTTGCTACCCTTTATACCACTCGTTCCTCCAGGAGGAGTCATCTTTCAGCTCTTTTTTTGACTCTCTAAAACTGAAAAGATTGCCGAGACTCATGTCGTTTTGAACTCGTTAAATTAGCTATGAAACGATATCTACCCAGTATACGTTTACCCCTTTTTCATGCTGGTATAGATTATTTACGAAAAAGGAATACCCTAGCCTATCGCAACTAGGAGGTTCTCTCAGATATAGTTTTCTACCTTTTCGAATCTGTGGGACTATCTACGAAAAGGGACTGTTGGAGTTTTCTTTTCCGCTGTCTTTTCAAACTCTCTAAACATGAAAAGACGTCGAGTTATTCCTTTGTCAGACTCGTTAAAACCTGATGACATCGGACTTCGTCGCAATGACGTTACTCAATTTCCTCCTTCCTAAGGCTCGTTAAATGTACTAGGATGGATTTGTCTGAAGGACAAACTTATATCACAAGCATATGTTATCCCCTTCAAGATTGCTTTTAAAAATAATTGGGGTACTCGTGAGAAATGGCGGGGGAAAATGGAACTAGTATCATCGTCGTGTCGGCAGTATGTCACTCTTGAACATGGCACTTGTCTGCATTCGTGTCGGTTTGGGGACATCTCATCTCGTTATATGCTTGCCTCCGTGGGTTTGGGTAATATCTTTTGACCGCTCATATGTTCATTGCCACGTCACCATGACCTCAGATCCTTTGATATCAAATATTGCCAAATCCAATGTCGTGTTGTCGATATGTTCAAGAGAAGTTGCCCTCTGCAATTTTCAGCCTCCCTATGATTCTATGTTGATCTTGATTCACAAACATTATGTCCCTCTGTCTCGTGTCGATGATGTGGGAAACATTATGGCCCACCTTCGATTAAGGTCACTTCCTATCGACTTCAACTCATTATCCAGGAAGTTGGTCTAGAGACTCCCTTCAAGTACCTTGGAGCCTGCATGCCTCAATGACAGGTTCTTCGCATTCGACGCAAGGTTTTCATTATTGACCTTCGATCGGATGATTTTGTGGGTGTTCGATGCTAGCTCACTGTTCACATTTTGTGGATTGTACCTCGTGTACCTTGAGGGCCATCGTCATTATTGGTGGTTTCTCTCGCGTCTGTTAACAACTTTCATTATTGGCTGGTAATCAGACGATGTTCTTGCATGATCGACTTCAGCTCACATATTCGCATGCTTGAACTTGTACTCTGTTCGGGTTGAGATGGAGTGCAAGACCCTGGATTTTGTCTGATATACATCCAAGCTGCGGATTATTTGTGGATTATTATCATGTATTACATGATAAATTCGATTGGATGGCTGCAACCATACCTGAGTCTACTTGTTGATCCTTATTTACAGGATGGTTGCGTCCATACCTTGGATCCCAGTTTTTGTGCACTCTATTATGGATGGATGCGCCCATACCACATATCATGTGTCTGAGATATCAATTGTATTTGTATTCGCAGGTTTTCCGACGACAGTGTTTTCAGTTGGGCGTGTTCTCATAAAGCATTTCACCCCTCCCTCTCTCTCGGACCTCATGCTTTAGGGGGCATCTGTTACACAGTATTTTTTCATCGTCCTTGCAATCCATCATCCCGCACATTGGAGGGTTATTCCCGTGACTTGTGAGTAGTAACATGTCTTGAAAACACCTTCATAACATCCTCCTGCCTAAGGATAAACATTTTCCTGAAGAACATTTCCTCTAGAAAACCCTAAAAACAAGTGTTTTAGCCTTGGCGCGACTAGTCAGTTTAGCCCTCGCGCCAATGGGGGAAATCCACACTAGAGGGTGCGCCAATTGGCACAATGTCCCTGTGTCTCACTCGCGCCAAGCCCATTAAGGAATGTTTTTTTTTTAATAAATGGTGGAAGTTTGGTTCTAACAAACTCTAGAATGAATCATCAAAAGAAGTTGAGTGGTTTGGCTCCGGATCTCCATGTATGGGAAGTGGTTTTCCACCTCTCATGGAACCTTCCTATGAGATAGGGCCTATCCCATGATTATAGGTGTTACATAGCAATTTGTCACCGTCCATGCAATTCCCCATCTCGCACAATTGGAGGGCTCATTCCGTGACCTGTGAGCAGTGACATAACTTGAAAACACTTTCATGGCATTCCCCTAAACATGTACTTTCATTGCCTTGAAGACAACTCCCTGTGAAAAACCCTAAAACACCCCTTTTTGCATTGGCGCGGGCAGCCAGTTCAGTACCCGTGCCAATGGGGGAAATCCTTCAAAGAGGGCGCGCCAATTGGCTCTCTGTCTTAGAGTCGCACTCGCGCCAACCATTTTAAGGAGTGTTTTTTAAAAATAAATGGCGGAAGTTTCGTCCTAACCAATCCATCAATTAGTATCTAATTAGAGTTGGGAGGTTTGGCTCTGAATCTCCATGTAGAGAAAGTGGTTTTCCACCTCTCATGGAAGCTTCCTTGAGGATAGGGCCAATCCCATGATTATAGGGATCCCAACTCCCCTTCCTCCATCTATAAAAGCTTGCTCATCTCATTTGCAAGCTAGTCTCCAAGTTCCGAAGAGCCTAATGCTGTAAGAGCTTTGATCCATTCCCTTAAGGCCAAATCCAAGCAAGGAGATCATTGTCGAGACATCCGAGGAGAGAGGTTTGTCTCATCCCCGACAAGATTTTTTGAGACGTGTTCCGCTGGCGACCCTCGGAAGGAGAATTCAGTGTCAGAGCTATGGTTGTATTCTTCTTTGATTGATTAATGATAAGCGACTATTGGTTATGGTTCCACTCTTGTTGTTGATTATGATGTTGAGTTATGTCTTCTCTGACTGACATATAGTTGCATATATTGGATTTTACGCTTGCGTTTGTTTTGTTTCTAGCGTGTGCAGGTGTCCAATCACCGAGATCGTGAGGATTGTGATCTGCCGGAGCTAAGGAACGGGAGTGCTACTTTCTCTACAAGCGACAACATTGGATTCCAGGTAAGCCTTCATCGCTGGTTGGTTTATTTGCAATTAGGAACCTGCACTATAGCGTGAACGATTGTTGCTAGACCCGGTCTGGGCTAGTAGGGATCGCCTTTGTCCGCAGAGGGGATTTACCTCCACAACAAATTGGCGACTCTGCTAGGGACGTCTAGCTTGTTGTTGTTTGTTTTATAAGCTATAGATGGAGCCTGAAGTTAGCCAGATAGCCTTCGAAACGCTCTTGCTCTGCAATTGCGAAGTAGATCAAAGCTGCTTCAGTCAATCTCTGGTTTAGTTTGTAAACTGAACACTTGGAGTATTGTCTTGTCTTTTCGGTTGTTTCTCGATTATGCTTGCTTGATCAGCTCTTTTGGCTGGCTCTTTTGTGATTTTGGCTTTTGGTTAGCTTGATCATCATTGGTCTGCTTTTTGGATTGTCTATTTTTATTTTTTCCTTAGCAAACTCGATTGGCGCGATTTACAGCTTGACAGTCGTGCCCAATGGCGCAGGTTGCTTGTGTATTACCCGCGCCAATTCCTTTCTGGCGCTAATTTCAGTCTCACAGTCGCGCCAATCCTGTGAGGTACTAGGGTTTGCCCTATTTTGACCTTCCTGAACTTGATCAGTGTGTTTGGTTTTGTTTTTTCAAATGCTTGAGTGTTCTGGGGCCTTGTCTGACTGGATGTGACCTTCGTCCTTTGGTTGTTTGCCGTTTTCCATCGATTTCACATTCTAGCCCTAGGGCATCTAGGTGCTCTTGTGTGTCGAGCCTCCCTTGGGAGTTTTTGGTCTCTATTTGTTCAGTCGACCTTGTGATCGCTTCGTTACATTCGTTTAGCAGTTGTTTATCATTTTATTGCGTCATTCGAGTGTTGGTTCTCTTCTTCATTCGAATTTCGCTTTGTCTCGCTTTGGGCCTATATTACATGGTCCTTTTGAGTCTTTGGGATTCTTTTGGTTTTGAGGGACTGTTTTGTCAATTTGGGATCTGATTGCGTGTTTTTCATGGAGTTAATTCGCTTATCTTTTCTCTTTTACTATCGCATCTCAAATTGCTCTTCATTAGTTTTCATTTTGTTTAGTGCATGTTGCTATTAAACATTGAAAAAAAAAAAAAAAAAAAAAAAAAACCTCTTTTGATTAGTTAGTGCAAATTAAAATCTTTTTCGTGTTATTAGTGATTAGTGACTTTGGGAGAAAAGTTTTTTGGTTTACATTAGCTGCATTAGAGACTTTGTTGGTTGTTTTCTGATCATTTTGTTTGTGTGAAAAGCTCTCAACCCTTTCGTAATTAGCTTTCATCGAATGAAATGATATACTGTGGCATATAGTGTGCATTTAGGAGATTTTGAAACATCACACTCACTAAGGCCTGAAAACTGAAACGTAATTGAAGATAAACATTAAAATTTACTCAATTTACACTAAGGCAGCATTGAAACATTAACGCAACATTTAGAGGTCTAGGCTAGAGACGTGTTCCGGCGTCTTTAAACCTTGTAGTTGTTGTTCGCCTCTTGGCTTTAGACAGCACTAGTACGGACTTGTGCTCCCCGTACCGTCGAGTATATAAAGGGAGACCCCACTAGGTTTCTATCCTTTATCCATAGGAAGCCGAGTCTGCCACCCCATACCCGTGATACACCAGACACAAAATTCGGGGAGATTGCCTACACATACGTTAAGTCCTTGGTAGATTTCTCTTTCATTTTTGAAACCAAGGTGTATATTGCAGTTCACGGCTATTTGGTACACCCTTTTCCTAGTATTCCTGAGTAGTCATTTGATCTTTTCTGACTCTTTAAATTTGAAAGGATCACCAAGCGCTTGTCCTTTCACGCTTGTTTCAAAACTGAAAGAGATAGAGTCACCTTTCATCCGTTTCTCGACTCTTAAAACATGAAACAGTGAAGTTTCTAAGTTTCAATGTGGTAAAATAAATCACCCGCGATCTCACGCCCCGTTAGATTTTGCTTGTTGGCCGTTTGATTGTGTGTCTTGACTCTTTTTCAGCCCGTGTGTGTTGTGCTTGATCTTTTGTCATTGTTGTCACAGTGGCGGAACCTTCTGTTTCGTCTACTGGTAGTCCATATATGGACGATTCATCAGAGGCTTCTCAGTCCTTTGTTGAATCCCAGCAGCCCATCGTTTCTGAGTTTCCCGAAGGGGAACCGGTTCTGTCTAAGCAACCCTTTGGAGGACTAGTTGAGTTCAATTGGCCCTTTTCCGACCCTTGGTTTGGATTGGGAGTATGGGAAGATTTCCCTCCTCTTACATCGGGTTCGCCTTTTATAGCTGTTGTTGTTTCGCCTAGTCCTTGCCGTCTATTACAAGATCTAGCGGCAGGCTCAAACATGAGTAAATCTAGCAAGGAAATCCCCACGTCCGGTGAAGATTACCAGTTGTTTCCTCGGAGGTTATTTCCAAGAGACAACCCTGAACCATTTGTTATGTCATCACCTGGTCCCTCATTACCAACCGGGTATAGATCCTTGGGTCAGATTATTGCCGCCACTGCCTCTATGGGGGTATCAGCTCCTTCTACGAGGCCGGTTGTTCCTTCATGGGGGATGTCTCCACGGATGCCCGTTACATCATCCCCTTAGGTTACTTCTATACCCTCCATGCCCACTGTTTGTGTGGCTGCATCTGCACCTATCGTTACTACCCAGTCCATAAGGACCGCATCCCTTCCCGAAGACATCTACATAGCATCTGCTATGCCGGAGAACATCTCTTCGGAGGAGTATCGATTGTCTCTGCAACAGTCGAACCTCGAGGTTGGACAGTCCTCTCAAGATCCCAACCGCTCATACTTTTAGCATCATGCACAGGATGGTACACCCGTGTACGTCTTTCCATATCAGTACGATGAGCATGGGAACCCTTTATGTTTACCTGCTCCTGAGGCTCAGCTTCATGCTCAGGGTTTACCGTATAACCAAGCTGGATAGCCGTACAACCCGCACGGACAACCTTTTCAAGGCCAACCTTCGAGCCAGCCTGGCTATCCTTATGACCCACAGGGACAGCCCATACAGGGCTACCCTCCGGGCCAGCAAGGGCCATTGTATGGTCCGCAAGGATAGTATTACAACCCTGTCGGTCAACTCGTGCAGCCTCTCCCTGGAGTCCCACCTGGGAAACCTCAAGGACTCATAGGTCAACCGGGGTACCAACCTGGGCCCGTATACGGTCCTAGGGGGCAAGTCCAACCTTCTCACCCTTTTCAACCGCAGTATCCTCTTGGTCCTAACGTTGCACATCAGCCAGGACCATCTTATGGTCCTGTTGCAGGTCAAACTGGTTATCAGCAACCACCTGGCTCCATTTCGCTACCAGGCCAGCTGGCCCATCCGGCACAACCTGGTATCCCACCACCAGGCCAACTAGCCAATTCGGCACAACCTGGAGTCCCTCCACTAGGCCAACCGGCCTATCTGGCGCAACTTGGTGCTGCTCAATAGTCAGGACAACCTGCACAACCGACACAACCTATTTATCCGGGTCAACCTGTTCAACTAGGGCAGCCCGCTCAGCCAAGTCAGCCTGTTCAGCCAGGCCAGCCTGCACATCCTGCCAACCCTGCCCAACAACCGACTTATTCAATGCCGCAGCCAAATCAACCGCTGCACCCTAATTATCAGGCTCAGCAGGGTCCCACCTATTAGCAGCCCACTCGACCTCAAGGCAGTTACTATTCTCATGGTCAATATCGACCGAATTATAGCCAACCCCAAGGTTCTAACTATTACTCTCAACAACCCGGCTACACCTATGCTCAGCAGCCAAATCCACATGCTGCCCACACGGGGCCGACTTATAATCAGGGTCCATACTCTGGTTATCAAGCCCCGTACACTGGTTACCAGTAACCGAATCAGGCTGGATATACGACCTATACCCCCTACAGTCAGAATCCTACGGGACAGAACCCCTGGGGCCAAGGATATTCTCAACCAGCGTGGATTACAGGTACTGGTCCTTATCCAGGACTAGGTATGCCGTCCAATCCGCCATTACCGTTCCTGGCTACCTTGGAATTACCGGATGTTTCTAAATTAATGAATGATCCAATTTTGCACAATCCTTATTGGCCTCCGGTTCCTACCAAGGTGCCCGGTGATTGCCCTAAGTTTGAGGGCAAAGTTGGGGAGGACCCCCAAGCTCATGTGATGACTTACCATCTTTGGTGTTCGTCCAACTCTTGGGTGGACGATTCAATTCGTCTACGCCTCTTCCAGCGCACTTTGACTGGCGCTGCCGCTAAGTGGTATATTGAATTATCCCGTGGCATCTTTCAAGATTTCAATACGTTAGCCATGGATTTTCTGACTCATTTTCAGTTACCGGTTCGCTATGAAGCTGGGACGCACCTCCTGACTTCTTTGAAGCAGGACAAAGCCACCCACATTTCTGATCACATTCATGTGTGGCGACGCCATCGTAGACTGATCAAGTTCCATATACCTGATCAGATAATAACTCATTTGTTCACCACCTCCTTCGTTAACAAAATTGCCCAAGATATTGCTATGGGAGCGTGTGTGACTGAAGAACAAGCCATAGCGCGTGCCCAATATTTGGATCTAGTATACTCTCAGTCCAACACGCTTTATGATATTTTACCTGATGCTCCACGGTCTAGAACCTCTAAAGCTCCACCCACCTCGGCGGTGGATGGTGTTATTGGTTATGTGTCTCAGAATTAGAAGAAATCTTCAAATGAGAAGCAGAAGTCTAACTCATCCAATAATTCTGCTCCTCCCGCCCCTCCCAATTATGGAAAAATTGTGGAGGTTAACGCCGTTCAGGCTAATCCTACGGAAAAAGCCTCCAAAGGAAAGAAGAAGGGCAAAGGTAAATCCAAATCCGATGCTCCAAAGCCAGAATCCAAACCTCGTACCGAGGACGGTTCCCAACGCAAACCGAAGTACCCCTGCCTCATTTGTGAAGGAGATCATTATACCAAGGATTGTCCACGACGATCTGAGGTTAGTCAAATTCTAAAAGGCTCCAAAGGGACTCCGGTAGTTCTTAAAGAACTGTTCCCGTCTCAGCAGACCTAGATGGTTGAACAACCTTCACCATCTACACCATTTGGGTCTCAGGTCTTTATGATGAATGGTGTTGCACCTATCTCTATTGCTACGCGTTCGAAGGATTACAACGAATTGCGTCAGGCACCTGGGAAGGCAGCTGTGGACGGTCCACCTCCCCCACCTGTCTCCGGTTCGTTGGATATTGAGAAGCCTACTGATGAACCTGTTGTGAGGCCACCTTCTAAAGGTGTTCTACGAAGATCTTCCTATAATCCGAATTCCCGTGCCGCTCAGCACTACAGTATTGTTGAGGATCTGGCACAGGCGCCTTCTGCCATGTCTGCATTAGAATTTCTTCAAAGTTGCCCATCACAACGAAAAGCTTTGTTGTTTGCAATCGGCGGGATCTATCCCACTGATTCTAATCTTCTCACCTTCGACTTAGAGAACTTTACCCCCCAACTTCCACATCAGATCGCTCTTGTTATTCAAGTCGGGATCAACGGTCTTAACATCCATAGGGCCGTTGTGGATGAAGGTGCTTCTACCTGTGTCATGTCATCCGCTTGCTGGAAGGCCATTGGCTCTCTGGCCCTTTCATCATCTCCTAATGCCCTAGAGGCATTTGATGGTCGGGAATCGAAACCCCTGGGTGTTTTCGAGAGTTTAGTGATTACCTTACAGGGGAAGACAGTCAACGTAGAAGTAGAAGTAGTTGACGCCAAGCTTAACTACAATATACTTCTCGGCCGCAGTTGGACTCACGCCATGTTATGCGTGCCGTCCACCCTCTTTCGACTTATTAAGTTCCCTCATGAGGGAAAAATTGTTATTGTGGATCAGTTGTCTTTCTTCACCTCCACCTTCGAGAACAACATTGCGTATGTGGATCAGATCCCAAATCCCCCTGATAGTGTAGGACCCGGTCTCTTTAAGGACCCCGTCCTCATGGGTATTTTTCCCGCACCACCACCGCACACCACTCAAGTTAACATGATCTCTAGGTCTGACGACCCATGGCTCATCCCTTCGCCTGAGCAGGTGGCTGAGTTTGGAGAATTGATGCCCTTAACTCCGGTAGAGATTAACTACTGTGAAATCGTCGCCGCATCTAATCCTCCCCCTCCTCAGCATGCTCCTTCGAGCATGGATTTAGACATCTATTCTCAATCCCCCTGGCTCGGCGAGGCCGACTCGCCTGATCCTCTTAAAGAGATTTTCCCTTTTGATGAAGCCATTGTTGAAACAATGTCTCTTGAGGACCTGCCTTGGAGCGATGGACATCATCGTTCCTCCTTCATGCCTAGCTTGGGGGCAATGTCAGATTGTCTAGAGCGTTTTGCATCTCAGGTTCCCACTCCACCTCTTTAGACACCCATATTGACACATGAGGTGCTTTCAGAGGGAAACCTGAGCAACATTACTCAAACCATTCCAATCGACATCTCCGTTAAACTGGGCATAGTTGAGAACATACACATGGGAGTGACTTGTTCTCCTGATGAGATATGAGTCTATACAGATCTTTTTCGAGAATTCAGAGACGTGTTCACCTGGTCCTATGAGGAAATGCCCGGGATTGATCCCAGCATAGTAGTGCACGAGATTCCTACCTATCCTGGTGCAAAACCTGTGCGCCAACGCCTACGCCCGGTGCATCCTCGCAAAGCCGCTGCCATTAAAGCAGAAGTTGAAAAACTTCTGAACGCGGGCTTCATTTATCTGATTCCCCTCACAGAATGGGTCTCTAACATTATCCCTATAGATAAGAAACAAGGTACTATAAGAGTTTGTGTTGATTACCGAGATATTAATCGGGCCTGTCCAAAGGACAATTACCCCACTCCTTTCATAGATCAAATCATTGACGAATGTGCTGGGAGTGAGATTTATTCCCTGATGGATAGCTTTTCCGGGTATAATTAGATAAATATTCCACCCGCTGATCAACACAAGACTGCATTCATCTGTCCGTGGGGTACTTTTGCTTATAAAAAGCTCCCGTTCGGCTTGAAAAACGCTGGAGCCACTTTCCAGCGTGTTATGTCTTACGCGTTCCATGACATACGCCATATTGTTCAGCCTTATCTGGACGATTTTCCAGCTCACTCAGCTCGGCGAGAGGACCACCCAGAACACCTCCTCCAGATTTTCCTTCGCTATCGACGCTATAATATCCGACTCAATCCTCATAAATGCATCTTTTGCGTGGATTCTGACCGTCTTTTGGGGTTCATAGTCTCCAAGGACGGGATTCGCCTCAATCCCCTAAAGGTCGAGGCCATTTTCAATCTCCCATCACCATCTTCGTTATATCAATTGCAGAGTTTGTAGGGAAAAGCTAACTTCCTACAACGCTTTATACCGAACTACGCAAAAGTGGCCAAAGGATTCACGCGTCTTTTAAAGAAAAACGTTCCCTTTCATTGGGACGACATTGATCAGCAATCCTTTGAGAAGCTTAAGACATTACTGGTTAATGCTCCATTGCTTCGGCCTCCAAACTATCACTGTGATTTCACTCTATACTTGGCTGCCGCGTTTAGCACCATATCTATGGTTCTTGTACAAGACGACGACGATGGCAACGAACACGTTGTTTACTATCTATCGCGGAATCTTCTCGACACGGAAACCCGTTACGCTCACGTCGAGAAGCTAGCTTTAGCAGCTGTACAAGCTGTGCAACTTTTCCGCCACTACATCCTGTTGCGTACCATTACCGTGGTTTCGAATTGCAACCCCATGACATATATTATTTCTCGACAATTACTGGGAGGCAAATACTCCAAATGGATCGTTATCCTTCAGGAGTTCGACCTAGAGTTCACTACTGCTAAGTTGACCAAATCACTGGTTTTTGCGGATCTTATTTGCTCCCTTCCGATAGACTCCCCCCATCTCATTCTGAAGAACATATCCCAGATGAAACCATCTTCCTTATCAACACCCGTGACCCATGGTATGGCGATATTATTGTGTATCTTCAGACTTCATCCTTTCGCTCTGAGTTGACCAAAGATGCCCGACGTCGGATTCGACATCAGTCTCAACCCTACCGCATTGTAGGAGATACATTATACCGGGTTGGAGTAAATTCGGTGCTCCGTCGGTGTTTGACTCTGGAAGAGGCAGAAAGAGTCTTGAATGACTGTCACAGTGGCGCCTGTGGCGGTCACATGTCTGGATATGCCACCGCCCAGAATATTCTGCGTGCGGGTTACTTCTGGCCGTCAATCTTCAATGACTGTATTGTTGCAGTTCGCAAATGTCACGCGTGCCAGGTTTTTCAGCGCAAAATGCGCACGCCACCCCTCCCTCTGCATCCTGTCATTACCGTCGGCCCTTTCGAAAAATGGGGCGTAGATTTTATGACGTGTAACCCTCATTCGGCCGGGGGGCATGCATATATAATCGACATTGTCGACTACTTTACTAAGTGGGCCGAAGCGATGCCAACACTAGCCGCTGATGGTAAGATAGCTGCCCAATTTATCTTCAACCATATTATTGCACGTTTCAGGGTCCCTCAGGCCATTGTTACCGATCATGGTACTCACTTTTGATATTACATGATGGCTGAGCTGACATCAAGATTGGGCTTACGACACGATAGCTCAACGCCATATTACCCCCAGGCAAATGGCCAGGTTGAGGCTGTGAACAAGGTTTTGGTCACAATGCTTCAACGAACAGTTGGAATTCATAAGTCCAATTGGCACCTCCAATTTTTCTTAGCTCTATGGGCATATCGGACGTCAGCAAAGAGTGCAACCGGATTCACACCATTCCAATTGGTGTATGGTCTGGAAGCAACTCTTTCGGTTGAGTGCGAAATTCCTTCCTTAAAGCTAGCTATGGAACTTTTGCCCGATACTTCTCCTGAAGAAGAGCGTCTCTTGTATTTGGAACGGTTGGATGAAACCCGCCGCTTGGCTGCTTTAGTCCTTGAAGCACATAAAAAGTGGATCAAAGCACACTTTGATCAATCTGTCTCTCCACGTTCCTTTGTCAAAGGAGACCTTGTCTTCCTATACGACCAAGCGCACGACAAACTCGGGGCAGGAAAGCTCCAACCCATGTGGCATGGGCCCTATATAGTAAAACGAGTATTGAAGAATGGGCATTATGAGCTCATTGATTATGAAGGAGTTCCATTGGCGCAACCTAGGAATGGGCTGTACGTTAAGAAATACTACGCTTGAAGTTATTTTTGGTGTGGTGTTTGTACATAGGTGTGTATATTCATTTGTGTGCATGTGTGGTGTGGTGTGCGATGTAAGCGTCTTTCTACTGATCGGGTCTTCCTAATTGTGCAGATGTCCATTACTCCGTTTGTGGGTTTCGCGGATGGTGCCTCTCGCAGTACCAGGAATCTGTCTTTGGCAGCTTGGGTAATCTATGATCCTGCTGGTGAGTTGGTTAACCTGCAAGGTGTGTGTCTGCGTCCTGCTACAAATAATATCGCGGAATATAGTGCTATATTGGAATTATTAACCGAGGTTGTGGACCTCGGCATTCGTGAATTACTTGTGCATATAGACTCACAACTTGTAGTATTACAGCTTAACAGGCATTATTCAGTAAGAAATCCCTCCATTTTACGTCTGTGTTTGCGTATTTGTCTGTTGGAGAGAAATTTTGACTATATTACATATCAACACATACCTAGACATATGAATACATTAACAGATGCAGTAGCTAATTTGGTTCTAGATAGACATTTGCGCAATTTATAAAACATCATCACATGTAAGAAGATCCATCCAGAAATAGGTATGTATATATATGTGTGTGTGTGTGTGTGTGTGTTGAAATGTTTACATAGTGTGCATCACATAAAATAAAAAAATATACATGTTTGTCTTAATACATCCGGAGACGACATGTCTCTCAAAAAATATATGCATGAAAGAAGCCCTAGGTGTCTAATCCGAATGATGCTCGTGGTAACATGCTATCGCGCGCACTAAGCGTCTCAAAAGTCGATGGAGGCGACTAGGCACTCCCACCGTATGTCTCTGATATGCCATCAGGACATCTGCCAGCCGGGCGTAGTCTGGAATCCCTCGGGAAATTCCCTCAAGGTTCTGGACCAACTCTCCTCCCTCGGCACCCTCCACCTGAGGGTCAGCTATGGGCTGAGTTCTCCGCGCAATGGGAGACATACCGGCAGGTCTCTCTGGGCCGACATTTGCATACACATAAAACTGGTGTCAGAACGAACATGTATTACCAAAAAAAAATCATAAAACATAAAAATAAAAAAGAGAGGTCATACCCAACTCCTCGTCCCAGTCATCCCCCTCTGGAAGTGGGAGATCTGGGTCTCTAGTGAAATCGGTCTCGGCATAGGGCCTATCCTCGACCATGATCAGCTGACGCCGTAACCATCCAAAAAACTTTGGCCTCCAGAACATCTGTTGGCCTCCTCCTGATATGGGCATAAGTGCTACCCAACGAGCCATCCTCGGCTCTCTTGGTATCAGCTCAGCAACTATGGCCCCTTGGCCCTGAAAGATAGGTAGTCATTCTAGGATGAACGATACCAAAATGGAACCATAGCCAAACTGCTTCAGTTTGACTTGCTTGCACTTTGTGAGCTGCCTCTTGATATTTGTGGTCACTGCAGTAGCCCAATAAAATAGTGTTGGACTCATACACTCAGCGGCTAGCAGGAGTTGGGCCTTGGTTGCCTCGTGTGGAGCTTGCGATCCCGCAGCTCGTGTGATGGTGTGTAGCACTACTCTCAGCGCTAGATCCTAGACAGTGTGGATGTCCACTTTCCTGCTTCCTGATCCGGTTCGTGCCCTTGGGCACACCCTCGCCATTACCTACTCCATCTTTTCCCCAGATGGTCTGTTGCCTGTCAGGATGGGCACCGGACCTCTGCGCAACAGTCCGGTTATGAAATATACGTTAGAAACCTCCAGTTCCAGTACTTGGTCCCGAAGTTTGAAAAATTCCTCATTTTCGTCCCATATACTAACCAAGTATTATAGTAGCTCTGGCTGAGCTCGTAAACAGGGTGTGAGGAAGAATTTCTTAAGTCCACAGTTCTTAAGTGCAGTCATGCAGGCCTCATTCTCCATGGCCATTTCATCCTCCTCTCCATGTTCCCTTTCCTTCCATTCAATAACCATTTTTGTCTTTATATCTGCATCAACACAATAAAAAATACATTGTTAGATCTTTGGAACATTTGAAAATCCACATAGGTAGCTCATATTTTCAAAATTTTGAGCGGAAAATTGTGTTGCGCCATTGGCGTGACCTCTTTGTGAAGAAATGTCCTTTGGCGCGGGTCCGTGCCCGATACTCGCGCTAATGGAGCGAGCCCTAAAATTTCAAAATGGGTCGCCCATAAGTCTAATACATAATACAAGCATATAAAAAATGGATTGAAATGGAGCTTAGGGAAACGCCTATTACCTGGAACAAACAGGGAACTGAATGGTAGCCCGGATCAGTCGTATTCGCTGTCAGAAGTTTGCACACAAAATGGACCACTGTTGCTCTCCAATGAGGTAAATAGTAAAAGTAATTTTGTTTTACCATTTGAGACTTATTTATAACTTTTGAAATCCAATTAGGTTTTAAAAGTCATTTTTATTAATATTTTATTACATTTTGTCAAAAATGGATTTTACACTTGCCTTTCTGTGCAGCAACAGGTCTTTATGCGACATAAACGGTGACATGAGTTGTATTTTATACTTTTTCGGACTCGGTAAATACACGAAAAAGTCATTTTAGAGTCATCTTTCAACTCTTTTCTGACTCTCTAAACATGAAAATATTGCCGAGGGCCTTGTCGTTTCGATCTCGTTAAAGTGGACACGAAACAACATCTACCCAGTATACGTTTACCCCTTTTTCGGGCTGGGATAGATTATTTACGAAAAAGGAATACCCTAGCCTATCGCGACTAGGAGGTTTCCTCAGACATAGTGTTCTACCTTTTTGGATCTGAGGAACTATTTACGAAAAGGGACTGTTGGAGTTTACTTTTCCGCTGTCTTTTCAGACTCTCTAAACGTGAAAATATGCCGAGTTCTTCTTTTGTTAGACTCGTTAAACCCTGATGACATTGGATTCAGTCGTAATGACGTTATTCGAGTCGCTCCTTCCTAGGGCTTGTTAAATGTACTAGGATGGATTCGTTCGAAGGATGAACTTATATTACAAGCATATGCTATCCCCTTCAAGCTTGTTATCAAAATAATTGGGGTACTCGCCAGAAATGGTGGGGAAAATGGAACCACAATCATTATCGTGTCGGCAGTATGTCGCTCTTGAACATGGCACTTGTCTGCATTCGTGTCGGGTTGGGGACATCTCATCTCGTTTGTTCACTTGCCTCTGTGGGTTTGGGTAATCCTTTTTGACCTCTCATCTGCTCTTTGCCTTGTCACCATGACCTCTGATCCGTTGATGTCAAAGAATGCCAAGCTCACTGTCGTGTCGTTTATATGTTCAAGAGAAGTTGACCTCTGCAAGTATCAACCTTCCTCTGATTCTCATCTGATCCTGATTCACAAAAACATTATGTTCCTCTGTCTCGTGTCGATGATGTGGGAAACAATATGGCCCACCTTCGATCAAGGTCACTTCCTATCGACTTCAACTCATTATCCAGGAAGTTGATCTAGAGACTCCCTTCTGGTACCTTAGAGCCTGCATGCCTCAATGGCAGGTTTTTCGCATTCGACGTGAGGTTTTCATCATTGGCCTCTGATCGAGTGATTCTATGGGTGTTCGACGTCAGCTCATTGTTCACATGTCGTAGATTGTACCTGTAGTACCTGTAGGACCATTGGCATTAATGGTGGTACCTCTCGTGTCTGTTAACAGCTTTCATCATTGCCTGGTAATCAGACGATGTTCTTGCATGTTCAACTTCAGCTCACATATTCGCATGCTTGAACTTGTACTTTGTTCGGGTCGAGATGGAGCGCAAGACCCTGGATTCCTGTTTGTTTTAATCCAGGCTGCGATTTTGTGGATTATCATGATTAGTTACACGACTTACTGATTGGATGGCTGCGACCATACCTGAGTCTATTTACCGATCCTAACTGGATGGCTACATCCATGCCTCGGATCTGGATTATTACATACTCTGCTATGGATGGCTGTGCCCATACCACGTATATATCATGTATTTGAGACATCAGTTGTACTTCTCTACGTAGGTTTTCCGACGACGGTGTTTTCAGTTGGACACGTTCTCGTAAAGCATTTCACCCCTCTCTCTCTCTCTCGGGCCTCATGCTTTAGGGGGCATCTGTTACACAGAAAATTTTCACCGTCCCTGCAATTCCCCATCCCGCACAATTGGAGGGCGCATTTCATGACCTATGAGCAATGACATAACTTGAAAACACTTTCATGGAATTCCCCTAAACATGTACTTTCATTGCCTTGAAGACAACTCCTTGTGAAAAACCCTAAAAACACCCCTTTTTGCATTGGTGTGGGCAGCCAGTTCAGTACCCGCGCCAATGGGGGAAATCCTTCAAAGAGGGCGTGCCAATTGGCGCTCTGTCTCAGAGTCGCACTCGCGCCAGCCATTTTAAGGAGTGTTTTTAAAAAATAAATGGCGGAAGTTTCATCCTAACCAATCCATCAATTGGTATCTAATTAGAGTTGGGAGGTTTGGCTCCGGATCTCCATGTAGAGGAAGTGGTTTGCCACCTCTCATGGAAGCTTCCTTGAGGATAGGGCCAATCCCATGATTATAGGGATCCCAACTCCCCTTCCTCCATCTATAAAATGTTGCTCATCTCATTTGCAAGCTAGTCTCCAAGTTCTCAAGAGCCATCAGAGCCTTACGCTGCAAGAGCCTTGATTCATTCCCTTAAGGCCAAATCCAAGCAAGGAGATCATTGTCGAGACATCCGAAGAGAGAGGTTTTTCTCATCCCCGACAAGCTTTTACGAGACGTGTTCCGCTGGCGACCCTCCGAAGGAGAATTCAGCGTCAGAGCTATGGTTGTATTCTTCTTTGATTGATTAATGATAAGCGACTATTGGTTATGGTTCCACTCTTGTTGTTGATTATGATGTTGAGTTATGTCTTCTTTGACTGACATATAGTTGCATATACTGGATTTTACGCTTGTGTTTGTTTTGTTTATGGCGTGTGCAGGTGTCTGATCACAGAGATTGTGAGGATTGTGATCTTCCGGAGCTAAGGAACGAGAGCACTACTTTCTCTATAAGCGACAGCGTTGGATTCCAGGTAAGCCTTCATCGTTGGTTGGTTTATTTGCAATTAGGAACCTGCACTATAGCGTGAACGATTGTTGCTAGACCCGGTCTGGGCTAGTAGGGATCGCCTCTGTCCGCAGAGGGGATTTACCTCCACAACAATAGGGATCCCAACTTCCCTTCTTCCATCTATAAAAGCTTGCCCTCTCCATTAGCAAGCTAGCTGAACTTGTAGGAGGAAAACTATAGCCGGGCAACTATTGAAGCAAAGCCGAGAAGACCCCCATAAGAAAGAATTTTGTCCAAATTCCCAACAGGCTTCGTTGAGACGTGCTCCACTGCAAGCCCTGCCGAAGGAAGATCATAGCGTCAGAGCATTTGGTTGTAATCTCCCTTTTTTTCATCATTAATATAAGCGACTGTGATTTTGGTTCCATTCACGTGTTCATTTCTTTATGTAATGCAATGAATTATATCCTCTCTGACTGATATATAGTTACATGCTTTAGATGTTACGTTGTATGTCGTCGTTTCTCTGGGTGTGTACAGGTGTCCAGACGTGACGAACGGAAGGATTGTGATCTGTCAGGATAGGGACAAGGAGCACCGCTTCTTCATCGACAACAACAACGTGGGATTCGAGGTAGGCCACTTATCGCGATATTTGTATTTCTTGTAACTAGGAACCAACGTCATTGCGTGATTTGATTGTTGCTAGACCCGATCTGGGCTAGTGGGATCACCTCTATCCACAGAGGGGATTTACTACCTCAACAAGATGGCGTTCAGTTGGGGGAGTTTGTGATAAAACTTCTTTTATATGTTGATGATCTTGTATTGATTTTTAAATCGGCCCATGGATTGCAGATGCACCTATATCCCCTTTAGCATTTTTGTAAAGGAGTGGGGATGCAAGTCAATACTAGCAAGATCAAAATAATGATTTTCTATAATAAAAGGAAGCAGAGTCAGCATACGTTCTCCTTTGAAGGCAACATTATTGAAGAAGTAGATGAGTACAAGTGCCTCGGGATTGATTTCAACAACAAACTTAATTTGGAGGACTGCAGAAAGAACATAATTTCAGGAGGGTGAAAGTATTATATGCTCTTAACATATGTAGAGAGGCAGAGTTATAGGATTGGAAAACGATTAAAGTGCTTTTTGGACTCCTAGTTTGTCCAGTGATGCTATATGGGTGTGAATTGTAGGCTAGCAACACCCCCGTCTCAAAATGGAAGCAAATTGAGAAAATCCAAAAACGCTTGATCATGAGCGAATTCAAAATAAAAAGTTCAATACCTTATGAGATAATGTTGAGTGAAACAGGAGAAAATCCCATCGAAGCAATTGTTATGGTGCGACTCATAAGATATCTAAAAATAATTGAGCAAATGGGAGTAGGGAGATGGCCTAATGTTATCTTCAAGGAAGGTGTTACACATTATTTTGTCACCATGACATTTTGCTGTCTATATGGGTTCCTCAATACCTATATAATGCTCCCTTAGAGGTCTAAAACCCTAAAGTTCCTAAAATAAGTCTTGGATTTGGAGAAAAGCTCATAAAAATCATAAAAACCCTAGTTCCATACTTTTCCTAGCCATTATTTGTGGTACCGCACATTTTGTGTATTAAAACTACGGACCCCCGTAAAAGGTAAAATGGAAGAAAAAGTAAGTTCTAGAAGCCCAACTGGTCGAATATTCTCCCAACTGGAAGCTTCTAGAAGGTGTTATCTGGTCGAAGCTTCACTCCCTCCATTCATGAACCTTTATCCCTTCATTAAAGGAGCCTATCCCTTGGTATTTGGAGCTTAATCCCTTTATGAGAGGAATTATCCCTTCCTTTTTGGAACTGAAACCACTTCCCTTCTGCTATAAATGGAAGCCATGGTTCAGTCTCAAGGGTGGATACTGATATGTAAAAAAGTACTTGCTTTGTACTTCATACTACATTATAGAAGATAATTTCTGAAGAAACATACTCTTTTTGCTAGAAAATATCCATGCGAGAACGATTACACACTGGTATTTAGGTTGTTTCAAAGAGTGGAAGGGCTTGTCAAACCAAAGGAAAACACTTGTTCCGAACTCCAGAAGGACCTGTACGACATCAAGGCGAACACGGTTGTAAGACTCCTTCTTTTATTTAAAGATAATACAAATGGATCATGTTTTCTCAATAAGTTGTTTATGTGTTTACTTGAATGACTTATTTCTTAAATTCCTTGATCATTAAGATAGATTTATGATTTATGAATTAGTATATTGTGCAGGTGCTTTTGATTCTCTTCCATGTCTTTGATTGCGGGTCTTAAGAGGTGACTTCTTTGGAGCGACGGAAAGAAGAATACAACTAGCATTGGATCACAGGTAGGTCCCTTCTTCATTATAGAAAATTCTAAATCATACATAATCTAGAGAAAATAGTTTACATTTGTCTTGTTTGTTTCTAGCTATCCTTGTGATACTAGGGAGATCGTTCTTGTCCGCAAGTACAATTTATCCACCTAACAAAATGGCGACTCCACTGGGGTTCTTTCTTGAACTTAGTTTTCTTTTTATCTTTGAGTTTGACTTTTGAAAGAGTTTTTCTTATTTTGATTAGTCTACATTGGGTTGGGTAAATTATCTATTAGAATCCCTGAAAAGCATATCAGAATTTTTATTTTTTCTATATGTTTTCTGGCCTCCCCACTTTTTCTTTCAAAACAGTGTGGTAACCTCCGTAGTTTTTATGTACAAACAGTGCGGCACCACACCTTTTTGTATTAAAACCTGTGGACTTAAGGAAAATTTTTGAAAAACTAAAAATTCTCTTTTTTGGAACCAGATTACATGATTCTCTGTATTTACCCAAACTTGTTTTTACTATCAAAAGCCTTGTGTGAATTTCTTTCAGCAACTCTTACAATCTCATCAGTCCCTGTTATGTTAATTGGGTGTTTTGAATATTCTTTTTGAGAAATTCTTAATTTGATTTCCTTTGGTCATTACTTCAAGGTTTGTCTCAGTCTCTTAACAATTTTGCATCTTTTTGCTTTTGTTTTTGCAAAAAAAAATCCCCCTCTGGGTGTTAATCGTCTTTGAGTGTTTTTATTTTTTGATCTTTGGAACTCTCACCCAATTTTCTTTACTTACACTTGATTGGTTCTTTAGATTACATTATAATCATCTTGTGTTTTAGAATTCTTTTGCATAGATTACATTTGCATTATTAGAATTCTCATTTTCAGAATATGAATGAAAAATGTGCATAGATTACATTTGCATACTTTTCAAGTGAATTAAATTACAAATGCATAGTTTACATTCTGAAAAATCAATCGTAGATTTAGATCAGTTTCTTTGATTTGAATTTACATATTTTTATGCTTGTTTTAATAACATAAAAACAAAAAAATTGGAATTGATTAGCATTAGTTTTTCTTGATGAAATTAGTGCATTAGAGAATTTGTTATATTTTCTGTTATTGATCAATTTTTGCATTGTTGGAAGTGAATGGAAACTCTCTCCTTACTTTCATTAGGATTCATTGAATTGAAAGGATTACAATATCATATTCGATTGCATTCAGTTTTGGGTCGAGTCATAACACCATTGGTTTCATATCCATTTACCCTTTGAGTAATAACAACCCAAATAACATAGTGCTTAATAAAATTCATCTAGTAATTTTTACATTTTTAGGGCTCTTATCACCAATCTAGCTCAGGATTAGTGCTTTGGAATAGGTTGTAGTTAACTTTCCAAAGCAACTAAACAAACAGTAGCATCTTGCGGTAGGAAAAATTCCAATTGTTGCATGTATGCTCTGGGAAGCTCCTCCTAAAGGAGTCAAGCACGAGATCATATCTGAACCAGTGAGTTAATCATACCTATCTCATTGGAAACGATAGAATATGTGCACATATTAAAAACAATAAACCTCAGATAGACCATTGTCGAGGAGTTTGGGGTCACTTGTCGGTAAACCTTGGATTATGTCAAGGAGCCTTCAAGGGGATTGAGCTTGATACTCTGCCCTTGCGTGTATATCGGATTGTAGACTATTCCCCCAGGTATATTTGTTCCGATTGGTGACCTTAGTGGCTATATAATTTAGGATTATTTCCCAAGGTGACAGTGGAGGGAAGGTCCCACTGTACCTGGAGCAGACGTTGACTAGACTCACTTGGACTCTCCGGAGGGTTCTCTTCACTCAATATGGTTTAAGTGGAGAAACTTGCGCCGGTATGTTTCATTAAGCAAGTTGTCGGGGTAACTGTTCCAACTACCATTTCTGCATTAAAATTCTACAATGTTGGATTTCATCACCAACTAGTGTTTTTTGTGTGGGAATCAACTGTTTGTGCGTGGTTTGACTCCTAGATTTGATAGCGCGTGTTCATTTGTTTTTTTTTACTTTTTAGAGACCATAGGTGTGAATTGTGAATTTTAATTGTTTAGGTGTGAATTGTGAATTGTGAATATTTTTAAATTGTTAATAAAATTCACTGAAGTTGAATATAATGGCAACTGTTCCAGAATTTACCAACCAAGGAACCCCTCTTAATGAGAATCCTAGTAATTTTCCTTGCTTTGGAAATGTTGGTACTCCTTATATGGCTACATTGTCATTACCTAGATTTACAATAGGTTTACCGGTATGGTTATTTTCAACTTCGTTGGCCTCGACTACTCCAATTGTTCCCCCTCAACCGGATGCTTCACCTCAACAGAGTTCACCATGTCAACATCACCAACCTCATGTTGACCCTTAACCTTCTTCGCCCAATATTTCTTCCTCTTCGCTTGGTAAAAGCCTTGACGCTAGTAACAAGGTGGCTAAGAAGAAGAAGAAAGGGAAGAAGAAGAAAAAGCAAGATAAGAAAGAAGTCAACCAGTCAACCATGGTTGTAAGTGTTAGTAGTGTTGAGGAAACCTCCAACATGCATCGTAAACCCAAATTCCCTTGTAAGATTTGTAAGGGTGACCACTTCCTTGTCAATTGTTCTGGTATTCCTAAGGTCTTGGAAGTATGGTCAGAAAAATCCCATCAACTTACTGTTGATCCGTCAACCAGTGATAGTCAGATTCTTGGGAAAAAGGTAAAGTTAGGTTTCCTTGTAGGTTATCCGAAGGGAGTCATCAAACTCACATTTTCCCTCACATGGATGAAGCCTCAAAATTGTTGGAAAACCTTACTGTTCCACAGCAAAAACTTCCAACCGGTTACTGTCAACTTTCTCCCAACCGGTTACCATCAAATTTCTCCCAACCTACCGTCAACTGACGGAGTGATTGCTCTAATTCCAAGTACAATCAATCCCACTCTTCCATTGGAGAGTGAAACTGATATCACTCAGGTTGATGATCCATTAGTTGATAAAGTGGTTGACTCAATTTCACATTCGGTCGATCCCATTCTCCCTGTAAAGAGTGAACTTCATATTGCTCAATTTCTTCTTGTTACATCAGATTCTTCTATGCCAGGGGGAATTTCACCTGTTTCTACAGAACCCCCTCCAAGTACAGAGGTCTTTTCCTTTGATTGGAATAGACTGACAGAACCTCGTCTTCCTTCCTCCATCCCTTTCCAAATCACTGTGAAGGATTTTGGTAAGAATGTACGCCGCACACATGTAGATGAAGGTGCTTATGTTAGTATTTTATCCTCAACTTCTTGGCAAGATTTGGGTTCCCCAAATCTTGTCTCTGTTACGCAGAATCTGTCAGCTTTTAACAGAACCATTAGTGAACCTTTAGGGATCCTTCCTAAGTTTCCTATTACCTTGGAAGGTAAAACTATATATATGGATCTTATGGTAGTTCTAGGCCCCTTGGATTTCAATTTACTCCTTGGGCGAGACTATGTCTATGCAATGAAAGCTGTCATATCGACACTCTTTCGCATGATGTCTTTCCCTCATAATGGAAACATTGTGACTGTAGACCAGCTTTCATTTGTTAGTCTTGATTCGAATACCAATAATCCGACACCCTAAATGTCCCTTATACAAAAGTGGTATCTACCCCGTCACGGGTTAATTATGTGGCAACTAGTCCCATGTTTTCAATTACCGATGCAAGGGAGCCTTTCATTGTTTGCTCGACTTCCTTTGACTTAGATCCAGCAATTGACATGGAAAAATCTATGGGATTATTTGAATGTGATGTTCCTATTCCTTTTGAGTCCCTTGACATGTGTTCCTTTCAGAGAATTGTTCTTCCATCTAATGAAGACCTTTTGGAAGCCATTATCGAGGAGTGTCCCTTGACATGTCTTTCTTCCAGTTGGAAGCCATGACAAGGTCACCAAGAGGAAATTTCCTTTATGAGGATAGTTCCTTTTACTGTGTCAACCTCATTAAAAAATGAATCAGTTAGTCAGAGGAAAATTCATGTTACTGTGTCAACCTCATTAAAAAATGAAACATGTCTTAGATGAGGACAGTTCTTTTCCTGTGTCAACCTCATTAAAAAATGAATCAGTAGGTTATATAGGTAGATTGTAGAGAGTAGATCGATAGATACCATGAGGATGGTTCTTCTCCTGTGTCAACCTCGTTAAAAAATGAAACATATATTAAGATGAAAGCTCCTTTCACTGTGTCAACCTCGTTAAAAAATGAATCAGTAGGTATTGAGGATGGTTCTTTTCCTGTGTCAACCTCGTAAAAAAATGAAACAAATACCTTGAGGATGGTTCTTTTCCCGTGTCAACCTCGTTAAAAAATGAAACAAATCCTTTTGAGCATAGTTCCTTTTCTTGTGTCAAGCTCGTTAAAAAATGAAACAAGATTCCCATGAGGATGGTTCTTTTATTGTGTCAGCCTCGTTAAAAAATGAAACAGGTCACCATGAGGATGGTTCTTTTCCTGTGTCAACCTCGTTAAAAAATGAAACAAATCCTCTCCTAATAAATTCGAGTCTTTCATCTGATCTCGTAAATGAACCTTCATTCCATCTAGCTATTAGTAACCAGTAGTCTACTTAGTTGAATGAAATGAAGCTTGGGGGGTGTTGTTCCTTGAGAAACAATTTCTTGCTGTGAAAAGAAATCCGTGCTCAAGACATTAAATATTACGTCACAAACAAAATTATATCTATCCCTATTCTATAAACCTTCAAACATTAATTATATAATCTTCAAATATTAAACCCATGGAAGGTTCTGCAATGCCATATCCTCCTTATGCTGAAATGAAAGGATGGAAGAAACAAGAAAGAAAGGATTTTAATTTGATATGCTGCTTGAAACAGAATCTATCAGTGTAAAATCCCGAAGGAATGAGTAATGATAACGTTAAAATAGAGGAACGCCCATTAAGGTTTATTTAACTCTTAAATACACATGTCTCTAGAGACCTGCAGCTCAAATTACTCTATTTTACTCACAGATATGAAAAACATAATGAAAACTGAGAAACTATTCAGCATAAATAGAATGAAGGAAACTTGCAAAACTTTTCATTAATTCAGTATTCTTCAGTACAAAATTTTAGCTTCAAGGTCCAAAACTCGGAACCTTCATCTTTCTTCAAATTGTCTTTTTATCCATTATCACGAAACAGTTTCCAATAATGAAACTGATTCTAACTATTCTAACTAACTCTAACTGCCTAAACTATTAACTGTTATAGAGGTACATGCCTCGAAAAAAGTCTTATTACATTTGCATAATCCTGAGAAATGACATAATGAGAATTTTTATAACTTCTAATCTAAAGGAACAACTGGTCCTGAAGTGGCTGCAGAATCGACGGCTACTTTTGATTTATCCGTTGGGATCTTTTTTGTTGTGTCAATGGAGAAGATTTTGAATTTTTTCCAAATTTCACTTTGAGTTGTAGGAGCATTCCTGTTGGATGTGACAGAGCCATCCTAAATTGATCCTTTTCAAGATCCATTACAGTCAATAATATGGTCTGATTAGCAGCTATGTGATGTTCTGCTTGCACTTCTACATTGGTTTTAATCCTCTGGTTTCTTTCTTCAATCTGTGAAAATATTTGTTTTACTGACGACATATTTTCTGAATAAAGTTCATGTACTCTAGGAGAAGAGGGGACATTTTGTTCTTCATTGACATGGAGAGTAAAACCTGGCGAATTGGAAGAGTGATCTTCTGCTAATTTGGTTCTCTTTTCCTCTCTAGGCTCCTCATCATCTATTTCAACAACATTTTCTCTACCTCTTTTGCTTGTCTTTTCCATAATAGCAGGTGTTTGAATGCTGGTTTTTGATGCACTTGTTTCACCTGGATTTGCAAGCTTCTCCTGATCAGGTTTGCTTACATGGGAAAATGCAGCGTATCCATTTTCAATTCTTCTCTGAGAGATTATTGCATGCCGATCATAAGACCATTTTTCTCCTAGCAGCAACTGTGTCTCCTCCAGCATTTTAGAAACTTCATCAAAAGCTTGTCTCGAATTGACCACAAAAGGCCCCACACTCATAGGCAATTTATGCATAACACCTTTCTTCATGGGAAGAAAGTGTATCTGATCCACATTAAGGCTCTGTTTTATGAATTCCAATGCGAAAAGCTGCATGGGTACAAAAGTTGGGAGCCTATAGGGCTCAATGCTAGCTCCATACAACCTTATCTCTGAATACTCTTCAAATACAAACCAATCTCCAAATCTGCAATTAGGTCCTACCTGTAGGAACTCTCGGGCTTTTGGTAAGAAGCATGGAGGAAGAACTCCATTCAAGACTTTATAAGCAATAGTCATGAAATGGCTAGCAAACTCAAACAGTCCTGCTTCATTTTCTTCTTTTCTTATCATGTCGGTCCAGAACATAACTGTTTGTTTATGTTTATTAACATCAACTATATTCAATCCCAAACTAATAAATTCTTCGACATTCTGATATAAAAACAAGTAAACAATCAATGACGGGAATCTAAAAAAACCTGTGAGAGGGAGGGTCATCAATTGAGAATTTACAATTTCTTGCCAGAAAGATGGAATGTCGAGAACCACCCCTGGTTTCATCATTAGCGCGAACATCCCCAAGACTGATTTATCAACTGTCTGGTCATTGTCTTTACCCAAAATCTCCGCAATGCAACTAAGAACTGGTCTATACTCAACATTGAACGTTTCCAGGCTAAATTCTTCTGCTTCTAAATGAGCCTCCTTTGAATTTGGTTTCAAGTATGACATGTACAGAATGAATTCTTCATTTGAAAGGTCTTCAAAATAACGAGCCAGTGAATCTTCAGAAAATTGCAGTGATGACTCATTTTCGGGAAAGCACAATGCTTGACGAATCAATTGCGTTGATACCTGCAGAACGTTTTCTCCCTGCGAATTCATTATGAAACATTTACCAGGGTACATTGAGGAGACAAGCCAGGAGATGAACTCAGGAAACAAGTGGGTTTTTGGAATACAGGCGGACAAAACACCGGAACTCTTCATGGCCAAAAACACTGGAGATTCCTCAGTGTTTAGGGTCACTTGGTGATACTACAAGGGATGATTGACATATGACAGGGTATCGTGAATGTCCCTTTCACTGTCCATGAGAGAACTGAAGCTTGATGAACTAGATAAAGAGGCTCGTTTTGCCATGGCCGACAGATGATGAAAACAATACGGGGGTATTGGGTAATGAAAAGGTGGCGGGAGCACGACTCAAAGGGAAAAAGAACCACAATCAAACGAGAATGGGACAAAGAACAATTTAACACCTAATAAAAACCATAATAAATGCCGAAATGACGTCACTACGGGGGGTCCGGGAGTACGGCGGAAGACATCGACCTATACCCCCCGTAATGAATCTTAGCCATTGATCACGGCTCGCCCAAGATTTTGACCAGTCAACTACGGGGGGTCCGATTTTGATAATTAACGGGCTATTTTCCCCACTGTAATAACTAATCCGGAACCACTCTCCCACGATCACCACTTCCGCTCGGGAAGTGGTTTAAACTTTAAGCTCGAAATAAAACATGTATTTCAATAAAGTTTAATAATCATCGAGCTTTGAAACGCTTCTTTTAATGAGATAGTATAAAAACCTTATGCTATAACATATGTTTTTCTGATTTTCTAATTTTTTTGTATTTTTGATACTCAAAATAAAGATTGAAAAGGATATGCAGATATGATCCACAACATCTGGCTCCACCTGGGGATAGTGTTTTTGCCACGAAACACTAAGAACCTGCAGATCAGTGCCTTCACTTCGGGCATGGAGTCACATATTTCTTGGTGGAAAATGTACAATGATCACACCGGATATATACAATGATGGTGAAACATCTTCTTTAGTGCCGGAAGTAATGCTTTAGATATTGCCCATTTACAGGCATATCTAATACTTCTCCTTCAATATTTTCTAGCATGAAAGTGTTATTCATCCTGACTTCATTGATTTTGAATGGACCATACCACAAAGGATCAAATTTGCCATGTTTCCTTTTGTCCTCCCTTCGTACATCCCATCTGAATACTAAGTCTCCCTTCTGAAACATGATTTCTTTTGCTTTCCTGTCAAATTTTGTCTTCATCTTCTGCTGATAAGTGAGCAAGTTGTCCCGAACTTTATTTCTGTTTTCACTTAGTTCCATCACATTGTTCATTCTTCTGATCATAGCATTCGGTTCTTCTTGAGCATCTTGGAGGAAGGAAATCACAGGTTTCACCAACTGGGTGGGAAACAATGCTTGAGTACCGTATACGAGCTCATAAGGAGACTTGCCCGTAGACCTCCTAGTAGTCATCATTGTTGCCCATAGAGCAAAAACTAACTTTGTATCCCAATTCTTCTGATTTTCATTGATTGTTTTCTTAAGAATTCTTACCAATGTTTTGTTAGAAGATTCTGCCAAGTTGTTCCCCTGTGGATGATAAGCTGTAGAATGAGACAATATCACATTGTAAGTCTGACAGAAATTAATGAACCTTAGTGAGCTGAAAACTCGGGCATTATCTATCACAATATTTACTGGACATCCAAACCTGCTAAAGATATTTTCTTCTAAAAAATTCATAACAACCAAATCATTTGCCTTCCTGGTGGGGATTGCCTCCACCCACTTTGTAAAATAATCCGTAGCTGTAAGGATCCACTTAAATTGCCCATTGGATGGTGGATTGATTTCCCCAATGAAATCCAATCCCCATTGTCTGAAAGGTTCTTCAACAAAAACAGGGAGAAGAGGCAATGGAGCTAACTTCTTCTTCTCTGCAAATACCTAGCATTTTTGACAACTCCTGACTGCTTTATAAACATCAGCAAAAACAGATGGCCAATAGAATCCTGATTTAAAAAATTTATGAGCAGTTACCTTCCAACTATAGTGTCCCCCGCACAAGCATTCATGATGTTCTTTGATTACCTCTAGAACTTCCTCCTCTGTCAAACACAACAATAATACACCAGCAGGATCTTTCCAATATAACTTTGCTTCGATTATGACATAAGGCTGAGCCTTAAGTTTTAAAGCCCTGTATTTAGTTCTATTAATTGAAGGGGGGCAAGAAAGAAAGCATAAATAATGAACAATATCCTTATACCAATCCGAGCAGAGAAATTTATACTTAATTGCTATCTTTGACTAATTATCACCTGTTTCTCCAATGACTTCATCCACAGGGGCCAACAAATTAATTCCCAATGCTTGGAAATTTGACTCTGTCAATAATTTGGCCAATCCCAATCCTTTGACCAGTTTAGTTGGTTTTACATCCAGGTCATATTCCTGGATTTTAGCAATCCATTTTCCTCTTTTTCCTGCCACATCACTATGTACTAGGACATCCTTTACAGCTGAATTGGGAACATATTCTAAGATTTGAGAATGAAGGATATAAGTTCTAAAAACTTTCAATGATTTCACCAGAGCGTAAACTTGTTTTTCCAATATATTATATTTCAATTCTGCATCTCGGAGAACTTTACTAAAATATGCTACAGGTTGTTCGTGCTTTTCTTCATTTCTCTGTAACAACACAACTGCAATCGTCGAGGGAGATGCAAAGGAGAAAATTTGAAATGGCTTCAAATAATCCGGACTGATGAGAACAGGCGCTTCCTTTAAAGCTTCTTTAATCCTTTGGAAAGATTCTCGCGCTTCTTTGTCCCACTTCACTTCGGCATCCTTTTTCAACATGTCGGTTATCTTTTTGACAATTTCTGCGTAATTGGGAACAAATCTTCTTAGAAAATTAATTTTTCCAAGAAATCTCTGAATATCTTTTTTGCTTCGGGGCAGTGGAATGGACTGTATTGCTTCAACCCTCGCTGGATCTATTTTCACACCTTGTTTTGAAACAATATGACCCACCAGTTTACCTTCTTCCAGGGCAAACAGAGATTTTTTAAGATTCAATGATAACCCATACTTTCTACACTTCAGGAAAGATTTCTGCAAATGCTGCAAGTGTTCTTCATTAGAATTTGAAAAAATTGTGACATCATCCAAATAAATAACTACAAACTGATCTCCAACAAATGCAATATCCATCGCTCTTTGGAATGTAGCTCCTGCATTCATTAGTCCAAAGGGCATCCTAGCATACATGAATGTTCCCCATGGCGTAGTGAAAGTAGTTTTCTTCTGATCTTCTTTCTCCACAGCCACCTGGTTATACCCTGAAAAGCCATCCACCATAGATAGTCTATAAGCTCCAGTCACCTTCTGTAAAACAAAATCCATCTTCGGCAAAGGGTAATTATCCTTCAATGAAGCCCTATTCAAATTTCTGAAATCTACACACAGCCTTATCTCTCCGTTTTTCTTTCGGACTGGTACAAGATTGGAAACCCAATCTGAATATCTAAGCGGAACAATTATTTTGGCCTACAGCAATTTTTTTACCTCCTTTTCGATCGGAGCCAACAACAATGGATTGATTTGCCGGAGCTTCTGTTTATGCGGCTTGACTCCATCCTTCAGTGGGATTTTATGTTATATGATACTCTTATCATATGTCTTCAAATCATCATAAGACCATGCAAATACATCTTGGAATTGTTTGAACAAATCTACGTACCTTTCTTTGTAGTCCTTCGAGACCCCTTTGAACAATTTGATCATTTTAGGCTCCTGTTGAGTCCCTAAATTTCAATCTTCCACCTGCTCATCTTGGTTTGCTTTCTTTTGATTTACTGCAACGTCGTTTGCATCAAACAGTCTTTCCAAAGGCACTAAGCCTCTTGACAAAGCATTTTCTTTCAACTGAATGATTTCCTGACCACCAATCTTCTTTTTAAGAGTCTTACCAGCCAATTCATCTTCATCAGTTTCCAAATCAATCTGATGATCTTCAAAATCCTCAATCATCAACAGGAACTGCTTAATCTTTTCATCGTCCTCAAAGACTTGCCAGTGTTTAATATTGTCTGGAATTTAAGGTCTATGTCTCATCTCAATTTCATACCTTAGTCTCGGACTGATCGGAGGCTTGAATGTACTTGCTGCAACCGCCAAAGAATCAGCCATTCTATTTTCTCCCCTTGGAACAAACTGTAAGTTGAAGGCTTCAAAGTAATTTTCGATCAGATCCCAGACCTCATTCCAATATGCTCTTAACCTGGGATGTTTAGTTTGACATAAATTCTTGATCTGTCTTATAATTAATTCTGAATCTCCAAACACAGTCATAGACTGAATTCCCATTTTCTTAGTTGTCTGCAAACTAATGATTAATGCTTCATATTCTGCAACATTATTAGTGGACTCAAACTCCAATTTGAAAGAAAAAGGCACATGGTTGCCTTCAGGAGAAACAAAAATGAAATCAGCTCCAGTGCCTTCTTTGGAAAACGCACCATCAAAATAACACTTCCATAGCTTGTTTGAATGCAGCTCCTTATGTACAATTGCTGAAGGAAGCTACCCTTGCGATTCTTTAGCAAATTCTGCATCTTCATGCAGCATGAAGCAAGAGAGGTCATCCTTCTCTTGGCCATAAATTGGTGAATTACCTGCATCTTTCTTGGTAGTAGTTTTTTGAAATCTAGTCTCTCTATACAACCTCCTCTCTTCACCATTGAAAACGTGAATGATAGCATATGTAAAATCTAGCTTCAAAACTCCTCCAAGCTTTGCCCCCCATGATCTAGATAATAACATACCAAACCTGGCAGGAATATCTACCACTACAACATCCATCATAATGCTTTTGGCTGGGATTTGAGCCAATGTAACAACCATATCCTTAATCAGACCCACACACTGTACCCTTTTTGAGTCAAAAGAGTAAAGATCTCGATATGGCTTGGTGATTTGCAAATTCAACTCTTTCATCACACACAATGGCATCAGATTGTGGGACGCACTAGAATCTAGCATGCAGTTATGTAGAACAAAATCATGTAACAAAAGTGATATATAAAAAGGAGGGACAGATGAATCTACCTCTTCAACATGAGTTCCAAATGTAACCACTGGTTTCTCTTCCTGCAGATTTACTATATCACCTACTTCATCAGACTGAGATAAATTGATCAACTCGGCAATCTCTTTCTTATAGCCAGGTGTTTTCATTAACTCAAGAAGAGGTACTTGAATCTTCACTTTCTCCAACTCTTTCGAAAAAATGAAAGTTTGATTTGATTTTGTCAACTTTTCAGGTTCTTATTGATCTTTCTTGGAATTTGAGTTTTGATTAGAAACAGTAACCACTTTCTCCAAAATATTAGAATCTCTAACTTTTGTTTGAGAAGCTTCTGCTTGCTGCTTTTCCTTCTCTTTTTCTTCGTTCATGGGCTTTTTCCCCTTATTTGTTTTCTTAGTTTGATCTTTCTGGAATGGAGTCGCCATTGGAGCAGGTGTTGCTTTTGATTCTTTTTCTTCATTGTCTTGAGTCCTTAGTCTCTTCTTTGACCTCAAATCATACTTTTTATGCAACTCAGATTGCATGAAGTCTGTGAACTGTCTGCAGTAATAATCCATCTCTTCTTGATCAAATGAAAGATGATTTTCTTCCACTTCTTCTTCTTCAGCTTCTTCTTCTGTTTCATCGTCTTCCATATACATAGCAGAAATTCGAGCATCATCCTCTCTCTCATCATCATCATCTGTTGAACGGGACGGGGTTGCCTCTATGTACAAAGGTGCTTGCACCTGATCTAGATCTTTCTTCTCTCTTTGCAGAATCTGTAGAGGCTGTTTTTTAAATTGGGGATTAAAAACCCCTCTGTTCTGTCTTGCAGGCTTACTATCTATTTCCAATTTCACCAATTTATTGGACAGATTTTTTATAACCTTAGTCATATCATCAATTCTTTGTTCTTGAGTCGAGGTTTCTTCTTTAGCTTTTCCTTTATCTTGGACTTTACCAGCAACGGACATATTAGCCTCAATCTCCAGAGCATCAGTTTGAATCTGCTCCAATGTAGGTGACCTCCTTTCCCTCAATGTGAAACTGAATTCTGGTTCAAAAGCACCAGCAAAAACAACCCTTGCTCCAATAGGAGGGGTTTCATTTCAACAGGCAAACTATTATACAATTTATTAAATCTTTTCACAAAATCTTTCATGCTTTCATCAAATTTCTTCTTTATTGCATTGAACTCTGTCAAAGAATAGCCATGGTCCCTTTTTTCACCCCATCTCTCAATGAAACGCGTTTCTAGGGTATCCCAATCATTTATGGTACCATTAGGCAATCCTTTAAACCATTTCCTTGCCTCTCCACTTAGAGACTGGACAAAAAGTCTCATTACAACGTCCAAATGTTCAACATTTAAATTCTCAGCAAATGTGTAAAACAGGGGCAAGTGCTGTTCGGCAGTTATTTCGTCTTCACCAGTAAATCTAGGGAGTAACTTGAGATACTCCTAAGGCATATCATGCAGTGGTTGGGGTAGATTCAATGGTGCATATCTATTCATCAAGAAAGCAGGGGCTGCAAGGACTGCCATGTTTACGCCCGGGTTAACTGCTCCTTAAGCGGGGGTAAAATGAATACCAGTTGTTGGAGAGGATGAATGAGGTGGAACAACTGATATAGGATTTGGAGTATGAACGACTGCAGAAGAGCTGGAAACTATATGGGGCTGAGTTTCTGTAAATGGAAAAGACACAAACTCCAAAGATTGCTCTTCTAATGTGGGTTCTTGAAAACGAACGGGTGATGGTGACGACTCTTCTTCCGAGAAAGTGAGTTTCTTGGAAGCTTTCTTGGATATGAAAGTGCGTGAAATGCTGCCTGGTGCGAGCAGTGTAGTTTCTGGTGTATCAAATATTTTTAGTTTTTGGCCCTTCTTTGAAACAAGCTTCTCAGGATCAGACAAAATAGGAACGGTTTGCTGAGAGGAATCCAACCTCGTGTGAGGTTTCTTGGTAGCCAGAGCTATTTTCAAACAAACACAACGTACTATTTCCTCCTCTCTGAACAACCAGAGGAAATGTAAAACAAAACCCAGGGAAAATCTTCGAATCTTCGGTCCCCGACAACGGCGCCAATTAATGTTGTTCCTTGAGAAACAATTTCTTGCTGTGAAAAAAAATCCGTGCTCAAGACATTAAAGATTACATCACAAACAAAAGTATATATGTCCCTGTTCTATAAACCTTCAAACATTAATTATATAATCTTCAAATATTAAACCCATGGAAGGTTCTGCAATGCCATATCCTCCTTATGCTGAAATGAAAGGATGGAAGAAACATGAAAGAAAGGATTTTAATTTGATATGCTGCTTGAAACAGAATCTATCAGTGTAAAATCCTGAAGGAATGAGTAATTATAACGTTAAAATAGAGGAGCGCCCATTAAGGTTTATTTAACTCTTAAATACACATGTAATTAGAGACCTGCAGCTCAAATTACTCTATTTTACTCACATATATGAAAAACATAATGAAAATTGAGGAACTATTCAGCATAAACAGAATGGAGGAAACTTGCAAAACTTTTCATTAATTCAGTATTCTTCAGTACAAAAATTTCGCTTCAAGGTACAAAACTCGGAACCTTCATCTTTCTTCAAATTTTCTTTTTATACATTATCACGAAACAGTTTCCAATAATGAAATTGGTTCTAACTATTCTAACTAACTCTAACTGCTTAAACTATTAACTGTTATAGAGGTACATGCCTCGAAAAAGTCTTATTACATTTGCATAATCCTGAGAAATGACATAATGAGAATTTTTATAACTTCTAATCTAAAGGAACAACTGGTCCTGAAGTGGCTGCAGAATCGACGACTACTTTTGATTTATCCTCTGGGATCTTTTTTGCTGTGTCAATGGAGAAGATTTTGCATTTTTTCCAAAGTTCACTTTGAGTTGTAGGAGCATTCCTGTTGGATGTGACAGAGCCATCCTAAATTGATCCTTTTCAAGATCCATTACAGTCAATAATCTGGTTTGATCAGCAACTATGTGATGTTCTGCTTGCACTCCTACATTGGTTTTAATCCTCTGGTTTCTTTCTTCAATTTGTGAAAATATTTGTTTTACTGATGACATCTTTTCTGAATAAAGTTCATGTCCTCTAGGAGAAGAGGGGAAATTTTGTTCTTCATTGACATGGAGAGTAAAACCTGGCGAATTGGAAGAGTGATCTTCTGCTAATTTGGTTCTCTTTTCCTCTCTAGGCACCTCATCATCTATTTCAACAACATTTTCTCTACCTCTTTTGCTTGTCTTTTCCATAATAGCAGGCGTTTGAATGCTGGTTTTTGATGCACTTGTTTCACCTGGATTTGCAAGCTTCTCCTGATCAGGTTTGCTTACATGGGAAAATGCAGCGTATCCATTTTCAATTCTTCTATGAGAGATTATTGCATGCGGATCATAAGACCATTTTTCTCCTAGCAGCAACTGTGTCTCCTCCAGCATTTTAGAAACTTCATCAAAAGTTTGTCTCGAATTGACCACAAAAGCCCCCACACTCATAGGCAATTTATACATAACACCTTTATTCATGGGAAGAAAGTGTATCTGATCCAAATTAAGGCTCTGTCTTATGAATTCCAATGCGAAAAGCCGCATGGGTACAAAAGTTGGGAGCCTATAGGGCTCAATGCTAGCTCCATACGACCTTATCTCTGAATACTCTTCAAATACAAACCAATCTCCAAATCTGCAATTAGGTCCTAGCTTTAGGAACTCCCGGGCTTTTGGTAAGAAGCATGGAGGAAGAACTCCATTCAAGACTTTATAAGCAATAGTCATGAAATGGCTAGCAAAATCAAACAATCCTGCTTCATTTCCTTCTTTTCTTATCATGTCGGTCCATAACAGAACTGTTTGTTTATGTTTATTAACATCAACTATATTCAATCCCAAACTCATAAATTCTTCGACATTCTGATATAAAAACAAGTAAACAATCAATGACGGGAATCTAAAAAAACCTGTGAGAGGGAGGGCCATCAATTGAGAATTTACGATTTCCTGCCAAAAATATGGAATGTAGAGAACCACCCCTGGTTTCATCATCAGCGCGAACATCCCCAAGACTGATTTATCAACTGTCTGGTCATTGTCTTTACCCAAAATCTCCCCAATGCAACTAAGAACTGGTCTATACTCAACATTGAACGTTTCCAGGCTAAATTCTTCTCCTTCTAACTGAGCCTCCTTTGAATTTGGTTTCAAGTATGACATGTACATACTGAATTCTTCATCTGAAAGGTCTTCAAAATAACGAGCTAGTGAATCTTCAAAAAATTGCAGTGATGACTTATTTTCGGGAAAGCACAATGCTTGACGGATCAATTGCGTTGATACCTACAGAACACTTTCTCCCTGCGAATTCATTATGAAACATTTACCAGGGTACATTAAGGAGACAAGCCAGGAGATGAACTCAGGAAACAAGTGGGTTTTTGGAATACAGGCGGACAAAACACCGGAACTCTTCATGGCCGAAAACATTGGGGATTCCTCAGTGTTTAGGGTCACTTGGTGATACAACAAGGGATGATTGACAGATGACAGGGTATCGTGAATGTCCCTTTCATTTTCCATGAGAGAACTGAAGCTTGATGAACCGGGTAAAGAGGCTCATTTTGCCATGGTTGACAGATGATGAAAACAATACGGGGGTATTGGATAATGAAAAGGTGGCGGGAGCACGACTCAAAGGGAAAAAGAACCACAATAAAACGAGAATGGGACAAAGAACAATTTAACAGCTAAGAAAAACCATAATAAATGCCGAAATGACGTCACTATGGGGGGTCCGGGAGTACGGCGGAAGACATCGACCTATACCCCCCGTAATGAATCTCAGCCATTGATCACGGCTCGCCCAAGATTTTGACCAGTCAACTACGGGGGGTCCGATTTTGATAATTAACGGGCTATTTTCCCCACCGTAATAACTAATCCGGAACCACTCTCCCACGATCACCACTTCCGCTCGGGAAGTGGTTTGAACTTTAAGCTCGAAATAAAACATGTATTTCAATAAAGTTTAATAATCATCGAGCTTTGAAAAGCTTCTTTTAATGAGATAGTATAAAAACCTTATGCTATAACATATGTTTTTCTGATTTTCTAATTTTTTTGTATTTTTGATACTCAAAATAAAGATTGAAAAGGATATGCGGATATGATCCACAACAGGGGGCATGCGCTCTAGCAAGTTACGCTTGGGGGGCATCAAAAATTATCTCAAGCACAATTTTCTCTTTGTTTCAAGCTTGTGTAAAAATGAAACAAACCTATCTTAAGCATGATTTTTACTTTGTTTCAAGCTTTTATAAAAATGAAACCTATCTCGAGTCCATTTCAGTTATTATTTTCAAGACTCGTTAAACTTGTGAAAATCCCGATATTATTTTGCTATCTTTCATTCTTGTAAAACACATGAAAATGTCAAGTTCTTTCTATCTTTTCCTGCTCGTAAATTAAATTGAAATTCGACCATATGAGTACATTTTTATCCCTTTTTTGAACTCGTTAAAACTTACGAAAAAGCGAAAATGATGAGTATACTTTTATCACTTTTTCGGGCTCTTGAAAATTACGAAAAAGAAAAATCTTGGAGTTCTCTTTTAAGCCCTTTTCAGACTCTCTAAACATGAAAATATTGCTGAGTACTTGACTATTCGAACTCGTGAAAGGAAATGAACAATCATCCTTTCAGTATAAGTTTACCCCTTTTCCGAACTGAAATGGACTATTTACGAAAAAGGTATACGTTGACTAATCATGGTCAATAGAGTTCTCTCCTGTATTATTTTATTCTTTTTTGGGCTTGAGAGACTAAATTTACGAAAAAGTAAACCCACAGAGTTTTCTTAAGATTTTCTTCTCACTCTCTGAAATTGAAAAACACCGAGTTTCTCCTATACTGGACTCGTTAAAATTTAACAGTAAAGGACCCGTTGATTACAAACAGGAACGAACCACTCCTTCTTAGGGTTCAGTTTTATACTAAGTTGGACTCATCTGAAGGATGAGCTTATATAACAAGCAAATTTTATCCTCCTCAAGCTTGTAAAAAATAAAGAGGTGCTTGCCAGAAATGGTGGGGCAAAAAGAGAGAAAATGGATCCAGTTGTTAAAATTTGTTTAAAAGCAGTATACCACTCTTGAACACAACACCTTTTGTCCTGGGTTGGGGAAATCCTTTGCCTATCAGTTAATCAAACCATATTGAAATTATTCAGCCGGTTTCTGGGTATTAGATTTAGGTCAATTGTTACCAAACCATCTGCAGTGTCGTTATGTGTTCAAGAGGACAATTCAAATAAACCATTCATTGAAAACATTTGTCTCCATTCGCATTGACCATCCCTGAGTCATTCCTTGCAAAATATTTCTACAAAACTTGATCTAATGGTTTCATGTTGTGGGCTTTCCTATGACGGGTCACTTTCTATCGACGACAACTCTTCATCTAGGAATTTGATCTAGAATCCTATCAGTACCTTGGAATCTGCATGCCCTAATGGTAGGTTTCTCGCCTTCAAAGATAGGTTGTATCATTGACCTTCGATCGAATGATTTCATGAATGTGCTCGACTTCAAATCATTTATTCACACTTCATGGATTGTACTGAGTACTTTGAGAGCCATTTTCATTATTGGTGGTTTCTCTCACACTTGTTAACAATTCACATCATTGACTGGTAATCAAGTGGTTTCTACCATGTTCGACTTCGACACAGTCAATCGCATGGATAAAAACATACTAGTTCGGGTAGCGGAAATCAAGACCATGGATCTAGTTTCCACCATCCAGGCTGCGAGGAGTTTTATTATTCATTATGCAGTAGACTATTCATAACAGATGGCTGCGTCCATACTGTGTCTACTATTGATGTAATATTAGAATCATTTCTATATTAGAACATTTCAATTAGTTTTGATTTGAGTATGGGAATGCCTACCTCAGCGATGATATATATATATGTGTGTGTGTGTGTGTGTTTGCATTGAATGTTTTTACAGGTCTCAACCGGTGTGTCCACGAGCCGATCCTCGGAATGATAAAGCACTTCACTCTTCGAATTATCTCAGACTTCACGCTTTAGGGGGCAATCTGTTACACATTATTTTGTCACCATGACATTTTACTGTATATATGGGTTCATCAATACCTATATAATGCTCCCTTAGAGGTCTAAAACCCTAAAGTTCCCAAACCAAGTCTTGGATTTGGAGAAAGCTCATAAAAATCATAAAAACCCTAGTTCCACACTTTTCCTAGCCATTACCTGTGGTACCGCACCTTTTGTAAAGAAAAACTGCAGTACCTACCGCACATTTTGTGTATTAAAACTGCGGACCCCCGTAAAAGGTAAAATGGAAGAAAAAGTAAGTTCTAGAAGCCCAGCTGGTCAAATATTCTCCCAATTGGAAGCTTCTAGAAGGCATTATCTGGTCGAAGCTTCACTCCCTCCATTCATGAACCTTTATCCCTTCATTAAAGGAGCCTATCCCTTGGTATTTGGAGCTTAATTCCTTTATGAGAGGAATTATCCCTTCCTTTTTGGAACTGAAACCACCTCCCTTCTGATATAAATTGAAGCCATGGTTCAGTCTCAAGGGTAGATACTGATATGTAAAAAAGTACTTGCTTTGTACTTCATACTACATTAGAGAAGAGAATTGCTGAAGAAACATACTCTTTTTGCTAGCCATTATCCATGCGAGAATGATTACACACTCGTATTTAGGCTGGTTCAAAGAGTGGAAGGGCTTGTCAGACCAAAGGAAAACGCTTGTTCTGGACCCCGAAAGGACCTGTACAACATCAAGGCGAACACGGTTGTAAGAATCCTTCTTTTATTTAAATATAATACAAATGGATCTTGTTTTCTCAATAAGTTGTTTATGTGTTTACTTGAATGACTTATTTCTTAAATTCCTTGATCATTAAGATAGATTTATGATTTATGACTTAGTATATTGTGCAGGTGCTTTTGATTCTCTTCCATGTCTTAAGAGGTGACTTCTTTAGAGCGACGGAAAGAAGAATACAACTAGCATTGGATCACAGGTAGGTCCTTTCTTCATCATAGAAAATTCTAAATCATACATAATCTAGAGAAAGTAGTTTACATTTTTCCTGTTTGTTTCTACTTATCCTTGTGATACTAGGGAGATCCTTCTTGTCCGCAAGAACGATTTATTCGCCTACAGAAGGCATGAGTGAAGGAAGAAAAAAACACGGACGAGACAAAACTACACATGGATGCGAAAATGGAATATCTACCTCAATGCTTGTTCCACAAATAGCAAGGAGCTAAAGAATTTTGTTATGGAGAAGTTTTGTAAACTGGTATGGGGAAAATAATTGGGTAGAAATAAGAAGTACTACATTGGGAATTCAACCCTACGTGTGATCTCTAACAAAAAGAGTACATTGGAGCTAATAATCTGTGGAGGGAAAAGGTTCTTATTGCTCAATTAGGAACCGACTCACATCAACTTCGGTGTGAAACAGGATGATGGAAAAGGCCTAAAGAAGCTTGGGAAGAACGAGTGTGTACATTTTGCATGTCTGGAGCAGTGGAATCAGAAAAAAATTTCATTTTGGAATGTGATTCATTCAAAAACATCAGGGAAAGTTATGGGAATATGTTAGCATCGGTTTCTTGGCATTTTCTTTTCAGCGAGGGGATTGTTGGGAAGGTTGGACCATCCCATCATCAATTTGAATAAGAAAAGGACTGAATTGAAAAAGGAAAAAAATAGGGAACTAATGGCCCCATAGACTATTTTTAGTCTTGTGGAGGTTAAAATATCATTTAATTTCATTATAGTTACAACCCTGCATGCCGCTATTATATTATTATTATTACTATTCGTGAAATATTTCAAATATATTATACAAAGGTTCATTCTTAGCCTCAGTGTTGATTACTTGGCAAGTTCATTCTTAGCGTGGGTGTCGATTATTTGGCAAAATCCTGCAAATAAAAATATATTTTTTCAAACTCCAACTACCTTATCCCATATAAAGGACAAGCATGCATATCTAGTGGTTATATTGGTAGCCAAACTTATTTCATATGAATATTAATTGGTATTATTTCCTTATTATATTGTTATATTAATTGTTATTATGTATATCTAGATGTATGTCAACTTGCAAGATGAGATATGAAACTAGACCTCGGAATATGACCATATATTTTTTCACTGTAGAATGTACCATGAGCATGGCCATTTATTTAGAGATTGTCCTCTTAAAAAATTATTGCCCTAGAAAACCCCCCCAACCTTATGGATGAGGAAGGTGTTAAACAAGTCATCCCTTGTCGAAGACACGCATGGCGATAGGCAGGGTAGTTGAACGTCCTTGGCATCAAGATCTGTAGTAACAATGACATTCTCTCAAAGGATCTTGATCTAGAGGAGGGCTAGAGTCTATTGCAGCAAAATGATATGTAGACACATCGTGATGATAATGGAGATAAAGAAACTTCAAAGCAACCAGGCTTGAAAGACATGCATGATCCATAACACATAGTTCCACTCTCACTTGTGGATGAAGAGATGACTCCTTTGGATGAAGAGCCACTAGACCAAGACGATGGCAAGGATATGGATTTGGGTGAGCTAGACCTCCGAGGAAACATGGAAGCCTGCAAATGCCAGGAAATGCATGCAATTCTAGCTAACGAGTTACAACTCTTGTGAAATTCCCTTGTTTGATGAAAAGTGTTTGTACCATTGGCTCAAAAAAGTAAAGCATAGGGATCCTCTTCCTTATGTGTTAAAGTTTCTCATTATGGAGAAAATCCTAAATCGTGCAAGGAATATCATGAGAGAGGGAGGCACAACAACGAGCAATTATTGCAAGAATAAGAAGAATTTCTAATCAACTCTAACCAAATCCCCCTCACGACAAATAAGTTCCTCCCTACTCATGTTGAATCAATGATGCAAATCCTTTCATGAAAAATTAGATACCCAAATGCCCCTAGTAAACATTGTATCTTGAGGAATAAAAATTTCAATGAACACCCACCAATTTTCATAATATAACAAACAAAATGCCTCAGTGATATTATTAAAAGACTAGCCTCCAAATGTTGGCAAGGTTGCGAGACAATTGTTACAGATGTTCAAGGAACAACTAGAGTCTTGGCCATCCTTTGGAATTTGCAAAAAATTGCGATCTATGATTTGTTTTCAACCAGGTATATTGTTACTTCCCTATTTAGACTAATTGGATCAGCCAAAGTAGGTTACATCACCAATGTTTATGGACCACAATATCTATGAGAAAAAGGCTTCTTCCTTTAATCCATTTGATGCATCAAGATGCTCATTAGGGACCACTATTTGATATTGGGGGAGAGTTTAACATGATTACCTCCCTAGCCGAAAAGCGAGGAGGAATACCATGAATAGAGTTTGATTCTCATAAATTTTTCAAACTTATCTAGGATCTTAACTTGATTGACATGGAAGACAACAATGGCATGCATAGTTGGAACAACCATTGTTGGGGATCATGTCAAGTGGCTTCCAAACTAGACGATTTCATATTTTTTAAACCCTTGTGTTAATAGGCTTATCTTTTGAATCTTGCATTTTTCCATGTCGTGGCCCAAGCCAGTAGCCAATTGGTTCCAATTTGGATCTGCACACTAATCCCAAGGACCGTCCTTTTCGATTTCAAGTCTTCTAGCTACAACATTCCTCATTTCAATAACATTTTGTTATCTTGTGGAAAGAAGCAACAATAAGCAGAGGTAGCCCTATGTTTAATTTTCAACAACTCAAAAATTTAAAGATAAGATGAAGCAATGGAATAAGGAGGAGTTTGGTAAGATATTATAGGAAAAACAAGATTTTGAACTATAAATGGAAGGGATATAATAAAGAGTGATTTTTAAAGGAGAATTGGACTTCTTGGTTGAAAAGGAATCTCACATACAAGCTCGATTAACACAATGATGTAAGTAGGAGGAACAACTATGGAGACATAAATCTAGAGTTTAATGGATAAAGGCAAGAGAGAGGAACTCCAAGTTTTCCATAAGTTAATAAGTCAATTACGATAACACAATCATATCGTGATTATTTGGGATGTTGAAGGTTGCAACTTGACTAAATATGAAGACATTGAAAGTTAACTTCTAAAGTATTATAACACCTTACTCATTGAACCATTCCCTAACAAGTAGGAAGCAATTACGAAGATTACTGGACACATTCCTCAATTAGTCTCATATGAGAAAAATGAGGTTCTATTGCACCCAATATCCATGGAAAAAGTGGAATGTGTTATATGGATGTGCCAAAAGGAAATTCACCAAGGTTAGATGGTTTCACAACTAACTTCTACTAAACTTGTTAGGATACCATTAAGCATGATGTCTTAGAGGTGATTGAAGATTCTTGGTGCGTTGGTTTAGTACTACTAGCTCTAAGAGAAAATTTCTTCACTCTAAACCCCGAGGAAGATAAAACTGAGGACCCCAGCAAGTTCTAGCCTATTTCCTTATGTAACTTCACTAAAAAAATAATAACCAAGATCCTAGCTAACTACCTTAAATCTCTATTACTTTCTTTGTTTTTTTCTCTCTCCTCATTAATAGTTCCCCATCAATAACATTTTCACCTTCCTAAGGTATTCAACAAGGGGATCTTGATGGATCTTTTAAAGTGAAATGGTTCATAAAAATTTTCAAGTGTGAATGATTAAACTTAAACCAACAATTAACTTAAATCAAGAGTGAAAAACTTTTAATAAAGTTCCAATCAAATAAATGTAGAAGAGAAGAGAAACAAGAAATGGCAACCATGTGATAACGAAACTCATCCAATAGGAGTCTAGACTACGTCTCTGAGTTCTGCCTCCATCGGGGTGGCCTCTTTATTAATCAAATGTTAAGCATTAGAAAGTTTTATTACATCGCTTAACATTCAATCTGCTACAAGAAGCCTGCAGAACCTGTAACAAAACTGAGCTCTTTTCCACTAGGAAGTGGTCTCCAAAATACTACCAAAATCCCTCTTTGGTTGTTGCAAAAATAAAGCTCAAACTCCTATAGGCTTACAAAATTTTTTAGGCTAATACTCAACTCAAAAGGCTCTCAACTCTATTTAGATTCCAACACTCAAAATTGTCACGTACTAGTTAAAATTAAAATAAATTTTTGGGCTCGACATACCTAGGGTCTAACCCACGAGCTGTCAGCCATGTCTCGCATAGTGGTTCCTGTAATCATAGGTTGTCAGTGCCTTTTAGTGTTGTATCCAAACACATATCCATTTGAAGACATCATGTCAAACAAATATAAAAAACTATAGTCTTTGCAAAATGTTACCAACCAGTAAATAGTTGGCATCGTGGTGCATTCATTTCAATTGTCATTTTCTAAACCTAGAAATGTACCAAACGATTAGCAGTCCATTTAAATTAAGGTGCATGGCATTGGTTTTAAATGATGGTCGATTGTAACAATTGTTCGTTGTGGGAAGTTGTGATGTCAAGCTTGTGGCCTCCACTTGTTGGCATTAAAGGTTACAACTTAAACTTAAATATAACATGTTTCTAATCCATAAACAACTAACCTGGTAGCCCAACGACTAGGTCATTGGATGTCTTCGCCGAGGTCAAGGGTTCAAACCCGATAATGCTTGGTTGTTGTGCCATCTACCAAAGATTTGTTTTAGAACATTCCTGACCAATTTGGCGCTACCACATGGTGACACCTGGTTGGTACACATGCCTTCCAATTGTCACCACCTCATGCACACTCAATCATCATGCCACGTTAGCATGCCCACACACCTGCCACATGTCCCCACTCTGCCATGTCATCTATTAACAAACCTACCACGTGTCACTTGATGGTGTTGTCTCGTTAGCTGCTAATTGTTCCATGTGTCATGCTCAAGCTCAACTACATATTGGTCATGTCATGCCACATCATGGCACTTGTTCTATGACTATCTGACCATATCATCTCTATACATCTACCATATCATCTATGTATTTCCATGTGTCCTTTTGTAATGCTTCCACATGGCACATCTACTAATATATTTTTTTGTTCCATGCAAACTTAGAATGCGATAACTTTCGTGTATGAAATATGTTTTCACCTATTCAAGTTGAGTTGGAAACCTTGTCGAGCTCTTTGACATGGCATTTTTTCCATTAGATTTTGAGCACTTTTAATTTTTAGGCTTTTTGGGATCCTACTAGATCATTCCTCCCAAAAGGTTGTTACTCAGACACCAAGCGAGGGAAATACTTACCCACCTATCTGGTAATTTTCCACCCTATTTTGTGCACTTAGCTCGTCACAAAACATTGCATAATAATTATGACAATTGAAGCCATATTGTTAACCATTTTCATTTTTCCACATCCTTCTACATTCACTTCTCCAAACACTATCCATGTGCAACATAACGACAGTGATAAAAAATACAAGAATGTTAATGAAAATGAATTAACAACATGTTTCATCCTCTTGACATATTCACACAATAAAGACTCTAAGGGATGCAAAATGCAACGAAGATTTGTTATCCACTTTTGGCCAACACGAGTCGATGGTTTCTCTTCCTATAGTTGCTCCTCTTATTTTTTTGATATATGCACAGTCATCTTGCCCTTCTTTAGACAAAACACTAGATGGAATTTCCAACATTTAACTTCTTGATGTCCACCTTTGTTGCAATAAGTGTAATGGTTTTTCAACATTTAACCTTTTTTGTAATTCACTTTCTTCTGATGTGGAGATGGGTCTTCATGTCGTGTCCCCTTCTTGGTCAACATAAATTTCTTGTACAAATCTATTATTTTCCAACACTTGGAAACACTATGGTTATTCAACCCACAAAATGTGCATGGTTTCCTATACCACAAATTATTTACATTTCCAATCTTCTTATAATCAAAAGAAACATTGGAAAAATTAGGCTTATCATACCTTTGATGGTTTCCATTGATTTTCATACGTTGTTCTTGTAATGGTTTAGTTTCTTCCTTTGGAGAATTCCTTGCTTCCACTACTTGGATCATTCCCTTCACCATACCCCAATTCTACATATAAAGGTCTTAATTCCATCTTCAAAGGTTCAATTATGTATTGGCCATTAATCCTAAGGCCCTTTTATTCATAACCCATCTTGGTTAGCAACCTCAATCTAACACCTTGAGGTTGTTTCTCAAAATAACCAAAAGAAACATCTCCTTGATGGTGAGATGGAAGTGGATAATAAGAAGAATGATGACTTGAAGGAGGAGAATAAGAAGGAGACTTTTTCAAACCAACACAATTTATTTCATCTTTGAATTTCTTCGATGATATTCCTTCTCCAAGCTTATTCCATTCCCGATATATTTCATCTACCATGGGCTTCACTGCCATGAAAGCTTCACGAAAATCTTCTTCAAAACTATAAGGATTGTCATCTCCTTGGTTTGGAAACATTTCTCCTCTTCGAGTGAAATTTCTCAATCCAATTTATAGATTTCCTTCTACAAGTGTTCCTTCACCTTGCTTGAGTTTGCTCCTAGTTATCATGCACACTCACAGACCAATATCATTCTCGCTCTAATACCACTTGATCTGGATATTTTAAAGTGAATTTGTTCATAAAAATGTTCAAGTGTGAATGATTAAAATTAAACCAACAATTAACTTAAATCAAGCATGAAGAAATTTTAATGAAGTTGCAATTAAAGAAATGTGGAAGAGAAGAGAAACAAGAAATGAAAACCATGTGATAAAAGAGTTTGTCCACTATGGACTATGTCTTCGGGTCCTGCCTCCACCGGAATGGCCTCTTTATTAATCAAATGTTAAGCATTAGAAAGATTTATTACATCACTTAGTCTTCAATATGCTACAAGAATCCTACAAAACTTGTAACAAAATTGATCTCTCTGCCACCATGAAGTGGTCTCCAAAATACCATCAAAACCCATCTTTGGTTGTTGCAAAATTTGAGCTCTAACTCTTTTTGTCTTACAAAATTTTGCAGGCTAATACTCAGCTCAAAAGGCTCTCGACTTTGTTTAAATTCAACACTCAAAATTGTGGCACAGTAGTTAAAATTATAATATTTTATAATTTTTGGCCCGACAAACCTAGGATCAAACCCATGGGATGTTGGACATATAGCACATGGAAATCCCCATAATCATAGGTTGTTTTCCCCTTTTAATATTGTATCCAAAAAAATATCCATTTGAAGACACAAGTCAAACAAATATTACAAACTATAGGCCTTTACAAAATATGACCGCCTAATCAATAGTTGGCATCATGGTGCATTCATTTTAATTTCCATTTTATAAACCTATAAATGTACCAAACAACTATAAGTCCATTTAAGTTATGGTGTGTGGAGTTGGTTTTAAATGGTAGTCAGTTGTAACAAATGTACATTGTGGAAGGTCGCAAGATCAAACACGCGACTTTCCCCCTTTGGCATTAAACATTACAACTAAAAATTAAATACAATGTGCTTGTAATCCATAAATGACTATCGTGGTGGCCCAACTGCCAGGCCATTGATTTCCACTGCTGAGGTCAGGGGTTAAAACTCTGACAGTGTGTTGTTTTTACACCATGTAACGACCCCTGGTTGATTTTCCATATAAACAAAATAAGACCAAGGTCATGGGAAACATATTCCAAGTTGAATGGTGGGAATAAAATTATTGTGGGCATCACTTGTGGTTTATTTATGGCTATGGAAATTGGCATTGGTACTGGGAAAGGAAAAGAGAGAATAATTGATATTTAATTATGAAATTAAAGGAAAATAGGAGAAGAGGATGGTGAAGAGACACATACTTTCATGCAAGGGAAATTATAGGGAAGATGAAGAAAATAGGGGCATCAATGATAAAAAGGCATCAGAGAAGCAGTTCACAGCGTTTGGCTAAGATTTCGGTCATTACAACTTTTGTCAGTTCAATTTTGGCTCTCTCCTTTCATTCTCTCTCTCACTCTTGCACACTTAGCGTATTATTGGAGCACTTTAGTATTCTCTTGGACTTGGAAGAAGAAAAGCGAGGAAGCAAAGGAAAGCAGGGAAGCACAAGGAAATAATTGGATTAACAACTACAATCGGATTACTTTGTAGGTAACAGGTAACAGGTTGCATGCGAGATATCCTTACTAGTTTTTGGATGCATGGCACATGCATGTGATTCTCTAGTTATGTGTTGTCGTTGGCATGGAGACTTGCCTAGATTGAAAATGGTTTTAGCTTTGCCTTTCCATTTCCTGGACAACCATGTTGTAGTGGGTTTCCCTTTTCGATTTTCTGATTGGTTCTCAAGTTCCCTATGGATGTGGGTTAGAACAAATTCCGTGGAGCGCTGAAACAACTTGGATTCCTTGGAGGCTGTGGGTTGAGTTACTAGTCCCTGGAGCCTGAGGTTTGGTGCAAATGCTCTAGATCCCTATGACAAATTGGGATTCCTGGAGACTTTGGGTTGAGTTACTAGTTCATGGAGCCTTTGAAAACGTTGGTAGAGACCGACCTCGTTGATGTTGGTGAATTCTGGATCGTATAGGTGAAATCACTATGGTTGAGGATTGAGGCAGTGTGGCCTATAGCATAGTTGGTTCTATTTTGGTTTAACCCTTATGATCCCACATTCATGCATGGAATATGGAAGGGGGGTGATTGGATAAAAGAGAGATATGGTTCATCCTAATCTATGGTTGGGTGGTATGTGGAAGTCCCTGATTTGGTTGGCATTTTCATATGTTAATATGAGATATTTTCCTTTTGCGATCAATGAGCATTTGTATTGATTATGATTGTGATATTGTGGTTGATTTTCCATGGTTTCTATTCTTGTTATATGTTGGTTATATGCTAGTTATATGATGTATTCTATCTATGGCTAGTGTCATGTTTTTATAAGTTATTGAATAGTTGGTGAATGCACGGGCTAAATAGAGTTATTGAAACTAGCTAGAGAGGGCATATAGCCTTCTTGGTGATTCTTATGAAGAATATCAATTTATGATTAGATATGCATTTATGGCCTGTAGCTTTCATATTTACCATATATTTTACGAAATGTCTATAATGGGCTAGGCATGTATAGGTAAATTTTTTGCTTGAGTTTTGATTGGTTGGTTTTTTCATCATCTTATTTATGTTTCTAGAAAGATACAAGCAATTTTGAGTAGTGGTATGGAGGCTAGCCTAAAAGAGTGGCTTAGATCTCAAAAACGCTAACACATAATTGGAGTTTTTGGGTCATAATCGCATGGAAGCAGGCCGGTGAGTGTGGTTATAGCCTTACAACCTCATGGATGCAATGCCAAGGGTGTAGTTATGGAGCTAGGTCAGTGAAAAAAGGTTCCAACTTAGAGATTAATCACTTGGGGTGGTTTACAGCCTCCCGAGTGGTATGTGGTCTCTGAGGGATGTCAAATTGCATGCCCCACTTCCATAACTATAAATTGAAGGCTGGAGCATATAATAGTGAAAATAAACTCATGTTTACCCTTGAGTTCTTGTGAAAGTGAGTAAATGTGGGAGGAGGCATTACAGGGTGGTATCAGAGCCAGGTTGCAACACTGGACCTCGGGGTAGATGTGATTGTTATGCATGCATGTTAGTTGTTTATGGGTTTATCATGCATACATGTTAACTAATTATTCATATGGATATCATGACCTTATTTATGTATGATTTGATATGTTTGTGAAGTTATATCATGCTAATATGGATTGATTTGTGTAGATGTGATAGTCTCCCCTTAAATTCACAAAGGTATGAGTTTGATTATGCTTCTATTTGGTTTATTTAACATGGCATGTTTACAGGAAAGAGAAGGTCGTAGATGAAGAGTAGAATGGTGGAATACAGTTCACATGACTCCCATGATAGGCCCGATGAAAATTCGATGGAATGGGACAAGTTAGTTGAGCAGCAAGGAGAAGAGCATTCTCCTGACATAGCATATACATTGAGAAGTTTGAAGGTAGAAATTAGGAGTTATAAGGCATATAATAGAAGTTTTATTGAGGCATAGGAAAGGCTTACCAATTCTTAAGAAAATCAAGTGGAATTTAATGCAATCATCCTTCAAAGTCTTTCATATTTGTAGAAATAAGGACAATTGACGATTAGTCATGGAGATAGACAAGAGGAAAAAACTAATAGAGCACATGGTAGTAGGTCTCGATTAGGATACAGGTTGGATAGAGATGACACAATCAAAGGTGGCATATCTTTGGATACACCTGACAAGAGGGGTATTTCCTATAGGTTATATTCTAATTCTGGTCCCGAGAGACATCATTTCCATTACCGCCATCATCCTTATAAGAGGAGCGAGAAACTGTATTTTCCAAAAGATTTCAAGAAAGAAAAGCCTCCTACATTTGACGGAGAGATGAAGGGGTTACAAGATGCAGAAGCATGGTTGCTTGGGATGAAGAATTTCTTCAAATTGCATGCTTACTCATAGAACAAGAAAGTTAAGATAACTACCTTCAGTCTAAAAGGGAAAGCAAATATCTGGTGGGAAGATGTGAAGAACGTCATAAGCATTAGAGAAGAGGAGCTGGTTTGGGATGATTTTGAGAGACTTTTCAAGAATAAGTAACTATTTGAAAGATGCTATGATGACAGGGCTAAGGAGTTCTATGAGTTGAATATGGTTTCTATGACCGATGATGAGTACACTAGTAGATTCTTGGAGTTGTTGAGGTATGTGCCTTATCTTAAGGATGAGAAAACAAAGATTCAAAGGTTCATATGTGGGTTTGCAGTAGAATTCAGAGATAGGATTGAGTTTGATGAGCCTCGGTCGCTGGAGGAAGCCATTAGAAAATTGAAGGATTGTTATGAACAACCAAAGCGAAAATATGAGTCTAAGCAAGATTGGAAAGGGAATGAGAAGAATAAAGGAAAGTGGGATAAGAAGTGAGGAAGACTTTAGGATGCAAGTGATAAGGAGAATTTAGCATCATATAAGAAGTTGAATGCAATGGATAAAGGACATGGGTCTCAACCTAAGGAAAAAAATAAGGGCGATGATAGGTAGCCTTTGATGTGTTGGACTTGTGGTGGAGAGCATCGTTGAAGTGAGGGTCCATCACATCAGGGTGGAAAGCCTTAGATTTACAGTGACGAGGAGGCACAAATAGTTGTAGATGTTCGCTAGAGTATTCCTCGGATTTATGTAGCAATGGATAATAGACAAGCAGATCATCAACCATCCATTATCAATATGGAAGGTAAGCTCCATGATCAAGTTATTTCTATTTTGATTGGTCTTGGATCTAACTATCGTTATATCAGTCCTGACTTAGTGTATAAGTGTGGCTTAAATAAAGAAGTGCATGCAAAATATTGGTTGGTGCAGTGGGCTATAGGGACCAAGAGAAGAGTTCATCATTGGGTGAGATATTGTGCATTTGAGTTGAATGGTATGTCTACTGTTATCACTTTGCCAGATTCCCAATAGAGGTAACCAAAAACCAAGATTTTGACTTGATAGCTAGCCCTATCAAGCCGGAGAGGGATCTCTCCAAAATGGTAACAACCAGGAGGGATGGAGAAATTAGGGTTTTTAGGCAAGATATAGAGTGCATGGGGTTGTTTTGAATTTATTTTGGTGGGGAAATCACTGGATGAATCAATTAGGTCAAAGAAAGCTAGGTCAAGGAAAATGAGTTAGGGTTGCAGGGATCAATGGGGCAAGGTAGGTACAATGAAAATCACTTGAAGGGAATGGTTATGGAATGGTTTTGAAACTGTAAGAAGGCTGAGAAAATCACAAGAGATTTATTTTTCTCAAACAGAAGAATATGAACAAAATATGGTCAGTTACCCAAAACAGAGCATGGTAAACATGTATTTGAATTTCTAACTTGTAAAAGATCATAATATAGAAATGAAAATTAACATGAACATAATAATTTCAAACATATGATACTTAAGAAGAAACAATGATAGGCATTCAATACCACAAGTATCCCATAAATGTAGCTGCATTTTCTCTTTATTAGCTTGGCCAAACTGAGTACAAAGTTTCCTTGATCAACTAGAAAACATCGAACTGATTCCAACCCTCGAAAATAAGTCAAAAATTAAAATATATATGCTGCAAAACAACCTCTCCCAACTTCATGGGTTGAATCCCTAAGAGGAGGAATAAATTACACAAAAATCTGAACTGATAGCTAGAGTATAGGATGGTCTAAGTGACTCATTCCTATCTCAAGTGAACTGATTCATTACACCTCATTTGCTTGATTTACCTATTATATTTACCCTAGTAAAAAGTAAAAACATGACAATTACATTTAGTTTCATCATTTACATAGGTGAAATCAACATTTCCCAAGATAAAAATCAAAACTGGAGTGAAACTCAGAAAATTTCAGAAGACTGCCAAACGCGCCCTTTCTCTGTCAAACACACCCTCTCTGTTTAAGGCTGAATTTGGGTGCCTTCCCGGTGTCCAAATTTGCGCCAAGATGTCTTGTTGGAAATCCCTTCAAGTATAATTTCCAAAACTACTTTCATTTTGAAAAATGAAGCCCAATTTCCCTGTCAAAAATCACTTCTCCCAAGACTAGTAAGCGCGCAACGACTAGGCCAAAAATGAGGCAGAAACATGGTTTTTTGCCTTTTTCACTAACCAGTTTTCATTCAAATGCTTATAAAATGCATAAGGTTAATGTCCTCATCATTATACATCTACTGATGGTGACCATTTTCTCATTAGATGCCCCAAAAAAAAGCACAACGTCCTATGTGTTGCGCGTTTGATACTTTGATTGCACTAAAAATATCGTCAAAAACACAAAATTTCACAAATTTGAAAAATTTGCCCAAAACTTGTCAAAATTGGTGGGAATATGGTTGATCATGTGTTTGAGGCATGGAGTGTTACATCAACAAGTGTGTCTAGCCTCCTTTTCTCCTCTTACCTTGTCAAGGCTTCAATTTTTGCATGGCCTCGTTTGAGCTTGGCCCTTGCAATTTTGTTCCTCACGGAAAAATGCTTTGCCACATTTCTTTGAATGTCATTGTCCTTTTGAGCCTTGGAAAAGAGCTTCTCCAAGTGTTGGTTGACTCTATCAAGCCATGGTTCTCTGTTCTCACTGATTTCTATGGAAATTTGTTCATTTAGGGTAAGTTGGTCTACTAGCTTAGCTTCCCTTTGTCTCTTTAGGGCTAGAGATATTTTCAGCCCTCTAGTCCTAGGTCTTTGTCCTTGAGGTTGATCCTCTTCATCATCAGGTTCACCAAACTTCTCTAATGTCTCTTCAAGCAAGGCTTTAGCCTTCTCTACCTCTCTTCGTGCTTGTATGCATATCACTTCATCAATGATGTGTTTGGTCTTCATCTTCTGGTTCTCTTGTTTGAGAATGTTAATGACAAACTTGTACCTTTCAAGATTATCTTGGAGGTTTCTAATCTTGGCTTCCTTCTCTCGGATTATCAAGGAAGGATCATCATCAATTTTGTCCAATTTTACAAGTTCAAAATCTGCCTCTTTCTCATGGAGACCTTCCTCTTCATGTTGTTGTAGAGGTAAATCCCCTCTGCGGACAGAGACGATCCCTACTAGCCCAGATCGGGTCTAGCAACAATCGTACCACGCTAAGGTGCAAGTTCCTAATTGCAATAGACCAACTTGCGATGAAGGCCTACCTCAATTCCAACGATGTTGTTTATAGAGAAGATAATGCTCTCGTTTCCTTGCTCCAACAGATCACAATCCTCTCGCTAGCCGCGATCAAACACCTACACACACAAGAAACACGACAAACACAAGTGTAAAAACCGATATATTCAATTATGTATCAGTCATAGAAGACACAACTCATGATCATAATGAACAATACGAGTGGAACCATAACCAAAGTCGCTTATCATTAATTCATACAAAGGAAAATACAACCAGGCTCTGACGCTGAATCTTCCTTCGGCGGGTCATCAGTGGAATACGTCTCGGTAAAGCTTGTTGGGAATAGGGACAAGCCTCTCTCTTCGATCATCAATCTCCTTGCTATTGATTTGGCTCTATCAGGACTATTGCATCATTCTTTAGGCTATGAAGGCTCTTGGAGACTAGCTTGTAAAGGGAAATGGCAAGCTTAGATAAATGGTGGAAGGGGAGTTGGGATCCCTACAATCATGGGATTGGCCCTATCCTCAAGGAAGCTTCCATGAGAGGTGGAAAACTACTTCCTCTACATGGAGAACCGGAGCCAAACGTCCCAATTCAATTTAGAGTCCAGTTCAGGAGTTTGTTGGAGTCAATCTTCCGCCATTTATTTTTAAAAAACACTCCTTATTAAGCCTGGCACGAGTACAACACTGAGACAGTGCGCCAGTTGGAGTGCCCTCTTTGGAGGATTTCCCCCATTGGCGTGGGTATGACACTAAGCAATCGCGCCAAGGATAAAACGGCTATTTTTAGGGTTTTTCACAAGGAGTTGTCTTCAGAGGAATGAAAGTCCATGCCTAGGGAAATGTCATGAAAGTGTTTTCAGATCATGTCACTGCTCACAGGCCACAAAATAAGCCCTCCAATGTGCGGGACAGGGAATTGCAGGGATGGTGACAAATTGCTATGTAAAAGATGCCCCCTTAAGCATGAGGCCCGAAAGAGAGAGAGCGGTGAAATGCTTTACGAGAACGTGTCCAACTGAAAACACTATCGTCGGAAAACCTGCGTAGAGAAGTACAACTAATATCTCAAATACATGATATATGTGGTATGGGCACAGCCATCCATAACAGAGTATACAATAATCCATATCCAAGGTATGGTCGTAGCCATCCAGTGACGATCAATAAATAGACTCAGGTATGGTCACAACCATCCAATGAATGAGTCATGTAACTAATCATAATAATCCACAAAATCGCAGCCTGGATCCTAAATAGACGAAATCTAGGGTCTTGCACTCCATCTCGACCCGAACAAAGTACAAGTTCAAGCATGCGAATAAATGAGCTGAAGTCGAACATGCAAGAACATCGCCTGATTACCAACCAATGATGAAAGCTGTGAACAGACGTGAGAGGTACCACCAATAATGACAATGACCCTCAAGGTACTATAGGTACAATCTACGGCATGTGAATCAGTGAGCTGGAGTCGAACACTCGTAGAATCACTCTATCGGAGGCCAATGATGAAAACCTCACGTCGAATGCGAAGAACCTGCCATTAGCGCATGCAGGCTCCAAGGTAGCAGAAGGGAGTCTCTAGATCAGCTTCCTAGATAATGAGCTGAAGTCGACAGGAAGTGACCTTGATCGAAGGTGGGCCATAGTGTTTCCCACATCATCGACGCGAGACAGAGGAACATAATGTCTTTGTGAATTAGTATCAGATGAGAATCAGAGGAAGGTTGAGACTTTTGCAGAGGTCAACTTCTCTTGAACATATTGGCGACACGAAAGTGGATCTAGCAATATTTGACATCAAAAGATCAGGGGTCATGATGACGAGGCAAAGAGCAGATGAGAGGTCAAAAAGGGATCACCCAAACCCACGAAGGCAAGTGCAAAACGAGATGAGATGTCCCCAACCCGACACGAATGCAGACAAGTGCCATGTTCAAGAGCGACATACTGCCGACACGACAATGATGTTGGTTCCATTTTTCCCCACCATTTATGGCGAGTACCCCAATTATTTTTGAAAACAAGCTTGAAGGGGATAGCATATGCTTGTAATATAAGTCCGTCCTTCGGACGAATCCATCCTAGTACATTTAATGAGCCTTAGGAAGCAGAAACTCGAATATCGTCATTACGACTGAATCCGATGTCATCAGGGTTTAACGAGTCTGACAAAGGGAGAACTCAACGTCTTTTCATGTTTAGAGAGTTTGAAAAGACAACAGAAAAGTAAACTCCAATGGTCCCTTTTCGTAAATAGTTCCTCAAACCCGAAAAGGTAGAAAACTATGTCTGAGAAAACCTCCTAGTCGCGATAGGCTAGGGTATTACTTTTTCGTAAGTAATCTATCCCAGCCCGAAAAAGGGGTAAACGTATACCGGGTAGATGTCATTTCGTGTCCACTTTAACGAGATGGAAACGACAAGGGACTCAATAATCTTTTCATGTTTAGAGAGTCACAAAAGTGCTGAAAGTTGACTCCAAAATGACTTTTTTTTTTCGTGTTTTTACCGAGTCCAAAAAAGTATAAAACACAACTCGTTTCACTGTCCAAGTCACGTAAAAACCTGTCGCTGCACATAAACGCAAGTGTAAAATCCATTTTTCGACAAAATATATCAAAATATTGATAAAAATGACATTTAAAACCTAATTTTTGACTTAAAAAGTTATAAATAGGCTCCAAATGGTAAAACAAATTTACTTTTACTTTTTACCTCACTTGGAGAGCAACATTGGTCTGTTTGTGTGCAAACTTGCAGCGGTGATTGCGACTGATCCGAGACATCATTCAGATCCTCGTCTGTTCTAGGTAAAAGACGCTCCCTTAAGCTCCATTTTAATCCATTTTTTATAAGTTTCCATTATGCATTAGACCTCTGGGGGGAACCTTTTAAAATTTTAGGGCTCGCTCGATTGGCGCAGGTATCGGGAACAGACCCGCGCCAATGGACATTTGCTCACAAAGGGGCCGCGCCACAATTTTCCGCTTAAAATTTTCAAAATATGAGCTACCCATGTGGATTTTCAAATGCACCAGAGATCTAACAAGGCGTTTTTTATTGTGTTGATGCAGATATTCAGACACAATGGTTATCGAATGGAAGGAGAGGGAACATGGGGAGGAAGATGAAGTGGCTATGGAAAACGAAGCTTGTATGAATGCACTAAGGAAATGTGGACTCAAAAAATTCTTCCTTACGCCATGCTTACGAGCTCAACCTGAGCTGCTGCAGTACTTTGTTAGCATATGGGATGAAAATGAGGAAATATTCAAATTCGTGACCAAGTAGTAGCTCTTGAGGTCTCTGATGTTTATTTTATAACCGGATTGTCGCGCAGAGGTCCAGTGCTAATCATAATTGGCAGCAGACCTTCCGGAGAGAAAATGGACATGGTAATGGCAAGAGTGTGCCCAGGGGCACGAACAGGAGCAGGAAGCGGGAAGGTGGACATCCACACTGTCCGCGACCTAACACTTAGGGTAGTGCTTCATACCATTACACCAGCTGCAGGATCGCAAGTTCCACATGAGGAAACCAAGGCCCAACTCATACTAGCCTCCGAGTGTATGAACCCCACATTGTTTTATTGGGCCACCGCAGTGACGAGCAATATCAAGAGGCAGCTAACAAGATGCAAGCAAGCCAAACTGAAGCAGATTGGCTACAGTTCCATTTTGGTGTCATTCATCCTGGAACGACTACCTATTTTCCAAGGCCAAGGGGCAATAGTCGCCGAGTCGATACCGAGGGAGCCAAGGATGGCTCACTGGGCAGCACTTATGCCCAGGTCAGGAGGAGGTCAAAAGATGTCTTGGAGACCCGAGTTCTTTGGGTGGTTACGGCGTCAACTGATCGTGGTTGAAGATTGGCTTTATGCTAGGACCGATTTCACCGGAGATCCCGATCTTCTGCTCCCGGAGGGGGAGGACTAAGATGAGGAGCTGGGTATGATTCTCTTTTTTATTTTTATGTATTTATGATTTTTTTTGGTAATACATGTCCGTTCTAACAACAGTTTTATGTGTATGCAGACGTTGGTCCAGAGAGGCCCGCGGGCATGTCGCCCATTGCGCGGAGGACCCATCTAGTACATGACCCTCAAGCTGAGGATGGTGAAGGGAGCAAGCTGATCCAGAACCTGGAGGGCATTGCCCAGGGCATCCCGGACTATGCACGGCTGGTAGACGTCCTATTAGCTTACCAGTGACACACTGTGGGGGTGCCTAGTCGTCTTCATAGACTGTTGAGGCGATTGGTGTGCGCGGTGGCGTGCTACCACGAGCACCGTGATGATTAGCTTATTTAGGGCTTTCATATGCATATTTTTTGAGAGACATGTTGTCTCCGGATGTTATCAAACAAACATGTATATTTTTTGATTTTATGTGATGCACACTGTGCAAAAATAGGTATATATATATATACCTATTTCTGGATGGATATTTTTACATGTGATGATGTTTTTATATGCTATGCAAATGTCTAATACAATGTTATCTTAATGCATCAATTGCATAACAAACGACCCAATGAAAAAGTTCACAAAATGTATCTAATCACACATTTTATTTTTAAGCAAGCTTAAAAGCACACATGCAAACTATGCTTGAGGAAGACGGGCATGCCCCCAGCATGGTGTCTCAATTCAAGGTACATTCCCCCCAAGCTTCAGTCCATAGGAAATGGAGTGAAGGTTGAAAACATAAGAGATTTGAACTAAATCTAACAAAACTCGAATTGAACGTGCTTGTGTTTCATTATTTTAAGGAGGTTGACACACTTAAAAGAACTGTCCTCGTAGCGACTTGTTTCATTGTTTTAAGAGCTTGGCACAAGAAGAGGAACTGTGCTCTGGTGAGCTCGACGGAGGAGGCTCAGGAGAGAGATGATCAGATACATCACACTCTAGACAATCGGACATTGCCCCCAGGCTGGGCATGAAGGAGGAACGATGATGCCCATCGCTCCAAGGCAGCTCCTCAAGAGACATTGTTTCAACAATGGCTTCGTTAGAAGGGAAAATCTCTTTTAGAGGATCAGGTGAGTCGACCTCATCGAGCTAGGGGGATTGAGAATAGATATCTAAAGCCATGCTCGAAGGAGCATGTTGAGGAGGAGGATCGGATGCGGCGACGATTTCACAGTAATTAATCTCTACTGGACTTAGGGACATCGATTCTCCAAAATCGGTCACCTATTCAGGCGAAGGGATGATCCATGGGTCGTCAGACCTAGAGACCATATTAAATTGAACGGTGTGTGGTGGTGGCATGGGAAAAATACCCATGAGGAAAGGGTCCTTGAAGAGACCGGGTCCTACACTGTCAAGGGGATTGGGGATCTTATCCACGTAAGGAACGTTGTTCTCAGAGGATGAAGTGAAGAAAGACAACTGATCCACAGTAATGATTTTGCCCTCATGAGGGAACTTAAAAATCCGAAAGAGGGTGGATGGCACGCATAACATGGCGTGAGTCCAAATGCGGCCGAGAAGCATATTGTAGTTAAGTTTGGCGTCAACCACTTCTACTTCTATGTTGACTGTCTTCCCTTGTAACTTAATCGACAAACTCTCGAGGACACCCAAGGGTTTCGATTCCCGACCATCGAATGCCTCTAAGGCATTGGGAGATGGTGAAAGTGCTGGAGAGCCAATGGCCTTCCAGCAGGTGGACGACATGACACAAGTAGAAGCACCTTCATCCACAACGGCCCTATGGATGTTAAGACCGTTGATCCCGACTTGTATCACAAGAGAAATTTGATGCGGAAGCTAGGGGGTAAAGTTTTCTAGGTGGAAGGTGAGAAGACTAGAATCAGTGGGATCGATTCCACCGATTGCAGATAAGAGAGCTTTTCGTTGCGAAGGGAAACTTTGAAGGACTTCCAATGCGGACATAGCAGAAGGCGCCTGTGCCAAATCCTCAACAATACTGTAGTGATGAGCGGCACGGGCATTTGTGTTGTAGGAAGATCTTCGCAGAACACCTTTAGAAGGTGGCCTCACAACAGGTTCAGCTGTAGGCTTCTCAATTTACAAAGGACCAGAGATAGGTGGGGGAGGTGGACCATCCACAACTTCCTTTTTAGCTGCCTGACGTGATCTAGCATAATCCTTCGAACGTGTAGCAATTGAGACAGGTGCTGCACCATTCATCATAAAGACCTGGGACCCAAATGGTGCAGATGGTCAGGGCTGCTCAACCATCTGGGTCTGCTGAGATGGGAACGGTTCTTTAAGAACTACCGGAGTCCCTTTGGAGCCTTTGAGAAGTTGACTAATTTCATATCGTCGGGGACAATCCTTGGTATAATGATCTCCTTCACAAATAAGGCAGGGGTACTTCGGTTTACGTTGAGAATCGTCCTTAGTATGAGGTTTAGCAGACTCTGGTTTTGGGGCGTCGGGTTTGGATTTTCCTTTTCCCTTCTTCTTTCCTTTGGAGGCTTTTTCCATAGGATTAGCCTGAACGACGTTGACCTCCGCAGTCTTTCCAGAATCTGGAGGGGCGGGAAGAGCAGAATTATTGGAAGAATTGGACTTCTACTTCCCATTCGAATATTTTCGAGAATTTTGAGACACGGAACCAATAACACCATCCACCACCAGGGTAGGTGGATATTTAGAGGTTCCTGGGCGTGGAGCATCAGTCAAAATATCATACAGCGTGCCGGACTGAGAGTATACCAGATTAAGATACTGGGCACGCGCGATGGCCTGTTCTTCAGTCACACATGCCCCCATAGAAATATCTTGCGCGATTTTGTTAACGAAGGATGTGGTGAACCAATAAGTTAGTAGTTGATCAGGTATATCAAACTTGATCAGCCTACGACGACGTCGCCACTCATGAATATGATCGGATATGTGGGTGGCTTTATCCTGCTTTAAGGAAGTCAGGAGATGCGTCCCGGCTTCATAGCGAACCGGTAACTGAAAGTGGGTCAGAAAAGCCATTGTTAAAGTATTGAAATCCTGGAAGATGCCACAGGGTAATTCAATATACCATTTAGCGGCACCACCGGTAAGAGTGCGTTGGAAGGGACGTAGACGAATTGAATCATCGACCCAAGAATTAGACGAACACCATAAATGGTAGGTCATCACATGAGCTTGGGGGTCTTCATCAGCTTTACCTTCAAACTTAGGGCAGTCGTCAGGTACCTTGGTCAGAACCGGAGGCCAATAAGGATTATGAAGAATCGGATCATTGGTTAACTTAGAAACGTCCGGTAACTCCAAGGTAGCCAAGAACGACAATTGCAGATTGAACGGAATGCCAGGCCCTCGATAAGGACCTGTACCTATACTCCACGCTAGTTGAGTGTATCCTTTCCCCCATGGGTTCTGTCCCAAAGGATTTTGACCATAGGGGGTATAGGGCGTATAACCAGTCTGATTCGGTTGCTGGTAACCAATGTAAGGGGGTTGATAACCAGAGTATGGACCCTGATTATATGTTGGTCTCATTTGAGCAGTCTGTGGATTAGGCTGCTGAGTATAGGTATAGCCGGGTTATTGAGTGTAATAATGGGAACCTTGGGGCGGATTATAAGTCAGTCGCGATTGACCATGAGGGTAGTAACCGCCTTGAGGTTGAGCGGGCTGCTGATAAGTGGGACCCTGCTGAGCGCGATAATTAGGGTGCACCGGTTGATTCAGTTGTGGCATCGAGTAAATCGACTGTTGAGCAGGGTTGACAGGATGTGTAGGTTGGTCTGGTTGGACAAGCTGGCCAGGTTGAACGGGCTGACCTGGTTGAACAGGTTGCCCCGGGTGAACAGGTTGTGCCGGTTGCACAGGTTGACTTGGCTATTGTGGAACAGTAGGTTATACTAGATGGGCCGGTTGGCCTGGTGGTGGAATGGAGCCAGGTGGCGACTGGTAACCAGTTTGACCTGCCATATGACCATAAGATGATCCTGGCTAATGTGAAACATTCGGACCAATAGGATACTGAGGTTGCATGGGTTGGGAAGGTTGGAATTGCTCCCCAGGACCATATACCGGCCCTGGTTGGTACCCCGGTTGTCCTGTGAGTCCTTGAGGTTTCCCAGGTTGGACTCCAGGAAGAGGCTACATAGGTTGACCTGAAGGGTTGTAATATTTTCCTTGCAGACCATATAATGGCCCTTGCTGGCCGGAAGGGTAGCCCTGTAAGGGCTGTCCTTGTGGGTTATAAGGATAGCTAGGTTGGCCCGAAGGTTGGCCTTGAAAAGGTTGTCCTTGCGGGTTATAAGATTGCCCATCCTGGTTAGACGGAAAACCTTGAGCATGAAGTTGAGCCTCTGGAGTGGGTAAACGTAAAGGATTCTCGTGCTCATCGTACTGATATGGAAAGACGTACACGGCCGTACTGTCCTGTGCATAATGCGAAAAATACGAGCGGTTGGGATCTCGAGAGGATTGACCGACCTCGGGGTTCGATTATTGTAAGGACAATCGATACACCTTAGGGAGAGATGTTCTCTGGCATAACAGATGCTATATAGACGTCTTCGGGAAGCGATGTGGTCCTTACAAACTGAGTGGTAACAACAGGTGTAGATATAGCCACACAAACATTGGGCCTGACGGGTACATAAGTGACCTGAGGGGATGACGTGATGGGTGTCCAAGGAGACATCCCCAATGAAGGAATAACGGGCCTCGTAGAAGGAGTTGATATCCCCATAGAGGCAATGGCGGTGATAATCTGACCTAAAGATCTATACCTTGCTGGTAGTGAAGGACCGGGCGAAGACATGACAGATAATTCAGGGTTGTCTTCTAGGAACAACTGGTAATCTTCACTAGACATGGGGATTTCCTCACTAGGAGAATGGCTGGATGCACCCATATCTGAACCTGCCGCTAGATCTCGTAATAGACAGTGAGGACTAGGAGGAATAACAATAGCTATAAAAGGAAAACTCGATGTAAGAGGAGGGAAATGTTCCCCTACTCCAAATCCAAACCAAGGGTCAGATAAGGGCCAATCGAACTCAACTGGTCCTCCAAAGGGAAGCTCAGACAGGATTGGTCCCCCGTTGAGAAACTCAGAAATGATGGGCTGCTGATTTTTAGCAGAGGATTGCGAGACCTCTGATGAATTGTCCGTATATGGACTACCAGTAGACGAAACTGAGGGTTCCGTCAGTGTGACAATAATGACGAAAGGAAAAGATCAAACACAACACACAGGTTGAAAAAGAATCCAAGGCACACAATCAAATGACAAAAAAGCAAGATCTAATAGGGCGTGTGATTGCGGGTGATTTATTTTACGACATCGAAACTTATAAACTTCACCGTTTCATGTTTTAAGAGTCAAGAAACGGATGAAAGATGACTCTATCTCTTTCAGTTTTGAGGCAAGCGTGAAAGGACAAGCGCTTGGTGATATTTTCAAATTTAAGGAGTCAGATAAGATCAAAATGACTGCTCAGGAATGCTAGGCAAAGGGTGTACCAAATAACCGTGAACTGCAATATACACCTTGGTTTCAAAATGAAACAGAAATCAACCAAGGACTTAACGTACGTGTAGGCAATCTCCCTGAATGTTGTGTCTGGTGTATCACGGGTATAGGGCGGCAGACTCGGCTTCCTATGGATAAAAAATAGAAACCTAGTGGGGTCTCCCTTTATATACGCGATGGTACGGGGAGCACAAGTCCGTACTAGTGCTGTCTAAAGCCAAGAGGCGAACAACAACTACTAGGTTTAAAGACGCTGGAACACGTCTCTAGCCTAGACCTCTAAATATTTCGTTAATGTTTCAATGCTTCCTTAGTGTAAATTGAATAAATTTTAATGTTTATCTTCAATTATGTTTCAGTTTTCAGGCCTTAGCAAGTGTTATGTCTCAAAATCTCCTAAATGCACACTACATGCCACAGTATATCATTTCATTCGATGAAAGCTAATTACGAGAGAGTTAAGAGATTTTCACACAATAACAAAATGATCAGACAACAACCAGTAATGTCTCTAATGCAGCTAATGGAAATTAAAAACTTTTCTTCCCAAGTTACTAATCACTAATAACAGAGAAAAGATTTAATTCACACTAACTAATCAAAAGAAAAAGAGATTTTTTTACTATTTTCAATGTTTAAGAGCAAAATACACTAAAAAAAATGAAAACTAATGAGACAAGCAATTTGAGAAGCGAAAGAAAAAGAGTAAAAACAATCAAATTTCACTCTATGCAAGCACACAATCAGACCTCAAATTGACAAAACAATCTCTCCAAACCAACAGAATCCCAAAGACTCAAATGAACCATGTAATCTAGGCCCAAAACGAGATAAGGCAGAATTCAAATGGAGAAGAAGCCAATCACTCAAATAACGCAATAAAATGACAGAAAACCACCAAACGAATGCAAAGAATCAATCACAAGGTTGAATGAACAGATAGAAACCACAAATTCCCAAGGGAGGTTCGACACATTATAGCACCTAGATGCCCTAGGGCTAGAATGTAAAATCGATAGAAACGAGCAAAAAACCAAAGGATGAAGGTCACATTCAGTCAAACAAGGCTCCTGAACACTCAAGCAGTCGTAAAACTGAAACCAAAACCATAGATCAAGCTCATAAAGCTCAAAACCAAGCAAACCCTAGCACCTCACAGCATTGGCACGACTGTCAGGCTGAAACTAGTGCCATAATAGGATTGGCGCGGGTAGTAAACTGGCAACTAGCGCCAATTGACGCGACTGTTAAGCTAATAAGCATGCCAGTCAAGTTTGCTATGCAAAAAATAAAAAAGAGCAATCCAAGATGCAGACTAATGATGTTGAAGCTCAAACCAAAAGTCAAAGACACGAAAAGAGCCAGCCAAAAGAGCTGATCAAGCAAGCAAAGTCAAGAATCGACCGAAAGACAAGACAATACTCCAAGTGTTCAGTTCATAAACTAGACCGGAGATTGACAGAAGTAGCATTCATCTACTTTCACTAATGAAGAGCAAGAGCGTTTCGCAGGCTATCTGGCTAACTTCAAGCTCCGTCTGTAGTTTAGAAAGCAAACATTTCATCTTCCTCCCCAGCGGAGTCGCCAATTTGTTGTAGAGGTAAATCCCCTCTGCGGACAGAGGCGATCCCTACTAGCCCAGATCGGGTCTAGCAACAATCATACCACGCTAAGTGCAAGTTCCTAATTGCAATAGACCAACTTGTGATGAAGGCTTACCTCAATTCCAACGCTGTTGTTTGTAGAAAAGATAACACTCTCGTTTCCTTGCTCCAGCAGATCACAATCCTCTCGCTAGCCGCGATCGAACACCTACACGCACAAGAAACACGACAAACACAAGCGTAAAACCCGATATATGCAATTATGTATCAGTCAGAGAAGACACAAGTCATGATCTTAATGAACAATATGAGTGGAACCATAACCAAAGTCACTTATCATTAATTCATACAAAGGAAAATACAACCAGGCTCTGACGCTGAATCTTCCTTCGGTGGGTCGTCAGCAGAATACGTCTCGGTAAAGCTTGTCGGGAATAGGGACAAGCCTCTCTCTTCGATCGTCAATCTCCTTGCTATTGATTTGGCTCTATCAAGACTATTTCATCATTCTTTAGGCTATGAAGGCTCTTGGAGACTAGCTTGTAAAGGGAAATGGCAAGCTTATATAGATGGTGGAAGGGGAGTTGGGATCCCTACAATCATGGGATTGGCCCTATCCTCAAGGAAGCTTCCATGAGAGGTGGAAAACTGCTTCCTCTGCATGGAGTACTGGAGCCAAACGTCCCAACTCGATTTAGAGTCCAGTTCAGGAGTTTTTTGGAGTCAATATTCCGCCATTTATTTTTAAAAAACACTCCTTATTAAGCCTTGCACGGGTACAACACTGAGACAGCGCGCCAGTTGGCGCGCCCTCTTTGGAGGATTTCCCCCATTGGCGCGGGTATGACATTGAGTTGTTGCGCCAAGGATAAAAAGTCTATTTTTATGGTTTTTCACAAGGAGTTGTCTTCAGAGGAATGAAATTCCATGCCTAGGGGAATGTCATGAAAGTGTTTTAAGTTCATGTCACTGCTCACAGGCCACAAAATAAGCCCTGCAATGTGCGGGATGGGGAATTGTAGGGACGGTGAGAAATTGCTGTGTAACACATGTATGTCCACCTCTGGCATTTTTTCCTTGCCTTTGTGTACCTTCTTTGTTGGTGAAGAAGGCAAGGCCCCTCCCACAATCTGTGGGGCAAACACTGGCCTATGACATCTCTGACAGGTATGTGCCAGTGTGTCTAAATCAACCCTTTTAGGCTTGCTAATTTCACCTCTGTTAGGTGACCTAGTCTCAATGTGAAATTGTGATGAAGGTGGTGAGGTGGATGAAGGTGACTGATCTGGTGATGATGTATGAACAATAGGTTGAGATGGAGGTATGGATGTGGAGGGATGAGATGATGAAGGTGTATCTTGGCCATGCTGAATAGGTGGGACAATGAAAATCTCATTGGATATGAAGGTGTCCCATGTGATGTTTAACTGATCAAGGTGATGAAGGACTATCATATTAATGAGGGAATGATGAAAGACACTTTTCATTTGATGATTATAATCTCTCTTTTGGGTAATAAATGCCATATTCTCAATGCTTCGGCAGAGATAGTAAGGTATATTGAGCATTTTGACTCTTGTAAAGTGCGTGAGTAGCCGAATATGATAGGAGTAGAGTCTAGAAAACCTACCCTCACAAGTAAAGTACCTCATGATAATTTTCATCACAGGGACATATCTGTCTAGGAGATAAGAGAAAGGAAAAATCCTCTTTCTCCCATTCTTGTACCTTGCCTTAACATATGGCTCATATTAAAACTGATTCAATCTCCTTTCTTAAACCATTTTTCTCCAATGTTTAGGATCTCAGTAGCAGCTAATATAATGGTATGGGACACAGTGAAAGTAACACCAACAAGGGTTACATGGTTGTCATGGAGGTCTGAAATGAATAATCTGGACAACATATGATGGTATTAGACCCTTTGTAATTTCTCACAGAGCTCAAAACAACCGACATGCTTAAATCATATCACAGTGATGGGAGATGCCATAAGTTCTTTGGTATTTTATAGTTCATGTTTAATGACTCTCCCTCCTTTTTTATATGACCTTCTCCCATGTCTTTATTCCTCCTCACTTTTTCTTTTTCTTTTTCCCACCAGAAAAATCGTACCTTCTATTAATATGAAATAAAAGTTACATGTTGTATATGCAGAGAGCATATTCATATCAACAATAAAGTTGGGTCATGATAGCAAAATAAATAGCAGAAATAAATACATTTGATAAGTGTTTGAATAGATACATACTGTGTGACAACAATATTAACATAATAATTTGTGTACAAAATATGTTATGAGCAACATAACGAACATAAATCAGGAGCAGCCTTTGATGGGGTTTCACCCCATCCTTTGATTAGGATCAAAAGGACAGTGAAAATATTGGTAAAATGCATGATCTTTCTACTCCTGTATCCATGTGGTCTCTTAGTAGGTGCGATGCTTCCTTGGATAGGAGGTCGGAAATCACGTTCCTCTCCCTATAAATATGTTGACATGAGATGTGATCAAAATGTGCTTTGAATTGAAGTACTGCATCCAAAATGTTATGGAGTGTGTGCACGTGACAAGTTGCGTGTTGGTTGAACCAGTCAATGATAATTTTGGAGTCGCCAAAGATTTGTAGATTATGGCAATTTTTAGTGATGACAAACTGTAAAAGATATACAAGGCAGGAAAGTTCAACAAAATTGTTGGTGCCATGCCCAAGACCAATCTTGACTTTGAAGAAATGTAGAGGAGTAAAATGAAGTAGGAAACCACCTCTGCAACCATGAATTTGTGCAGAACCATCAAAATTTCCCAAGGTAGGGAGTGATCAATATGTTCAAGGGTAATAGTCTAGGGAGGGGGAGGTGGGGGATCATCCGAAATCATATGATATATGGAAATAATGTGAGCAGCATATGAGGTCCAATTGAGAGGGGAGTTGTGGAAGATGGCCCGATTGCGAGCAATCCAAATGGCCCAACAAAATAATATGGGAAGGTTACGAAGCTTGTGGGGATTAGCAGATAGCCACCATGTATCCCATGCAGTGGATACAGACGGTCCCTCCTAGCGAAGTTGGAGGTTGAGGGAGGTGATGATAAGATGCCATATATCATGGATAACTGGGCAATGGAGGAAAAGGTGCGCGGTGTCTTCAACAACAACAACACAGAGGGTACATCTTTTGGGCCGAATTTGTGAGTGCTTTTGGAGGTTAGCTCCCGTAGGTATTTTGTCTGATAGAATGCACCACATGAGGAGCCTCGCTTTAGCAGGTCCTTTTAATTTCCATAGGGTATGCCACCAAGGGAGCAGAGAATTAGGTCGATGTGGACTGTATATGTGAAGGTACCCCTCTTTTGGAGTGTATTTTTTGTGTTTTGAAATAGTCCAGATGAGTTCATCTTCACGGTCAATTATTCTCACATGAGAATCTCTTAATGCATCCAGATATGTAGTCTAAGTCACCTCCCATTGTGGATTAAGTTGTAACTCCAGATGATTCAACCAAGCTTTATGTAGTGTGTGAATACCAGCATGGTTGAGGGTGTTAATGAGTGCAGGCGGGAGGATGTGAGCGTTTTCGCATCCCGTCCATGGATCCAAACCAACACACACCAAAGAACCTGTATTGATCTTCTAGGCCAATCCAGTACTAATGTGTTTGATGTAGCACTTAATAGCTCGCCAGATCGTGGAGTAGTTGGGATGTTGTGCAGGGAGTTGACAAAGCCATTCAATAATGCTGAGTGGGTGGATGTATTTGAGGATTACAACCTTGGTCCATAAATTGTTGTAGGTGATAATCTGCCACCCAATATTAGAAGCAAGTGTCTGTGCAAAAGTCAGAAGATCTTTGATTCCCCACCCACCCCAACGCTTAGGTAATGCAATACACGTCCATTTAGACCAGGCAAATGTGTGACCTTATTTAGCCCCGATCCAAAGAAATTTGTGACATATCTTCTGTATCCTGTGTAGGATTCCTTTTGGAATATAGGGCAGGGACATCTAGTAGACTGGAATGGCCTCCAAAAATGACTTGATAAGTACCAGCCAACCCACCATAGAGAGCCAACGGTGGCACTATTTATTCAGTCTCTTTTCAATCTTGGTGATTAACCAATTCCAGTCAACAGTTTTATAGTTAACATGTTTTAGGTAGAGTCCCAAGTATTTCAGTCCATATTCAAACCAGGTAGGAGTAAAAGGGAATATCTGTTGCGCATAATGGACCTCATGTGGGCAGCAACCATAACATGTGAAAGTGGATTTTTTATTGTTGCATTGCATTCCTATAGCAATACAGAATAGAAATAATATTGATGTCACCACTGTGCAGTTGCCTAAAGATCCATTGAGAAAAATAGTGATGTCATCAACAAACAACACGTGGGTGAAAATACAATTCTCCGAAATATGAACGCCTTTCAGTCTGCCTCTGTCTCTTTCATCAATGATGCATATTCTAAGGCCTTCCGTAATTAGGAGAAAAAGAAAGGGGGACAGTGGATAGTCCTGACGGAGACCCCGCTTTGCATGAAAGAAATCTATAGCAGCCCCATTAATGAGAATGCTATAAGAAACATAGGTGATGCAGCACATGATCCAATTGATAACCTGAATGGGGAATCTGAGACGAGTAAGAAGCATACAGATGTAGAGCCAGCTGGCTTGATCAAATTCTTTCTCAAGATCTATCTTGTGGATTAGCTCTTTGATCTTCTTGGTGTGCATGGAATGTAGGCCTTCCTGTGCAATGCCGATGGCATCATGAATCTGTCTGTTTTCAAGGAATGCAAATTGTTCAGGATAAATAAAGTTAGATAAAATAGGCTTGAGACAATTAGCAAGAATCTTAGCCATAATCTTGTAGATGAAGTTACATAATGAGATGGGGCAAAAGTCCTTAAACGATGAGGGGTGGTTCGATTTAGGGATGAGGGCGATGAAAGTGGAGTTGAAAGCCTCGTAAATGCACCTAGATTGCCGGGTCTCTTCCACAAACACCAGTAGGTCTTATCCTAGTATCTCAAAGAAGGCCAGATAGAGCTCCACAGACCATCCATCAGGGCCATGACTCTTATCCTTCTTGAACTATTTTAGGAGGTCCTCAGCTGATATATGATCAACATATCTGGGGAAAAGAGAGGCCACCTTGTTGATCTCGGCCAATGAAGTTTGTAGAGGTGCCTTATAGATTTCTTTGAAGTGGGAAATGCCTTTTTGAGCAAGCTGTTCAAAAGTAGAAGAAGAGGTGCCATCATCATTTTCTAGATCCCAGAAGGTATTGATGGCTTTCCTCCCCTTGGAAAAGTGATGAAAGAATTTAGAGTTTTCATCCCCAGTTTTGATCCATGTGGCACAAATTTTAGGCCTCTATACTTTATCCATGTTTTGAACAATTTTATGAGGATCAAATTCCAGCATGATGAGTTGAGTCTTCATAGCTTCTGAATTGAAACCACCCCCCATAGCTTTCTCAAGTCTTTGAATTTCCTATCCAATAATGGAGAGGTCGTGATCCTCCTTTATTTTTTTATTCTTAGCCTAGGTAATGGTATAATTTTTGATGGAGAGGAGTCTGTGCACAAATAGAGATGAAGGCGTATGCAATCCCAAAGGGGGAGAAAGCCTCCACTGTGATTTTACCATATTAATGAAGTCAACGTCCTGTAGCCAAACCGAGCAAAATTTGAAAGGAGAGTTTGGTTTGTTGAAGGCACTGGTGATTTCAAGATATATCAGTGAATGATCAGAGATCCCCTCCAAGCCAATCCATTGTCTATACGAACCAATTTTATGGAGGAGATCCTCCTTAATGAGAAAACGATCAAGCCTGCAAGCGACCATATCATCGCCAGTATGCCGGTTGCGCCAAGTGGGGGATGGGGAGGTTGAAAGAGGATCAACCAGATGATGAGTCGCAAGCAGATGATGGAAGTAATCAGAGAGAGGGTCTGGATGAGAATTAAGGCCCCAGGTTTCAGAGATCCCAAGAGATAAATTCAGGTCCCCAACAAGTATTAAGTTGTCAGTGCGCAGCAAGGATAATTGCATAAGAGTGGACCAGAATTATTGCCATTTCAAGCAAGGGCCATAAACATTGATAATCCTGAGTTGTAGACTGAGGGCCTCAGAGAATACGTCCACCACCAGAGTGCCATCCCTCCCCTAAACATTAAGGAGTTTAATGTGCTGGGGATTGATACAAAAATCCAGACTACCCGATCGCCCATTGGCATCCAAAGCATGGAAAGTCCAAGAGGGGAGAAGGGAGGATAAAGAATGGATGTAAAATTTAGATGACACATGAGTTTCCTGTAGGAGGATGATATCCACAAGAATAGAAACAAAAAGGTGCCTGAGAGCAAGTCACTTGGCTAGGCTGGCCAACCCTCTGCAGTTGAAGGAGAGGCATTTCATTGGGAAACCAGATCGGGGGTATATCTTGCTCTAAGAACCCCTTCAATAGAGATTTGTTTGCCAGAGGAAACATCAAGACCAGCTTGTAGGATGGCCTTCGAAATGATGGAATGTCAGACTCATAGTAACTTATTCAGAGTGGAGGGAAGGCCTAGACCAACAGGTGTAGGATTACATGAGCGCAAATTGTAGGAATGTGAAGAGGAGGAGTTAGACGGGGCCGCCACAATAGAAGGGAGGTGAGTGAATAGGGGGGGTTTTAATGAGGGACAGAGGATGTGGTGGAGAGGGGGGATATGGAGAGAGTAGGGATGGTGGGGGGAGTGGGGGAAAATAGTAAGGGAGAGGAGGATGGGGGGAAAGTGACAGATGAAGTCGGTAAATTAGCATGTGAGGAGGCCGAAAAATGATGAGATGCAGTAGATGACAGAAAAGACAAAAAAGAGAGGGGAGGGAGAGGAGGAGTACAAGAATCCTAAGAGAAACTAGTATGAGCTGCAACAGTGATGGATCAAGTAACTCTGGTCGAGACATCAACATCCTCTAGAGTGTCATCCTCCCGTTGAGTGGTCATCGGAGTCGAGAGGAAGCCTATTAGCTGTGCCTGGTAATGCAGTGAGACTGATACCAGATCTAGAGGGTGTTGACCACCCATGGAGTGTGAACTAGTCGCTTGTCCATTCAATGGAAAATCCTTGAAAACATATCCCACCTTGTGACATCGGCGTCAATGAAACAAAACACCTTCATAATCCAGAATCTGTATCCAGATGGATTTATGCCACTGAATTTTGAAAGATTCCTCCAGTCCTTCCCTGGTATCCAGATGGACAAGAATGCAAGCATAAGCCATTTTACCCGATTCAACATAGGAATGGTTGTGATCCAAGTAGGTACCCAATAAGTTGCCAATGTCACTGAAAATCTGATCAGTCCATAAGTGTAGTGGAAGGCTAGGCAATCGAACCCAGACAGGTCCCGCCCCCAAGTGTTCTTGCTCAGGATAAAAAAGGGGGATCCAATGCTTTAGAAGCACTGGAGCGATCTCAATGTGCCAATATCATGAAAGGAACAATCTGTGGGATCCGTGGAGGAGAAACAGAGTGCAAACCAACCTTTGGTGAGGGTATGAATTGAGGGAAGTTCAAGCAACAATCCGCCCCAAATATCTTGTACCCATTGCCGCAATTTTTTTGCACCATAGTTGTGGCCACACACTCTGGCCACCAAGACTTTATCCACTGTGCCAATAATGTCTCCCATTTGTACACATTCACCAACTATAAGAAGGCTACCCTAGTTACAAGATTGGACACATTTTGTGTGTCGAGGAGCACAAGGGGGAACACCGAATGGTAGGGGTTCGGAAACGGAAGAGGTGTGGGGGGAGGAGGGCGCAGTGGAGGAGGGGTGGCATGTGGACTCAGGAGGTTTGATTTTGAAGCGGTCAGAGGGTCGACTAGGGGGAGGGAGAGAGGGGTCGGGCAGATTGGAGGGGTGGGGAGGGGGAATGGGGGTGTTCGAGAAGGAGGGGGGTTATGGGAAGAATGGATGGCAAGGATATGGGAGGTAGAGGTAATGAAGGGGATGACCTGGGGAAATTGAAAGGGTAGGAGCAACCGAGAGAGGGAGGGTCTGTGAGAGAGAGGAAAGTGTGGATGGGGAAGGTGGGTGGAGGTCCGGAGAGGAGATAAGGTCAAGGTCGGCCGAAGAGAGGATAGAAGGGGAGTTGGGGGCAAGTTTAGGGACCAGGAAGGAGTCGAGAGTAGGGAATGAGTGAAAGGGAGAAGATGCAGAGGGAGGGGACCCAGAGAAATCAGATAAAGAAAAAGGAGAAGATGCCGGATGTGTGACATGCATACCAGAAGAGAAGCATCTTGATAATGTCCAAATGTCCACCTGAGCATATGGGTCCTCCGAGTAGTCAACCAAATGTTCATCCTAGGTCCCTGCCATTATAAACCCCAATAAAAAACTGCTAAAGACCGACCAATGACCAATCGCTAGTCAGTGCACAAAATCCACGGAGGGAAAATGACCGTAGTGAAACAGTGCAGGAGAATAGAAAATGGAAACGGGGAGCTGTTTGTCAGAGGGTGCGCAGAAGCAGTCAGGCTATCAACAGACCACAAAACATCCGTGAACCAAGGTAATGAAGGTGCACAACAGGGAAGGCTCCAGTCGCATGGAGCAGAGAGAAGTGAGGGCTTCGATATTCACGGGGGAAAAGAAACGTCCCCGCCATGAAAACCAGGGTGCTAAAACCTTAGTTCCTCCATCGCCGCCACACTCTATTCCTCATACTATAATTGGTATGTATGAAAAGAGAATATGAAAGCTCCTCACTATGACTTCTACTCTCCTTTTTTGCCATAATTTTTTTGGTGTGAAAACCCTAGGGAAAGATGGAATGGAATGTGAGTGTATGAAGTGAGGGTTTGTGTGATGAAATTGGAGGATTTTGGGAATAGGGATTTTTAATATGAGGGAAGTGACAGGGGTAGTGATTATGAGGGGTTTTAGGATAGGGGATAAAATTGTAGGTAGGGTGTATGGAGCCCAGGCAAATGAAAACCTAGGAATTAGGGTTTTAAAGGATATGATAGTTTAGGGAAAGGAGATATCAATGTAGGGATTTGATAAAGTGTTGTGTGATATAAGGAAAGATATATGAAGGCTAAGGGATTGAGATCAAAGTGTAAATTAGGTTTTAATGAAAACTAGGGCTTTGAAAATAGGAGACACCAAATTCCCTTAGGCAAACTTCACACATCAAAATGACATTTGATAAAATGGAGTGAATCAAATTTTTACTCAGTGGCTTGCTTGAGGCATGAAGAATTGATGTTGAAGGTTTGGAAGTGAATTTATGAAGTTTTGAGGTCTTGTAGAGAATTTTTTAAGCAACTGGGTGAACGTGCAGCGTCCCTAGAAAATGCTCAATGCTGTTGTAAAATACACTGCACTTTCAGCCAAACGTGCAACGCCACTGGCAAACGCGCAACGTCTCTGGCAAAGGTGCCCTCTTACCCTGTTTTACACAATTTCACCCTAAAACTTGAAAATTTCACCTTTGATGAGTTTGCTCTAGGATGTATGGAGCAAATGAACTTTGATTTTATGTTTTGAGGGATTTTATACTTAAGTGGATTTGATTTATGCTCTGTAAACCCACTTTCCTTATGTTTCACTTTACCTTTCAAATTTTCAGACTAATGCTCTTTGATTTCTGACTTTTTGTTTTGCAGGTTGATGAGTTGATGGAGTTTGACAATTATTTCCTTCAGTTTGGCATGAGTGCTTTGAGTTAACAGCAGAGAGTCAAAATATTACATATAGAAAACACAAAATTACATAGGAAATTAAAAATAAATTACATCTTAGTTTTCATATCAAAATGACATTTTGATATGAAAATCATATAAAATCAAAATTACAACTTAAAAAATATAATATTTACATAATGATGATCTCCTGAAGATGGAAAAAGAATATCATTGAATCACTCTCACATTTGTTTGTTGACTTTATTGGGATGGAATGTTGCATTTTTGGACCTTGAAAAATAAAACCCCAATGATCTAATGGGACTTTGAATAACGTGAATTCCATGGTTAACTTTAACTAAGAAAAGACATGATGAAATGAGCTTTTCATAGGTGTTATTATGCTCAGCAAGACATGAAGGTGAGTCAGCAAATGTGATTTTTTGAGGGAGAGTGAGGTTTTATGACTAGGGCTACCATCAATGAAACAATTTTTAGCATGACCTAATGGAATGAAATAAAAATTTCAGAGTGGGATACCTAAAATGAGAATGAAAAGAGTGATTTTGATCATTGATGGTAGAAAGCATATTCTGACACTAACACCTACCACACATATAAATGTGCTTCCTTTGGGATCATACATTATGATTTTGGGCATGGATTGGTTTTCCATTTACAGGACTAAATTGGATTGCTATGACAAGGCTATTGAGTGCATGGATGATGATGGAGAAAGGAGAATCTTGTAGAAAAAGAAAAAGCCTACATTAGTGAGAATGGTTACAACTATGCAAGCAAAGTGTAGCCTTAGGAAAGGATGTTTTTGATTTGTAGTGCATACTTCTAATGATAAAGGGAGGGATGTTGAGGACGAGGAAGTCCTGAGGAGGTGTCATGTTTTACAATAGTTTTAGGACGTGTTTCCCGTAGAGATTCCAGAGTTACCGCTTCATAGGGAAGTGGACTTCTCTATTGATTTGATGCCAAGAGAAAAACCAAAATCTAAAGCACCACACGGGATGAGTACTCCAGAGTTGGTTGAATTGAAGTTGAAACTCAAGGAAATTATTGACAAAAGATACATAAGGCTAAGTGTGTTGCCTTAGGGTGCACTAGTGTTGTTTGTAAGGAAGAAGGATGGTGTTGAGTCTCAAAAGTGTTCTCCATATTCATACATATTTCCATTATGTCATAACCATTTAGTTTTTATTTCATAGCCATTTGACCTAAAACCCTACATCAAGTAACCATTTTCATAAATATATGGGTTAGGATCCTTGTTTTCCAAAGTTATTTATTTTATGTATTTTAAGTGAATTTATGATTAGAAACTAGAAAATTAACATAGTTTCATATATCTATATATGTGTTATGAATTTTGTGACATGTGTAGGTCAAAATGAGACTTCTAGAAGACCCTTATGTGGCACTCTAAGACCAAATTCGAATTTGGTTGGAGAAGATTATGGGATCAAGAGGATATGTGTCTCACTTCCTTGTTGTATTGAAACTCTAAGAGGATATGTGTCTCACTTCCTTGTTGAATTGAAACTCTAGGAGGATATGTGTCTCATTCCTCAAGTTGTGTTAAAACTCTAGAAAGACATGTGTCTTATCATTTCCTATTTTGATTGTAACTCTAGAGATGGAGGGAGAGATTCATGGACTCCCATTAATGAGATGTCTCCTCATATTTTGTATAAATAGGAGAAGCTTTCTCCTATCATAAGTAATGAAGAAGTAATGAAAAAGTAGTAGAGAAGTCTTTTGTAACAAAGTTCAAGATGGAATGGGATGTAGATTTGTGAGTTCTTTTTAATAGAGAAATTCAGTTCTTTGATGCTGTTTTGATTACAACTTTAAGGAGCCGAAGGACTTCACCAAATTGGTAGCAGAGGGCCCCTGCTATCCAAGGAGGCTTTTACATGTTTTCTAGATAAGTTGCTTTCAATTCTGTTTTGTCATATTTCCTTACTTAGATTGTTTTTTGAAATCATAGCTTTTAGCATAATTTTTATATGTACTCTCGGCAGCCTGAATGACTTCTATCAGTGACATGGAATCAATATTTTTCTGCTGCTAATTTACTTTTTGTTTAATTCCAGCACTGCTTTGTTTATTTCAGTCTTGCACATTTGTTTCGGTAGTTAGATTTAGATATATTAAGCTGCTCATGTCATTTTCAGTTACCTCCGAAAGCCACAGCTGGACTGATGGTGAGGGATTGAAGTATGAGTGTGTAGTTTGATATTAGTTTACTTTCTGCAAGTTAGATATATTAAATTGCTCTTGTCATTTTCAGTTACCTCCGAAAGCCACAGCTGGACTGATGGTGAGGGATTGAAGTATGAGTGTGTAGTTTGATATTAGTTTACTTTCTGCAAGTTAGATATATTAAATTGCTCATGTCATTTTCAATTACCTCCGAAAGCCACAGCTGGACTGATGGTGAGGGATTGAAGTATGAGTGTGTAGTTTGATATTAGTTTCTTTTTCTGCAAATTAGATATCAGATTGCTCAAGTTGTTTATGGTTACCTCCGAAAGCCATAGCTGGACTAATGGTGAGGGATCAGAATATAAGTTGATGTAATTTGATTTAGATTAACTTTGTTGCAATTCTTGGATTTCTTTAAGTATAGTTTCTTTTGTGTTTAAACAACAGCAAGGATAATTTGGTTTTCATATTCAATAGTTCACTATTTGATTTATTAGGCTAGCAGCACATTTTCATTTCCTTTCAAGTTTTGTCATTGTATGTTTCAAATTCTTTTTTAAGTTTGAAGTTTGGTAAATCATTATAAAGGACATCATTGCCTTGAATATTCATAACCATACTTGTCTTTTAGAATTTCCATCTCACATTAGGAAACCAACCAAGATCAATAAAAATCTAAAAACGACAAAAAGTAAGAGATAGGTTATCTTGCACATATAGTGCGCCACACTTCGTCAGTTTACGAATCCCTGGTTGATAATTTATGTTAGCAATTTAGGACACACTAAATTGACCAAACATTTTGGCGCCGTTGCCGGGGAAGTGTAACTAGGTAGCCTTATTTCTTACATCTAAAAAAAAATTAATAATTCTTGAGTATGCTCTCCTCCTGCACTTTGTGTGATCTAAAGGATCAGAAAAATGATTGTTATGTAAAAAAAAAATTTAATAATTCTTGAGTATGCTCTCCTCTTGCACTTTGTATGATCTGGAGGATCAGAAAAATAATTGTTATGTGAAAAAAAAAGAAAAAAAAAAAAGACAAAATAAAACTTCATCATTTCAATTGATTCAACAATTTAAAAAAAAGAAGAAGTTGTTTTCATGAAAAACTTTGATTTCAATACATTGTTTTGTTTAATGAAATATATATGTGTATTTTTAAATTTTTGAAAATATAACATACATAATTTTATTAACAAATCAATTAAAAATAATAATAATAATTTAAAAAAAAAATGACTCAGGAAATAAGACTCACGCATACGCATGAGGCCATTCTTTGGCTTGGCTTTACGCATATATGCAGACCTTCAATCCACACAAAGACCCATGCACTGCAATTTAAAAAAAAAGAAAGAGGAACCTTCTCTTTTTCATATTCGTTTTTCCTCAAACAACAGTTATTAGAAATCATTTAAAAAAAAAAATTGCACACAATGAATGTATATCACATGAAGAAACTGTTGATGAGGAAAAGATTGCAAATTGTTGATGAGAAGAAGATTGCAATTTGCTGATGAAGAGAAGATTACAAATTCAATTGTAGGGACATACAATGGAAGTGTATCATATGAAGAAATTGTTGATGAAGAGAAGATTTCAGACTGTTGATGAAGAGAAGATTGTAGATTCCATTTCAAGTAATTGGAATGAGGAAGATCAATCTGAACTTCTCTGTGAGATACAAGCCATTACACTTCAAAACCTGCAAAATAAAAACAAATCAAACCACAAGTAATTGCCAGAAAACGAAATGCGTAATTGTAAAAAACACTCGATTTTAAAACGAATTTTCTGAGCAAACCAGGACGAATTAGAAAAAAATAAAACATGGGTTTTTTCGGAAACGGGGTGAATTAGGTAATCCTATAAGAACTTTCTGAAATTCGCAGCCATTTGGGAGAAATTAAGGGTTCTTCGGAGCACTAATTTGCAGTGTGTGTGAGAGAAAAATGTTTTTTTTTTAAATTATGAAAACAGTCACGGTTTTATAAAATTCAATTTTGAGAAATAATCAAGGAACTGATTTCCTTACTTGAGGGAAAATGTGGCAGAATTCATGTGTGGTGGCACATGATGAATGACAAATGGATTATTTCAGGCAAACACATTATCACATGTGCATCAAATGCAAGTTGTATAAATTGAAAATGACTCTGCCTTCATCTCCTTCATAGTTAAGAATTTGACTTTAGAAATTTCAAGCTTTTTTATTTTTATTTTGCATGAAAGAGGCATTGGCATGACTTTGTTTCAAAAATATTCATAAGGACAATTATTTCATCCATGCTTTATTTCATTTAAAAAAAAAAATTTAAAAAAAATAAAAATAAAAAAAAATTAAATAAATAAATAAAAATTGAATCAATGAAATGAATAAGTTATTTGCTCACTTTTCTGAAGGTATTGATTAATTTTGGACTGATGATAAAAGATGAATGACTAACTTTTTATTCAAGATTTTTAGCAGCTGAAAAACCTCATTGTTCAAATCAGCCTAACTTTCTCATACAAAATCAGATTTTGATGATTTAAGTATCATTGGAAAGGTCTCAACAAGATCTACACAATGAGAAATCCATCATTAGAGTTTAAAATGGTAAATAATGAAATAAATTGCTGAAAAGAAGCTACATTCAACTTGAGGCACTAATTCCAAAACAGGTATAAATTCTTTTGATTTTTCCTTTGAGAACTTGTTTCATTAATAAAAATTCTTAGTTTTGTGTGTAAATATCATAACTAGAGAGATTGATCACCTCTCTCCCTTTGATAATCTTACATTCCATTGCAGAAGAAGTATTAGTTTTTTTTGCAGGTTCCAGGAGGAAAGACAAATGACTACAAGAGAATGGTGTCTCTCTAAGAGACCAATTTGTTTCATAAGAGGATGATCAGCAACAAAGAGGAGGAAATATGATGATGCAAAATCAGATCCAAACACTTGAAAAACTTTCAAATACTATTGTCTCCATCACATCCATACCTCATAATAAACCATTCACCTCATTTCACTTCATATTTTCCATTTACATTCACATCCACTTTCCTTTTCTTTTTGTCCATTCATAACCCATAAATAAAAGCAAGAGGCTCATTCACATGCTTATTGCCCATTGCCATTTCTACTTTCCATTTTCATCTTCCATTTCTTGTCATTTTCATTCCTCAAATAAGCCCTGCTTCAATGCAAACTATTGAGTCCATAGTCCTTTGAGTCTAATTTCTTTGTAAAAACACCTTGAGGCTTGCATGCCTTAATGACAAGTTCTCATGCTGACAAACAATGGGAATACACTAATGTCCCTTGTTCGTCAGATCTTCTAGGTGACTCGACATCAGCAAAATCATTCGTACCTAACATGATGTGTTTGGGCATCTTGACTCTCATTGTCATCAATGGTGAGAGTTCTCGTGTTGACTAGTGGCATCCATTAATGGCCACTAATTCAACAATTTCCTACTATGTTCGACATCAGAACATATTTTCACATAGTAGGAATTATGCCAATGAGTTTTGAAGACATGAAGACTATTATTTTCAGCATTTTGGAGCAGATTCAACAAGTTTTAGTAGAAGCAATAAAAAGTCATCTCATCTCTTTATCCATGACTCCTCTTGTTCAACCACTTGAAGAAAAATATGATCAGAATTTTGCAGCCACCACACATACACAACTCATCCACATTTAAGGTAAGTGAAGGTATGTTGTTTTCTAATTTTTAGTCATGTAATTCATTAGAATGCTAAAATTGTAACTTTGGAAAAAATTCTCACTCCCTTTTTCACATTGTCATATCTTTAGTTGGGGGGAAGGAACATCATTTCATATCCACATGTCATACACTATCACACATTTTCATTTCATTTCCACCCACATATACTTCCCAACCAACTATTGTTGCAACATGATCCAAAAGATTGTATGCCTTGCAAATGATCAATTCATTGATGAAGTAATTGATTCTAAATGTTTCCATGAACTTTGATGCAACAAAGAAAATAAAGCATTGTTACACAAGAACCAATGCTCAAAAAAATAAAAAAAAATGGTTGTCACACAAGAACCAACCATTGAAAAGAAGAAGAAGAAGAAGAAGTTGCAATCAAATGTATTATACTTTGCCAAAAAGGAAAATATCAAAAAGCAAAGTTTGGAATGAATCTATATGAGTCAAAATTCATAAAAGATCAACTCATGGACAAATGAATCATTGCAATAGTTGCATGAGGACATGCAACAACTTCAGTTGGGGGGTATGTTGAGTCTCAAAAATGTTCTCCATATTCATACATATTTCCATTATGTCATAACCATTTATCTCTTATTTCATAGCCATTTGACCTAAAACCCTACATCAAGTAACCATTTTCATAAATATATGGGTTAGGATCCTTGTTTTCCAAAGTTATTTATTTTATGTATTTTAAGTGAATTTATGATTAGAAACTAGAAAATTTACATAGTTTCATATATCTATATATGTGTTATGAGTTTTGTGACATGTGTAGGTCAAAAGGAGACTTCTAGAAGACCCTTATGTGGCACTCTAAGACCAAATTCGAATTTGGTTGGAGAAGATTATGGGATCAAGAGGATATGTGTCTCACTTCCTTGTTGTATTGAAATTCTAAGAGGATATGTGTCTCACTTCCTTGTTGTATTGAAACTCTAGGAGGATATGTGTCTCATTCCTCAAGTTGTGTTAAAACTCTAGAAAGACATGTGTCTTATCATTTCCTATTTTGATTGTAACTCTAGAGATGGAGGGAGAGATTCATGGACTCCCATTAATGAGATGTCTCCTCATATTTTGTATAAATAGGAGAAGTTTTCTCCTATCATAGGTAATGAAGAAGTAATGAGAAAGTAATGAGAAAGTAATGAAGAAGTAGATTTGTAAGTAAGTTCAAGATGGAATGAGATGTAGATTTGTGAGTTCTTTTAATAGAGAAATTCAGTTCTTTGATGCTGTTTTGATTACAATTTCAAGGAGCTAAGGACTACACCAAATTGGTAGCAGAGGGCCCCTGCTATCCAATGAGGCTTTTACATGTTTTCTAGATAAGTTGCTTTCAATTCTGTTTTGTCATATTTCTTTACTTAGATTGCTTTTTGAAATCATAGCTTTTAGCATAATTTTTCATGGCAGCCCGGGCATTTGCATATCTTTTGACTAATGACATGGAATCAATATTGTTCTGCTGCTAATTTACTTTTTGTTTAATTCCAACACTGCTTTGTTTATTTCAGTCTTGCACATTTGTTTCAGGAGTTAGATTTAGATATATTAAATTGCTCATGTCATTTTCAGTTACCTCCGAAAGCCACAGCTGGACTGATGGTGAGGGATTGAAGTATGAGTGTGTAGTTTGATATTAATTTACTTTCTGCAAGTTAGATATATTAAATTGCTCATGTCATTTTCAGTTACCTCCGAAAGCCACAGCTGGACTGATGGTGAGGGATTGAAGTATGAGTGTGTAGTTTGATATTAGTTTACTTTCTGCAAGTTAGATATATTAAATTTTTCATGTCATTTTCAGTTACCTCCGAAAGCCACAGCTGGACTGATGGTGAGGGATTGAAGTATGAGTGTGTAGTTTGATATTAGTTTTTTTTTCTGCAAATTAGATATCAGATTGCTCAAGTTGTTTATGGTTACCTCCGAAAGCCATAGCTGGACTAATGGTGAGGGATCAGAATATAAGTTGATGTAATTTGATTTAGATTTAATTTGTTGCAATTCTTGGATTTCTTTAAGCATAGTTTCTTTTGTGTTTAGACAGCAGCAAGGATAATTTGGTTTTCATGCTCAATAGTTCACTATTTGATTTATTAGGCTAGCAGCACATTTTCATTTCCTTTCAAGTTTTGTCATTGTATGTTTCAAATTCCTTTTGAAGTTTGAAGTTTGGTAAATCATTATAAAGGATATCATTGCCTTGAATATTCATAACCATACTTGTCTTTTAGAATTTCCATCTCACATTAGGAAACCAACCAAGATCAATAAAAATCCAAAAACGACAAAAAATAAGAGATAGGTTATCTTGCACATATAGTGCGCCACACTTCGTCAGCTTACGAATCCCTGGTTGATAATTTATGTTAGCAATTTAGGACACACTAAATTGACCAAACAGATGGTACTCTCAGGTTGTGCATTGACTACAAGAAATTGAACAAGGTGACCATCAAGAACAAGTATCCATTTTCGCATATTGATGACTTCTTTGGTTAGTTGAATGGAGCTAGAGTGTTCTCAAATATTGATCTGAGATCAGGATACCATCAGGTGCACACCAAAGAAGAGGACATTTATAAGAGTGCATTCCATACGAGGTATGGGAATTATGAGTTCGTAGTGGTTCCTTTTAGTTTTACTAATGCTCCAACTACTTTTATGTGTTTGATGAACAATGTGTTTTCTCCTTGGACAAGTTTGTGATAGTGTTTATTGATGACATATTGTTGTATTATAATAATGAGGAAGAACATTCAAAACACCTCACAACAATATTGAGATTTTTGAGAGAGCATTAGTTGTATGCCAAACTCAAAAAGTGCAGTTTATTTTAGACTAAAGTTCATTACTTGGGACATGTTGTTTCTAATGAAGGCACAAAAGTGGACCCGTAAAAGATTAAAGATATCGCGGAGTGCCAACTCTTAGGAATGTAGATTAGTTCAGATCATTCATGGGATTAACAAGTTACTACGAGAGGTTTATCAAAAACTTATCAAATATTGGTTATCCTATCACATCCTTGCAAAGGAAAGTAGAGAAATTTGAATGGACAGAGGAGTGTGCAACCAACTTTGAGCAGTTGGAGAATTTGCTTACAAATTCTCCAATTTTGAAGATTGAAAATACAGATAAAGAGTTTGTGGTTTGTGCATATGCTTGCTAGGAAGGACTTGGTGGAGTCTTGATGCAGGAAGAGTAGGTAGTTTTCTATGAATCAAAAAAACTGAATGAGCACTAGGAAAACTATGTGACTCATCCATGCATTCAAGATGTAGAGGCATTATATTATTGGTAGGAGGTTTATTCTGATGAGCGATCACCATGGATTGAGGTACTTATTTGAAAAACCTAATATAAACGTTAGACAAGCTAGATGGTTGGCTACCCTCAGTGAGTTTAACTTTGAGATCATATGTATCATAGGCAAGGAGAACAAAGTTGTACATGTTCTTAGTAGGAGAGTGTAGGTGAACCACATTTCAGCTATGAGTTCATATGGAAAATATTTACAGGAGTGGATCTTGCATGCAGAGCACTGTTAGCCCAGGTATGTCAGTGATCAAATGACTCTTTTAGTTGTTTTCCATCAAGTCATAGGTCAAAATTTTTAATTTTTTGAACCAGTTCTCATAAATAAATTTGGTCACTGAAGAAGGTTTAAACCATGTATGTTGCTCCTTCATTTAATTTATCATCACCATTGTCAATTTCATCACCATCATCAGTTTCAAGGTCACCATCTCCATCATCATCATTGAAGAGGTCTAGGGTTAGGTCATTCCATCTCATATAGCTCAAGTCTAGGTTCAACCCTGCCTTTGGAAAAATATTCAAATTTTCACTGAACATAAGGCAATAATTCTCCATTTCATCCATAAAACCCTAGTGAAGGAGCAATCATGTTTATGAAGTTCAAATAAAGCAATCTCTCTTGTTTCATATGGCTCAAGTTTCAAAAAAATTTCAAACATCTCATCTCCGTCTCACTGTTTCATGAAAATTGAAAAATTCCATCTCACTGTCTCATTTAAAGGATCGAAAGTCACCTTTGAATGTCAGAGCTCCAAGGGAGGTCATTTTGACCTACTGTCCCAATCAAAAGCAAAGAGATTCATTTCAAGCTTCAAAGACATATTATCTAGTTTTGAAAGAGTCATTATCCCATGTGAAAGTTCAAAGGTGTGAAGAGATTTCAAATTTTTAAAGAGAAGCAGTCTCACTGTCCCCATGAAAAAGAAGCAAATTATGTCTTGATGTCTCATTAAGGATCTTTAGAGTCACCTCAAGTGTCAAATAATGCAAAAGAGGTTAAATATATCCTCACATCTCACTTAAAGGAGTAGCATGTCACTTTTCAAGTGTAAAAAAGGTTAAAAGGTCATGGTAAATGTCATGGGAAAAGGTAAAAGGGTCATTTTCAGCTTATAAAAGGCAAATAAAACTTAATTTTTTCATTGTTACCCTTTAATATGTGTGAGAGAAACATTTATCTACTTTACTTACCCCTCCATGCTCTCAAAATTCTCTTACAAACCAAAAAAAAAAACACTTGTGTTACGCTCTTATGGTGTAAATAAAGTAGTTGTTACACTCTTGTGGTGTAAAGGAAGCATTTGTTACGCTCCTGTGGTGTATCGTAACCTAGTTGTTACGCTTTTGTGCATCACAAAGGTTGTTGTTAAGTTTTTGTGGTGAAGAGAAGGCTAGCATTACGCTTCTATGCATTACAAAGGCTACTGGTGTTACGCTTTTGTGCATTACAAAGGTTGTTGTTACGTTTCTATGGTGAAGAGAAGGTTGGTGTTACGCTTTTGTGCATTAAAAGGGCTAGTTGTTATGCTCCAGTGGTGTAGGGAACGTAGTTTTTACGCTTCTGTGTATTACAAAGGTTGTCGTTACGTTTTTGTGTGAATAAAAACACAGTGTTACGCTTCCGCAAGGTGACAATTTCTTGTGTTTTGAAGCTTGAAACCCTCCTAAACTTTCAAGCTCATGCTCTAAACTTTGGTGTGGCCTCCATGTAACCATCTCTTGCTGCTGTTTGGATTGATTTTTAGATATTTTATAATCTCTTCATGTCACTTTTCTTCTCCAACCTTTTGACTCTCCTCATATAAATAAATAAAAATTGTTTTGTTAAACCCTAACCTACCCATTAAACTAAACCCTAACCAATCACATAAACCATTATTTCTACATCCCCTATGTTCCATCTACACATTCCCATCACCCACAATACCCTCCATAACATTTCAAAAACAATAAAACCCTAATTCTAAACAATTTTACACAGTGAAAACATAGGGTGACTCTGTTTTAGGGTTTTGGCTACCCTACAACCCTCCATTTGCCCTCATTTCACTTGCACAATGGAGCTAAGGTGTCAGCCTACCCATTGAATTTTTATCAAAAATTTTATCAAGCTCCATGGCCCTCAAATATCAAAAACACTTCTTCACTAGTTTTTTCCCATAGTCAAAATTGGGATGACTGTGTTTTGAGGTTTTCACCATCATAGACCTATCCATTTCCCTTCATTCCACTTTTATTGTGGAGTCAAGACACTAACCTATCCGTTGAATCCTTTTTTTTTTTACTTAACCCTATCACCCCCATTTCATCTCATTAACTTACCCTACTATTGCACAAGCTATTCTCACAGTCAAAATTGGGAATTTCCTGTGTTTTAGACATTTTGACACCTTCCACACATCCATTTTATCTCATTCCACCTACAACTTAAAGCTAACATACAACACTACCAACTCAAATTTTTCTTAGCTTCATGACCCTTCATTTCATCCACCAAATTCACACCTTCCTACACTCTGTTTTTGTAAATTTCCATTCATTCACTCATTTCATTGACACCCTAAGGTTTTCATCATTCCAGTGAAAAACACCATGGAAAGTGATAAGAAGAGCTAAAAGGGAGGTCACCATTCCAGGTTTGAGCCAACTCAGACCCATGGCATCATTTTTAGAGCTTCGTGATCATTTTTCAGGGTTTACATTGCACACAGGGACAATTTGGATTCAAAATCAGTTTATGAAGTAATGGAGATGAATTTACAAAAGTGAAAGAGGTTTTTGTCAATCACAGGCCAAAGAAAAACAAACCTCCTTCATTTTATGCACATGCATTATGGTTTGAGAGAAATGCCAACAATACACTTGCTCGAGGTCATTTTTTGCAATTCTGGACAAGGAGTATTCAAATCAACTTTTTAGGGGTTTAGAATAGGGGTTTCAAGTGCTTAATGAATCCATTTTGTAGCAGACATCCTAAGCTTTCCAAACATACCACTTGTAGCCCCAAATTCCTCTGGGAAGACCTCCAAAATCCATCTTGTTACGCTTATGGAACACTCTGTTAAGCTTTTGGAGTAACCCTGGGAGAATGGATTTTTGAAGGCCTTCCTGTGGTCCATTTTGAAAAATTAAACATGTTTTCGAAACTAGAAAAACAAGCTAGTTGAATGTTCTTTTAGAAGTGGACTTGGAATCTTAAAAGTTCCTAAAAAGTGCCTCCAAAGTTCTGTTATGCTTCTATAATTTTTTTTTAAATTTTTTAAATTTAATTCTTCAGTCAAAATTGTCACAAATCAACATTTGATCCCTCAGGACATTTTTCAAGCTCAGAAATGGTCAAAAATTCGAGGCAATGTTGTCCTAGGAGTTGTCATTAGAGATATTAGGTTGGTTTTTACTTCCTATCATGAAGGAATTTGTAATTAATGTAAGGGACAAAAACTCCTAGATTATAGCTAAAATTTAGGGAATGGTTTCTAACCTCCCTAGAAACTAGGAAATGACTCATATTTTGCAGTTATGATCCATTTTGGATGGGATTTAGACCTGATGAGGTGTGACAATCTATATTTTCCATAATTAGACCCTCTTTTGACTTTTGTTGGGTTGGATAGTTATTATTTTGCAGTGGAGCTATTGTACAAGCTTTTGCTAATGAAATCAAGGACAATGTTACAAAAATAGCGTTGAGACTCCTGTGGTATGCCTTTGAGCATTTTTTATTTCTTTGTAAATTCATGATGTTGAATGTTATGTTACTCATATTTCAAATATATGCTTCTTTATTTTGTCTTATTAGTTTATTGACAGAAAACATGTGTTTCCATGCTTTGTTTTTCATAAGATTTTCATGAAACTGTCTTGCTCTTCTGATGAATGAATTCAGTTTAATTCTCATTCTGATTCCCTGTCATTTCACTCTATACACAATGAAAAATTAATCATGCTTCTTAGCTTACCTACCTAGCCTCACCCTTACCTCTGCAACTAAACCTTTGAAATCAGATCAAAACCCATGACCTAGTCTCCTAACTGTCATTCCTATCCAACAAAACTCCAAACAAACAAAAAAATTAATATATTGAGCATCATAACTAGCCCAAAACATTATCTATTAGAGTCTTGTAACTTACAATATCACAAGGTGGCTGTGTATTTCCTACTTGCAAATTTTCATATTGTACATATATTTCAATATTCAAAAGCATTTCCAAAGAAGATAAAAAAGAAACAAAAAGAAGAAGAAAAGAGGGTGTTAAAAAAGAAAAAAGAAATCCCCACACAAAAAATGAATATTTCTAAAAGTGCTGCAAATCAAAATGCCACTACTATTTAGAAAGGCTTGTTCAATCATATAGCTTAAGCATGATTGTACAATTTTTTAATTTTCTGCTGATAGGTTGGAAAATGAAGATTTTCCAAATAATTTAATCTTGGCTCACAGTAGATAGGTAAAAATGACATTGGTTCAACAGTTTAATCTAAACCAATAGGTGAAATAAGGGATAGGTGGTAGGTTAGAAATTTAAAAGAAAAATGATTTCAAGGTCTGCAAGTCTAAATGCACGCTAAAAAGAGGAAAAGGTTAGATTTGTAGTTTGGGTAGGTAGATTTGCTGGAAATGAGAAGGGAGAAAAATGTAAGTTCATTCTATAAATAAGAAGCCTAAAAAATTTCTTGTTATATACCTATGATAATAGAAAAGAAATAAGAAGAAGAGAAATCAAAGTGAAAGGAAAAATTATGCTCTAAAGGTCCGAAAAGGAGTTTTTTTTTTTTTTTTTTTTTTTTGTAAGGGACCTTATGGTATGTCTTATCCTAAGTCCCAACCACATTAATTTATTCTTATACATCGATCCTTTCATATTTGCTTTATCCTAAGGTTTGACATTACCCCTTGACCCTGATATTCTGACCCCACCATCCCATCATTTGTCGTATCACACCCCACGTCACTCATCCCCACCTGTGTTAAGCCAACCCGCAAATCCCCTCATCTCCACACACCTGCCACACATTCGATGGCCCATGTGGCATTCCAGCCCCCCCTCACCCTCCAAATGACAACAGCGGGGGGGGGGTGTCCAAAATCAATGGTACCTGATACCACCTGAGCTACTATGTGTTGCGCCCCGGGGCTGTTTGAACCCCCCCCCCCCCCCCCCCACCACCTCCACCCCACTCTGAAAGCGGTTTTCGCCAACAGACAAAACCATTATACTCGCTGACCGTTTGACTATCCCTTGCTAATTCCAACCGTGCCACGTGCTTACCTGTCCCTCCCGTCCAATCACATTCACTCTTGCCAAGAGGTCATTGCACCGTGAATGTTGGACCACTGTCCAACAGACCCGCGCCACCTCAACATCTCACCAATCACAGATTAAAGGCTAAGATCATGCCCAATGCACAGTTTACTATGATTATTTTGATTGTAGATTGCAAGTATCATACTTACAGATAATTACAGAAAAGATCACAGTTAAACAATTGTTGCAGGAGAAATTGTGATTCATAAAAATAATCAATAGCTCTTGGCCGACTAGATTACAGTCTCTCCTTTTAACTTTCCATTCTCCCCTCATTTATCTCCCTTCCCCAATACTGGTTAATATCAATTACTTTCTATGCTCCCTTTTTCTTACATCCCCTTATCTGTTGTAGATTGAAGATAAGTTACAGAAGATTAATCATGCCTCCTAAGAAGGAACAGGAGCCTTTAAACCCCATGGCTTACCCTCAAATAGATTTGGATCATATAGCCCTGGCAGACTGAGATTACAAAATTTAGGAGACAAAGTCAGACTTCGACTTGTTCGATGTCTACTGCTGGCTCGAGAAATTTTTTCTTGATGAAGCTGATGACATTATCCTATGAGAGACCCAACTACCTCTATACATCTTTCCCAAAACCCATAGTTACCACAAATTCATCAGAAAATTCTAGGCTTGCTATGACATTAATCACAGGACCATAGTCACCCCAAGATGAGAAATATTGTTCACCATTAATGCCCAATACATTCAACAAATGATGCAGGCCCCCACACCTGAACAAAAAGTCCCCTTCTCTTATGAAGTCCTTCGGGAAATTTATCAAATAATTGATTTTTCCAGCAAAGCCAAAACTCTACAACTCTTGATGGAAACTAATGCACCAATGCCTATCAAAAATCCACCCTACCCTTCATCCATTTTCCCCGAAAGGACCAAGCAGATTATCACTGTTCTATCTTACTTATTAGGTTATTACTTTGATTAGGGGGTCGATGAAGCTGTGATAGGTTTTCTGTCCATTCTCTCCACATAAGCTAAACCCACAATCATGTTTAATTATGCTCAGTATCTTGTAGATGCCATTAATGAACAATTTTTAAGGTTTAACACAAATGAGGTTTTCAAATACACCTTTGTGTTGGTGTATATGTTTGTGTATTTCCAATCCAACAAGTTTCAATTTCATATGGCCAAGGTGAATGAAGATGCTGAGCCTCAATCAATCATCTTCTGGACCACCCTGCTATTTAAGGAACAAAAGAACTATACATATAAGGAATTTGTGGATTTGTTTGTGCATCCAGCCATCAACACACTCAACAGTGCAGCAGAGCCCAGGATAAGTGAAGAAATCAGGAAGACCATGCAGCTAATAAAGCAAGTGAAGACAACAGATTGGTAATTGTACCAAAATTACACAAAGATTCAAGTCTATGGAAGTGAGCTAGCTCCTTATAAATTTCCAAAGTTCCTCTCCATGAGGGTCTTTGCATTGGAGTACATAAGGAAAATGATAGATGCATATGAGATCCACTTTGTTTTTGCAAAGAAGAAGACTCATTTCAAGATCAAGACACAAGTTGGGCCTTTCATATGCAACAACAGAGTAGCAGGGGAGGAGGCAGATAAGATACTGAAGGGGATGGGTTTCAGTCACAGTTTCACTTGGTCTTATGACCCTGTAGTGATTATCTCCAAGAAAAGGGTAGAGAACAAATACACACCCTATGTTCACACACACAAACTTGCAATTGAGTAGTATGTTAATCAAATAGAATGGGTGGCCAACACCCTCCAAGAAGATGAAGAAAAAGTGATCTCCACTTCAGGTATTCAAACCCCAGCACCACAAGAAAGGAGGAGTGTAGAAGAAAAAGAAGACAAAGGGAAAGAACCAGAAAAAGAGATAGGGAGCAAAAGGCCAAGAGAGGATCAATCACCTTCGGTGACTGATACCTATAGCAAATAATTAAAGCTTAAATATAGGAAAAGGGCTCGAATTCACATGGAGATCGATCAAGGAGGTGAATCAGAGCAACATACAGTGATTCACATCGCAGACACCCCTAAGTCATCACTAGTAGGTGGAGAAACAACGATCTCACCTACATCATCAGCCACAATGTTTGTTCAACAAAAAGGTTTACAAGAATTTGCTTCCAAACCTATTATAGAAGGCCAAGAGAAGTCAAATTTTGAGATATTAAAAGAGATAAAGTTGAGGAAGGAGGTGCTAAAGAATAATACATACAATCAGTTCTGGAAGCAAACCTCAAGTTCACAAAGTAGGCTATTGCTTGATTTTGACACTGAAAAGGGGAGGATGCATATGGCATTCTTAGAAGCCTTGGTCCCACAGCCTCAAGGAGTGGGAGATTATAAGAAAGCATCATTCAAGTTTAGTGCTAAGGATGTCCATCCTATTGACCATATGGAATTACACAAGCAAACCGGGGAGATGGTAGCTTCAACCTTGTCAAGTACTGCTATGAGCTTGTCAAAGCTGCAGGTGTCTTTATCTAGTACCCAATCACAACTCAAGATGGAGAGGATATATGCCATGGCTAGAGAATCAAGGATTAAGACTTTAGAAGATTTAATAGTGAAGCTTGGGCATGATCCAAACAATGTTCAAGCTGTGGAGGAGGATTTGAAGAAAAAGAATGCTGGCATAGCAGCACTCAGGAAACAAGTCAAGATGCTAGTAACAGAGGACCCCTTGGCTAAGGGCATTGAGGAAGATGAGTCACAAAAGGCAGAGTTAATGAAGTTAGTTATTGAAAAATCTACCCAAATCAAACAAATGGAGACTGAGATGGAGAAGAAACTGAGGGAGAAAGAAGAAGAAGCTCGAGGGACACTCATCCCATTAGAATTTGTCCCCATTTCATCCATTCCATCAGTTGTTCTAGCAACTACTGGAGCATCCAGTGGGACAGATTAGCTGTCCAAAGCTATGGAAAACATGACCTTGCAATCACAAGAGATCAAGAATTTGGAGGCACAGATTGGAATCCTAAGGGATCAAAAGGAAAGATCAGAAATTGCCCATGAGATAGCCAAAAAGCAAATTGAGAGGTTGGAGAAGGCAAAAAAGGAATTTTCTGCCAACAAAATTTTGGACCAAATGAAGTTGATGATTTGGGGAAACATTATGGAATCAGTAGATGAAATCTAGCATTCCATCCACAATATTTTTGAACAGAAGGAGTTAAATGACAGATGCAATGTGGCTATCAAGAAAGCAAATCAGGAGTTGGGGGATATGCCAATAACAACCCCCAAGATCATTAAATTATTGAATTCCAAGAACAATTTTGAGCTAGAAGATCTAGATGTGCAGGACAGAACAACAACCATACTAGAGGTGAAAAGTGTCCTCACTAAGAGGAATTTGGAGAGTCAACTGGAGGAGAAGTGTCATGAATTGGACCTGAACATCAGTAAATTCTTCAACAAGATTGAGCCTTTAAGATCAAAGGGATTTCCCTCACTATATGTAATTAACAACAAGCTGATCCAGAAGGGAGATTATATGACCAAGCTCAGGGAAGTAGGTAAGGATACCACCAAATTTTCCAACATCAAAGCGAACGTGACAGGGAAGGTTGTTTTGGATCTTCTGAGCAATGATATCTTCATTCCACATGAGTTGAAGCATGTTTTTCTTACCGGGCCTACCTTCAAAAAATACATAGAGGTGGATGAGGTGTACCAACAGGTCATGGGAAAAAGAATTCCAAGAAAGAAGGAATGGGGAAAATTGTGCATGTACGAGGGCTGAAAAGGCATGATGGCCGCGTCAGCACGACCGCCGTTTGATCAAAAGTGCCAGCATAGTGCCATCTTTAATGATCCAACAACGATAACCCAAAAAGTAGAGATAGATGCCACTGCCACTCTTGTTGCCTCTTCATGACTAGCTCAACCACCTTCAAACTGCCTTTTTTATTTACGAAGAGTTGCCAAAGTTAATGCTACAGTTGGTGTTTTGGCTAAAGATTTTTGTTCGAGCCTTGCATGGCCACAATTGTCCAGTTTTTATTAAATTGTATTTAATGAAAGCTGCTGAAGTAGATTAGGGTAACCAACATAGTTTTAGTTAAATACTGTTTGCATTTTCATTATCAAGGATTGGAACTTGTTAGACCGTGTGTTGTAAAGATCATTGTATTGGAGCATTGTAGTTTTTTGAGCCGGGCATTAATAATAAGAGACCGTTCACAGGATACTTGAGCTATGTTAATGGTGATGTTTCTTCTTCTGTGTTAATGTTTTCTTTGTCTTTCATGCTGTACATCGATTTTTCTGATGGTAGAACATAAAATTTAGATTAAGATTTGCTGAGAGAGCACATTAATTATGTATGTGTTTACCATCTTAAAGTTTTCTTTTGAAGTATAGTTAAATAATTCTTAACTTCTCTTTAGATATTTCTGAACTCACTGCTTTCTTTCATCTCATATTCAAACTGCCAGTAAGATCGAGTATGCATAGTTAGCTTTCCCTGTGAATTCCCTTGAAAAGTTGATGCACAATTCAACCTTTTATGACTCCATAGCCCAATGGATTAAGTTTCATAGCTCTATATGTCCAACCACATAATCAATAACAAAAACCAATACCACCATCACTGTAACTAGCCTAATATCAACATTTATAATGATCAAGTTAAATCATAAAAATAGAGAGATCCCTCTTCAAGTCTAGGAAGGCTAGGTCTTGGACTCCAAAGTGGTTTGATGTTGTCCTCTATCGTTTATTCTTGCCAATCTTAAAAATTATAGGGCCACAACAATATCCAGTCATCATTTTGACTGCAAAGTGACATAGAGATAGCCCTCTTTGGTCCGGGTAGGGCTAACTACCTGACCTAAAGTTTGGTCTATGGTTACCTTTCTCCAATCCTACTATCAGCCTTAGGAAGTTGTGGAGAGTGACAACAAACACCATGATAACAGGTACCAACAACTGAACCAAAGGTTGTAGTAGCAGGGTGAAGGTGATAGGGATGAAGAGTATCACCTCACTACAGATGGCCTGGTGATATTGAGGAACAATATTTATGTGTCAGATAGCAATGAGTTGAAGAAACTTATCTTGAGGGAGTTTCACGTCAAGACATATTCAGGCCACCTAGGATACCAAAAAACATGGACAATAGTTAAGAAGTTTTATGATTGGTCGAACTTGAAGAAAGAGGTGGCTAAGTTTGTTGTGAGATGTTTGGACTATCAACAAGTGAAGGCTAAATGTAAACACCCAGTTGGTTTATTGCAGCGTATTTTGAATCCAGAATGGAAATGGGAGGCCATTTCCATGGACTTCAATACAGGTTTGTCAAGGACATCAAAGTAACATGATTCCATCATGATTGTGGTTGATAGGTCAAGCAAGGTAGCTCAGATCTTCATCATTAAAATAGTGAGATTGCATAGTGTTCCCGAGAATATCATATCAGACAAAGATTCAAACTTTACTTCCAAGTTTTAGAAGGAGTTATTTTCAAGATCGGGGACAAAGTTAGCCTTCAATACAACTTATCATCCAAACACTGATGGACAGATAAAAAGGGTTAACAATATTTTTCAAGATATGTTGAGGATGTATGTCATGCATTAGCAGAGGAAGTGGGAATAGTATCTTCTACTGGTAGAGTTTGCATATAATAATGGCTACCAATAATCCTTGAGGATGAGTTCGTTTGAGGCTCTTTATGGGCGTAGTTGTTGTTAGACACGGTCCTGTCAGTCCTTCGTCATTGGTCTTCAAACATGTCGAATAATGTCTGCAGGCTAGAGGAAGGTTCAGTAAGTGTTTATTTCAGGAATGTCATCGTCAATAATGCGAGATTGATTCTTCTTCAAAAACCCTGTTTTGAAGAAGAAATCATCAAATTTGTTTTTGTAACAAATATATAATTTGTCAAAATGTTTCAAATTTTCCAGCTCTTCAAATGATAGCCCTGTTTCAGCTTCAAAGGCAGCTCTGTCACCGTATTATCTTCACCAACTTCAGCAACCCTGCAACAGATAGACAAGAGTTAACAGTCACAATATGAGTTTCAAAGGTACATTGTTCCAACCACTTTTCTATTTTTTTTAAGGTGGAGAAGGGAGAGAAAAAAAACCAGGTGGGACATTTAAATATAATCCTCACTCTGCCCAAATTGTGTGATATCCAAGTTTTTCTTCACTGATTTTAAGCAACCTTATGTTTTGGAAACCATTGTCTCCATCTTCACTCGGTGTCTCCATTCCCCTAGTTCCATCACCTTTATGTTGGAGTTACTCTTTATGAAGATTGTTGGAGTTGCTCTTTAGTGGTTTGGAACGGAGGAAATGGAAAATGGTTCTGCTTGGTGCATATGTCACAAGATAAATTGAATCAAACATTAAGGAGAAAAGAGAAAGAATGATAATGAATCTTCATTATACTTTGATTTCCAGGTATTTGGAAACACACAGGCGCTGTTTTTATGATAGTTCACATGACATATGAAGGAATTAATGACAAAAGCTAAGTTAAAGTTGCTTGAAGGATTGTAGATATATCATCGTTTGCAAACAATTATTCAATTCAATTTCTACAACCAGTTTTATATATGGCATGAATCCTTAGAAAGATGCAGTTTTGGGTACCGAAGTTTTTCGCTGAAAATTCAACTGGAGGTGCGCGCTATGCGCAGAGAAGGCACGCTACGCACAAGAGGCGCGCTACGCGTTGGGCCTCACCAGCCTGTGTAAATTTACAAGCGCGCTACACACATGCAGCGCGCTACGCACTGGGTAAGCGCGCTACGCATATAGTCTCAGAAGTTTTTGAAGAGAATGTTTCATCTGGTTCATGTTTTTGCTACTGTCGGGGAAACTACCACACGGAAAAATGATTGAGCTGCACAAATTTTTTATTTTAGTCCTAGCACCAACTTGTAGTTTCTACATTATTGTTATCATGGGAACAGTAATTGCATTAGTCCCTAGTTTCGCAGCTGTACATGACTGTGAAGATAGTGGCGTTGGCATCAGAATCTGCAGTGAAAAGAATGGTTAAACTTATTGAAGAAGCACAGAGCCAACGGTCCCGCACAGATCAGTTCATACAGCAGTTTGCAAAGTGCTACACGCCAGTGGTTGTGTTGGGATCTGCAGGAATAGTAGCGGAAGCGTGCATTAAACACTCAAGGGAACATCATGGGCTTTACTTGGCATTAGTTCTTCTGGTCCTACAACCATTGTGCAGGCTGCTGTTTCATGTATTTTATGAGACATCAGCCAAGAATTTTTTGAGCAGACATTTGCTACAATCGAATCCAGAAAATCAACTCTCTATGGTGTCACTCAAGGCCAAAGGATCTATGTTTATCATGGTGAAGATAAATATATCAGCCCTTAAAGACATCGAGGATGACATCGAGTTTGCTTCAGCACTAGTTATGGAAGAAATCAGTCTCAATGGATAATCTCAATGGATCAATACCGTTGGAACTTGCTCAGTGACACAATCTCAGGCCGCTTCACATGGTATGAAATTCGGGCAAGCTGGAGATTCTTGTTATTGCAAACAATCTGCCCTCAAGAATTTTTGGGTATAGAAGAGCTGATTTCACCGCCTACGCTTTCAATAATCTTTGTCAAGCGAGCTTTGATCAATGGAGTCCGAAGATATTACAATGCGGCCTGCTCATTCTCACGACCACCACCATGATCACCATGACGATGACCATGGCCACGATCACCATCACTCGGATACAAAAGCAGCTACATCATGGGTTGGCCCTGACGGCCGAAAATTTCATTCACATGATGGATTAGCTCCCCACTCACATGAAACATTGTATTTTCCAGGCTATTTTAGTCGGAGGGCTGCACGACTTACAAATAGGGATTTTATAAAGCAGATGGCTCCATTTGTTAACATGCACCATAAACCAGATGACGGGTTTCCTTAAAAATTACAATCATCTTTTGAAGACAAATCAGTTATGTCGGACAAACGTTGGAGGCGGTGATGGGGTAGCTACAGCTGGCTCACGAATATGGCCCAAGAGGTTCATCATCTCCCACATTACGTCCAGGGCAGTATACACCTGTTATAATTTTTGTTTTTCTTGATGGTGCATTAAGCGGAATTCTGTTTTCCTTTATCAAATTGCGTAATCTTTGTTCAAAACTATTTTTTATTAAAAATGTTTTTTCAAAGGGTAAATGTGATGTGGCAGTCAAAGTCAAAGCCAGAATTTAAACAAAGGATATCCACCGTGGCAGAAAGATAGGTTCGATTGCCCATTTTGGTCTTCAGTTCCGATTTCAAAGGCTCTGCATTACAGTTTCCGCATTCTAATTGGTTATCAACAGATTTCACATGTAGTGCCGCCCCTTTTCAGAACAGATGGACAGCTCCTATGCTATCTTCATGATTTTAGTTTGAAACAACTCCCTCATTTTTGGTCGATTTGTTTTCTCATGGAGGAGTTTATTTATTGTATTGTAAAACATTTGTAAAGGGGGGGAGAGAGTTCTGGAAAAGATGTGAGAGGGAAAAACTCAGTACTATCATTGTACAGCTTGAACAGAGGAATAATGAAAGGTTGCAGCTCTGGTTTATAAGATTCTTGTGGTACGAATTTAGCAAATGTGTCTTTCTTTCTGTTTCATATGTCTTTTGTAATGTTTCAAAGTTCATTCATTTCCAGCTGAATGTTTTACAGTAAGGGAGGTAGAACCCAATTTATTTGCTCTGCCTCGAAAGAGCGTTCAGTATTTGTGTAATTTTCTTCTGTTGGAAAGGATTCATTGTTTAATGCCCTTTTCAGCTTTCTTAAACAGTCTTTACATGCCATTTAATTTCAATTTAATTGTTAAACTTCATGCCTATCTCGCCTTATGGAATAATCTGTGCCTTTGATTAGATCTTTTCTCATGCTGTTTCTTTGCCCCATACAACCCAGAAAACCCCGTCATTTATTAAAAACTCATTCATATCTATTTACTAGCCTAAAATCAGTTCCCATTTTAAGTCATCTCGCACCCTATTGCTCATTTTATCGAGATTTACTGGAGAGAGCCCTCTCCTGTCCTCGTAGGGCTAGCTACGAGGCTGAGCTTGGTTTGATGTTGTCTCGAGTTTTGCCTTCTTCAGCCTGAGGCAGATTCGAGCGCTAACAGTTGTAACTCCTATCAGTTGGAGTGATCCAATGAATAAGGTACTGATTGGACCATACATGTTGGCTGAGATGGAGCAAGAAATGCAGGTTATCAAAAGGAAGCACAGGGAAGGTAAAAGAGTTATGTAGATTAGCATAGAGCATTCAAGGAGTTTCAGATTGGGGAGCATGCATACTTGTGCATCAAGCCCAAGAGGAGCTCCTTGAGGATTGGATCATGTGCCAAGTTGGCACCTTGGTATTGTGGGCCTTTTGAGATCTGTTGAAATTGGAAACAAGAAGGGATTCAAATTTAATTTCCCCTTAATTAAATTAGAAGGAAATTGTAATTCCACATCACATGATAACTTGTACGAATAAACTGAGTTGGGAATACTTAGTTAGCTCAGTCAATTTGAATTGGGGGTTAAACTGGAGGCATGTAGAGTTCACTCTAAGTTTTAGGGGCTCCAGTTGCAGTTTATTTTGAGTTGTAATTATTTAACTTAATTATTTGAGTTAAAATAAATTTAACTAGTTCTAACTGAAGGATGAGCTAGTTAGAGGTCTATTGAATTAAATATGATTTAATTCACATGCAGAGATCAATCAGATAACTAGTAATTTGATATAAATAATTTTTGCATGTCAGTTCTAAGAGTGACCCGGTTGAGATTGGAGTTAAAGGAAGTAGACTATCAGTTGTGTAATTAGAAAATTGTACAAGTCATGCATGAGGTCATCAATATTCTTTGGATGGATTACACAACCAATTGATGGAAATTTACAAATTAATAGGGGCTCACTTCCCTTAGGAATGTGTGATCAAGGTTGGTCAGACATGGGAAAGGAATTGGTTAAGTATTGGACCAAACTTGCTCAGATTAGAGTGAGACAGTTAGAGATAGTGCAGAGAGCTCTCAAGCCTGAGAGAAGCATTATATTGTTTCATATTCTTGAATTTATGCAATATACATATAACGAGGTTTATAACTAACTCTTTCCCCAGATACATCTTTGTGTTGTGAGATTGAAATTATTTCTCATTCTTGTTCATGTGATTGTGCGATCTTAATTGGTTTCCGCAATTTGTAGAATAGATTCAAGTATTTTGTTTTAGCATATTATATGATCAGTTGAATCTATGTGGATCTTCTACATGGTATCAGAGCACGAATCACTATAGAAGAAAAGAATGCGAGTTTTTTTTGAATAGGTGAATCTAATTTTTAGATTTATTCTTCAGGACCAACAATGGATCATGATGTCTTTCTGTGGATTGAGACTTGAATATTCCCTTGAGGGTAGTTTGAATTAAATAGCTTGGAAGGATGGGAAGGAGGCAGTGTTGGAGGAAAACTGACTGAAGGAATTCATGGACAATGATATTCCCGAGCCCGCAACATCAGATGCTCAAAATCTTGATGGATGGTAAAAGAATGTAGCAAAGGCGAGAATGATTCGATTAGGAGTTTGAGATCAAATTTTCTCGAACCTCCATGGAAAGGAAAATCCATATGCTACGCGGAAGGCCTTAAAAAATATGTTTTAGAATAACAGCTGTCAATTTGGGCATCATCCCCCATGACCTGGACAAACTGGACATCATCCCGAGGACCAATGAAATAGGGTCTATCATCCCTGTTGTGCTCAACTGAGTGTTCCTAAATTGAGGTCATAAATTATCAACCAGGGTCAGTAAACTGCTGAAGTGTGGTGCACTATATGTGCCTAGGTATCTGTTTCTCACTACGAAGTGTTTAGTGTTTTTATGATGTTTTTGGTTTTGTGGTTTTATGTTAAGAAGGAAAAGAACTAAATGTTGAAAAAGAACAGTTGTTGGTCACACTAAAAACAGAGCAAAGCCTATACTAGAGAACAGAAAATGTAAAGTTTGATAATGACTCATAGCAAGAAAATAAATCACAACATGAACTCAATAATTCATAACATAAACTCATCCAATTCATTCATTAGAAATATGTTGGAATAGCTTGAGAAAAGGAAAAGTTTAGTACAAATTAGGTTCTCCTAAGTAAACAACCATCTTACAATATTACAAAGAATCTCATCCATGGCTAAAAGTTTATTGGAACACAATTGGAAAAAAGACTATTTGTAACACAATAAGATTTCTACTCTGAATTAACTTGTCATGCTAAGATCAATTCATTCTGCAGCTCAACTTGTCACCACTAAACCTTATTCGAAAGTTAGAGTTTTTCTAAAATATTTTATGGAAAGAAAGGCTTAATTGTGAAATTGCAAAGGATTGCAGAACAATCAAGGCCTTAAACTGATATCACTAACTCATTCCTGTTCATATGATGATGCATTAATAGAAAGTCAGAACAAGATTAGTTTGTAAACAATGAAGGTCGTGAAGTCTAATTTTGACAGTTAATACAACTTAAAGAACAATGGATAACACTGAACTAGAATGCAATTGATCAAGCTTAAAACACAGTGATCACAACTAAACTAGAATGCTTTTATCCTAACTTTGAAATACAGTGATTTGGAACTGAACTAGAATGTCACTAATCTAACTTAAAGTATAGTGAACAGAGTTATACTAGAGTGCCATTATCAAACTTGAAACACAGTGACAGAATTAAACTAGAGTGACATCTACCTCCGGAGTACTACAACTAGACTAAAGATGCAACTAATCACTAAAATGTTTTAGCTCTGTCTCATTCGGAATTAGTGGTATTTTGGAATAATTTATGGAACAGGACTGGCTGCAACATGTTATGTAAATGAGCATGAAAACATACAATTCAAAAAAACACAACAAAGCTCCAAAACACCACAGCTATGTCTCATCTAGAGTTAGTGATATTTTGGAAGAGTTTATAAGATCACGACTAGCTATAACAACTGATGTAATTGAGCACAAAATCATAAAGTTCAGAGAAATGCAACTAACTCCTAAATACTACAGTTATATCCCATCCAATGTGAGTGGTATTTTGGAAGAGTTTGTAAGGATAAGACTAACTGTGGCATCCACTGCAAGTAAGTATAAAAACACAAAGTTCAGAAAATTAATTAAACTAAGAATGAAACAAGGCTAAGTTACTTATCTAAACCATATGAACAAAGCTTCTCAGGTAGCAGGGGCCCTCTACCAACGGATTAGCACGCAAATCTACTCAAGATTGACTCAGCTCTTGCAATAAAGTGATGCTTCTTTCATTAAAGGAGAAATTCTTCAAAACAGAGTATTTACGGTCTTCTGAGATCTAGCAATAAAACATAAATCTAGCTAAGCTGTTTCTCGGTCTCCCGAGCCATACTTATAACAAAATTACATAACTGTCTTTGAGATAAAACAGGAGTAATTGTATTTCCAAACTAAAATCAAACTAGGACTTTGGTGGTGGCCTCGTTCTATGATTAAGGACATCTGTACAGTCCTTGTCCTATTAGAAGTCTGTCACCTAGTTTTGGTTTCCCACATGCATAACCGCCTTTAGATTCGAGCTCAGATTTCGTGGAGAGCAAGAAATGATGGGGGAGTGATGTGGAATACGACCATATGCATTTTTCCTTGAGGTGACACTTGGAACCTGCGTAAACATGAGAACGGCTGCAGAATAGGTGACTGGCTACAGAATGACTATGTTCTGTAGCCGAGTCTAGTAAAAAATTGCTACAATAACAAAATCATGAAAACATAGCAAGTTAGTCATTATATACATTCTTAAAGTAATCCTAATCAATCCTATTGATCATTTAAGCCTGTAATTGATGAGGGACAAAGGAAATGAAGTGAAATGTGGTGGAAAATAAGGACATCTTTGGGGCTCAACATACCCCCACTGCAAGGCTTTTGCATGTCCTCATGCAACTATTCCATGTACTCTGAGACCTCTGCTAGGACATCTAAGCCTCTTCTTCTGCTTTTCCTGACAGTCAATGGTCTTCTGGGCTTCCTTATGACTAACTTGAATCTCAAATTTGTAAGTGCCCTGCTTAACCTTTTGTTTTTCTTCTTCAATCTTTCACTGGCCTTGTGCAACTTTTTCATTTGCAGAGACAGAGTGGTATTCATATCACCTTTGAGCTTAACCTGCTCCCTTAAAATTTCATTCTCCTTCTTGATATGCCTATTGAATACTTCTAACTCGTATTTATCTCTTCTTAGCATATCAATTGCAGATTTTGGTGGACTAGGAGTTCTATCTCTACTTTCTGAAGCTTTCTTCTCTAGTGTCTCAACATAATTGTAAATTTCTTGTTGTGCTGGGTCTATTTCAGGAGCTCCTTCATCAAAATCCTCCTCATACTGATAGTCAGGTGATCTAGCAGTAGGTGTTTCTTCATCCTCAATGTTTATGATTCCAGTTTGTCTAACCTCTGTTTTCTTTAGTATACCTCTAAGCTTGTGGCTCCGTCTTGGTTGAGATGGCCCTTCTCCTCTGTCTTTGGCATATTTTCTTATTATTCTTTCCTTCTTTAGCTGCTTTTTAATTTGAGCCAATTTCTCAGAAATCATCTCTTCGCTGTCCTCTTGTATTGATTTACCAGTTTTAGTTTCAACAGCCTTAGAAATTTCCTTTCTTCTGCTTCTTCTTATGGGTTTGCCTTCAGGTGGAGATTCCTTGGGTTCCTGAAAATGATTCCTTACTAGAAACTCATCCCAATTATCTCCCATTTTTCCCAAATGATGTTCAATTAAGATTTTGACTAACCCATGGTGATACAAGGTTGTTTCCAGAAATTGAACCCTCTTTTGTACATTTGAGGCCATTCTTTTCAACCTTCAAATTACTGCTCCTCTGCTCACGGTGAAAATGGCTATTAAAAAGATGTTTTTATTCCATAGATACAGATCGGAATGGCTAAGAAGTGGCCGCGGAAATAAATGATATGGAGTAGTTATGAAATGGGTATAATGCGGTGCGGGTTATTCACACGGATTAACGAGTTGAGAGTTATCACAAAAGAAAAGACCGCAGAGATATTTTGTGAGAAATTCAAAATCATCATTAAATACTTTGGCCTAGTGACGTGACTGATGAAATCACTTCAATACTTAACCGTTAAGTTTTAAATGATGATCGGATATGGCAAGATAGAAGGGATTTTGTCCAAAGTTTTTATGATAGGTTTGATAGGCATGATCAACACGACTAATTAAAATAACCTTTTTGAATCATACATGACTTAACTATGCTAAATTTTCATGATCTGTTACCATAATAAGTTCATAACTTTTACCTTTGCCTTTCCTTTGATTTTTTTTTCTTTTGGTTTTGATATGCCTTGTCCTCCTTTAAAAGTCATTGGTCTTCAATCCTCATAACTCCTTTGATTTTTCTTGTTGTCTTGGATATGCAGGATCAATTTGTTGCTCAATCAAGTGATTACTGGATAGTGCCTTCAGGATCTCTGGCTGCAGAATGTCTGACTGATTGCAGAATGTACCTGTAGAAGTCTTAAAACATGGAATGGAAAGGTTTGCAGCACGAATGGAATGTTTGTATGAAATGAGTTAAAGATGGATAATGAAGTATGGTGTAATGGAGTATGGGTGAAGTGAATAATGGAATGAAATGAATCATAAGTGAAATATGGGTTTGTACTTATGATTTTGTAATAGCTGCTTGCAGAAAAAGAACAAATTTGAAAAGCTAGAGTGTTAGAAAGATTATGATTTTCACTCTATATTTTCTGTATAAACATGCTAATCAGTGATTAGTTTTCATGTTTATACCTTTTTTTTTTAAATTTTATGCTTTTGAATTAAGAAAATTCAACTAAGTTGATGAAGAAGAAAAATTCTTCTTCATTAACTTCACATTACTGTTTTCCTGAAATCTCTTGACAAATTCTTCTCTTGAAAGTGGCTTGTGATACAGCTTCAATCTATGACCATTTAAAAGAAAAGTGACCTTCTCTTCATCTATTGTTCTGATTTTTAGTCAAAAATTCTTATAATTTCATATGGCCCAAGCCAATGTGTTTGGAATTTACCTTGAAAATCCTTGAACTTTGAATCAAACAAGAGAGCCCAATCACCTTCTTTGAACTTCTTTTCCTTGATGTACTTGTCATGCCATCTAGTCCTTTGCTGTTGGAATATACTTGTTTTCTAAAATGCATCTTTTCTGATCTCATCCAATTCATTAATCTGCTCCAATTTGTGCTTTTGTGCCTCTGTTAGATCAAGTCCTAGCTGAACTGCCATTTTGAAAGTTTGAATCTGGAACTCTACGGGAAACAAAACTTGCTTTCCATAAACAAGTTCATAAACTGTATGGCCTATTGTGCTCCTCCATGTAGTCCTATAGGCCCACAAGGCTTCAGAAAGCCTATCTGCCCAATCTCTTTTATGCAAATGAACAGTCTTCGTTAGGATCCCTTCAATGAACTTATTAGTAGATTCCACTTGACCATTTGCTTGTAGATGATAAGGAGTAGATTTTCTGTGTCTAATTTTGTACCTCTCCATCATTTGTTCCACTATCTTTGATGTAAATTGAGCTTCTTGATCTGTAAAAATTTCCCTTGGGACACCAAAACGAGTAAAAATATCCTCAAAAAGAAAATTAACTACAGATGCTTCAGTAGTAGAAAGTAATGGTTTGGCCTCTACCCATTTAGTAACATAATCAGTGCAAACTAATATATATTTCTTTTGTCTTGATGGAGGACTAATAGGTCCTACAAAATCCAAAGCCCATTTTTCAAAAGGTTCAATATGTACCTGAGGCTGCAATGGCATCTCACCTCAAGGAGAAGGTTTCCCTACCCTTTGGCAACTGTCACACCTTTTGACATACTCTTTAGCATCTTTAAAAAGGGATGGCCAATAATATCCTAAATGAAGGACCTTATAGGCTTTCCTTTTATCAGCAAAGTGTTTGCCACAAGGTTCATCATGGCATGCCTTGAGGATCTCAGGCATCTCATCTTCCCGAACACATCTCCTAATGATAAAATCTGGACCCGTCTTGTATAACTCATTAGCAACCCATGAATATTTTGCACTGTCATAAATGATCTTTATTTTGTCTCTTGCATTCATTATTGAATGAAATTTCCCTGAAACTAAATAATTAGCAATGTCAGCAAACCAAGGAGTTTGGGTAGAAATTGCAAAAAGATATTCATCAGGAAATTGATCTTCAACTGGAGTATTGTCTTTGATGTTTTGGAGTCTAGATAGGAAATCAGCTACTGTGTTTTGTTTTCCAGGCCTATCTAGAATGGTAATGTTGAATTCTTGTAAAAGCAATAACCATCTTATAACTCTACCATTAGTGATTGATTTGTCCATTAGATATCTAATTGCAGAATGATCAGTGTGAACAAAAGTTTCATAGCCCGTTATATAGTGTCTAAATTTGTTTATGGCATGAACAACAGCTAAAAACTCTTTTTCAGTTACAGTATAGTTTAACTCTGCAGGAGTCAAATTTTTACTGGTATAGTAGATGGCATAAGGAATCAGGTCTTTTTGTCCCAATACTGCTCCTAGAGCTGTATCCGAGGCATCTGTTGAAATATGAAAAGGTAACTTCCAGTTAGGTCCCCTTAAAATAGGTGCTTCAAAGATTTTTGTTTTCAGGGTCTCAAAGGCTAACTGGCAATCAGGATTCCACTTGAATTCACAGTCCTTGGTAAGTAATTTGAAAAGTGGAGATGTTATCTTGGTGAAGTTTTCTATAAACCTTCAATAATATCCTGTAAATCCTAGAAAACTCCTAACATATTTTTGACAACTTGGAATAGATAAGTTAGAGATGACTTCAACTTTTGACTCATCAACTCTAATCCCATCCCCTGAAATGTGATGTCCTAAACCAATTCCTTCAGTAAATATCATAAAACACTTCTCATGACTAAGTGAAATATTTGCTTCTTTACATCTCTTTAAAACTTTTTCCAAGTTTGTTAAGGCTTCTTCAAATGTGTTTCCATAAACTGTGAAATCATCCATATATACCTCTACACAATCATGTATTACATCTGAAAAGATTCCTAGTACTGCCCTTTGAAATGTTGCGGGTGCATTGCATAGTCCAAATGGCAATACTCGATAAGAATAGGTACCCCAAGGACAGGTAAATGTGGTTTTGTCTTGATCTTCAAGTGCTACCTGAATTTGGTTATAACCACTAAACCCATCTAGAAATGAAAAGTAATTTTTTCCAGCTAACGTATCTAACACTTGATCTATGAAAGGTAAGGGAAAATGATCTTTAAGAGTAGCTTTATTTAATTCCCGGTAGTCAATACATACCTCCATTTACCATTTTTCTTTGGCACAATTACCAAAGGAGAAAACCACTGACTATCTGAAATGGGATATATAAAGTTAACATTTAACAATTTCTGCAATTATTCCTTAACAATCTCCCTAAGATTTGGATTCATCCTTCTCTGAGGTTGTCTGATTGGTTTAAAATTTTCCTCTATGTAGATGTGATGAGTGCAAGTCTTGGGGCTTATCCCTTTCATATCAGTGTACTGCCATGCATATGCAGAAGAATGTCTCTGTAATATCTTGACTAGCTCTTCTTGTTGAGATTTCTCTAAGTTTTTGTTTATGTTTAAAGTTTTGCCTGGAAATATCTCAATTGTAGAGCTGCCAAATTTATCCATGGAGTAAAGAGACATATGTCTTGATGATAAAAAATCAATGTTGGATTCTTCTTGAAATTTTTCATGCTTATATTCCGAAGAGGATTCAAAGTTTTCTAAGGTATTCAGAATCTGGCTATCTTCACTAATTTCTGAAATTGTGAAGAGAGGTTGTAAGTCTTCTTCATCCTCTATCCATTGAGTATCATCTAATTCTGTAATTGTCTTTGCTGGAGGATACAAGGTAAATTTCTTGGTTGAAATACCATCAGATATGTACATATCACCGGATCTACAACTAATGAAAGCATCAGCTGTAGCTAACCAAGGTCTTCCTAATATAACAGGATGCCCCCCTAGATTATTCTTAGTAGTTAGGATCATAAAATCCACAGGATATTCCCAAGAATCTAGGGACACTACAATATCTTCTATTACCCCATCAGGTTTGATCACAGATCTGTCCGCTAATTGTAATAATGTGGGTGTAAAAAGAAGATTAGGAAGTTTCAGTTTATCCATGATTTGTCTACTCATGATATTTATCGCTGCTCCTAAATCAATAAGTGTGTTTTGGATCTCAATTCCATTGATGTGAATTTTAACAATTGGATTTCCTTGGTCTAGATACTTTGGAATAACCATCTTACCCATCATGATATCTGCTATTTTTCGTGCTAGTTGAATTTTCTTTATCTCTCTTATTATTTTCCCTGTTTTCTTCATGCTCAAATCCTTTATTGTCTTTGCTAAGATTGGAATTTCCTTGATGGCTTGTAATAATGGGATCTTAATACAAACATTTCTCAGCTCATCTAGGAAATCATAATTAGGCACCATAATTTGTTTCTCTACACCCCTATCAATTTGTAATCTTTCTGGAAAGGGAGGTGTAGAAGTGGATGTTGATGGCTGCTCTAACATAGGAGTTGAAATTATTGGTTCTTTTTGTTTTGATTTTTCAATGTTTGAGTCTTGGAAAGTTGTGTTCTCTTCAAGACTTTTATTTACCCGTAGAGAATCTTCCTCAGAATTGTCTTGCTCTTGTATGATTACAGAAGGTTTCCTCTTTTCAAGTATTCTTCCAGACCTAAGTTGAACATCACTAAGGTCCAAAGGAGTGATCAAATAAGTTGGAAACTGTTGGCCTTCTATCATGTATGTGTTCTGAGGATTTTTATTGTTGGGGTTTGGTATGGGTTGGGCAGGCAACTGATTTGTTTTCTAGGGAAATGGTAATGGAAATGGTTGATTTTGATGTTGTGGATTTTGAGAATTTTGTTGAGGAGGGAAATGTGGATATGGTGGATAGGATGGTGGATATTGGTAATACTAAGAGTATCTTCCATAGGGATTTTGTGCTCCTTGCGCCCAAGTTTGTGATTGATTTTGAAATTGGGGCCAAGGTTGCTGCCAAGAATTCCAATTTGGTGGGGGTTGATTATACAACTGATCATGAAATCCTTGTGTTTGAGGTCCTTGCCAAGGCCTCCGGGAGACAAAATTGAGAGATTCTGTGGAACTTGTAGGAGTTTCTTCTTGAAAGACATCTTTAACACCAGGAAGTGAAGGACAACTCTTGGTCTCATGTTTTTCTGAACAAATTACACAAGTCTCTACAACTTTTGCATCCAAAGGGCGCTCTCTCAAGGCATGTTTCTTTCTACATTTGGGACAAAAGATTGCTAAGGCATCAGATTCAGATTTTTGTTTGTTTTGTAACTTGAGGGTGTCTATTTGTTCACTAAGACTCCCTAAGATATCAGATTTGAACTCATCAAGCATATGTCCTATTTCTGCCCTACTTACTGTCCCAGAAGCAGACTTACTTGCCCTTGCAAGAGCAGGGTCTCTTGGTCCTTTTACAGTTTTAGATTTCCCTCTTGAAAGGTTGATACATAATTCAGCTCTTTCAAGTAATGTGAGCTGAGATATATCCCCTTTTCCCATCATGTTAAGGATATCTAACCATTCATCCCTAATTTTCTTTAACAAGAGAGCTTTCAAGGTGTCTTGGTCTAAGTTTTCCATTTTTGCTCTTTTGATGTTGTAGTTAAATCTCTCCAACAAATCTTCCAGATTTTCATCCTCTTTTTGTAGCATTTTAAACACTTCCTCCTTATGGTTGACTGGCATACAGTAATCCAAATACCTATTTATAAATGCTTGTTTCATGTCTTCCCATGTCCTAATAGAACTGTTGATCAAACTCATAAACCACTTCAATGCTGCTCCTTTCAATGTTGAAGGAAATAGTTTAAGTTTTTGAACATCTTGTAAGTAGTCATAGGTTCTACATAGGACTTCAAATTCAAATAGGAAGGTTTTAGGATCTTAAGTTTTAAGTCCATAAAATTTTGGAAGGACATAGGGTGAAATGTTTTTCATAGTTGTATTAGTTTCTTCATCTACTATAGGAAACCCAAAAGAGCTTCCCATTTCTCTTCTACCTCTTCCTCTGCCTCCTTCTCCTTCTGCACCTCTACCTCCTTCTCCTCTACCTCTACCTCTACCCCCTCCAAATAGTGTGTGTTCTCCATTAAAAACTCCCCCTCCCCCTTCTTCTGCCATAGTTGATTCTTCTGTGGAAGTTGAAAGGTTTAAGTCCCTAGCAGGGGTTCCTGAATCTTCTTCCAAGACAGGTTCAGTGGGTAAAGTGGAAGGTCTTTCTGATGGAATATCTAATCTTAAGTCCTCTGGAAGTCTAGGATCAGTAAAGGATGGAATGTGGGTTTGAGTTGGAGGTGTGCTGGCTCTTGGTCTTGGTGAAACAAGTGGTGTTCTAGGAATCAAGCTTCTGCTTCTTATGAATCTACCCCTTGAGTCTCTTTCTCTACGCATGTCATTGTTTTTGGGAGGTAATAAACAAGGCTACCTAGTTACACTTCCCTGGAAACGGCGCCAAAATGTTGTGCTCAACTTAGTGTTCCTAAATTGAGGTCATAAATTATCAACCAGGGTTAGTAAACTGCCGAAGTGAGGTGCACTATATGTGCCTAGGTATCTGTTTCTCACTACGTTGTGTTTAGTGTTTTTATGATGTTTTTGGTTTTGTGGTTTTATGTTAAGAAGGAAAAAAACTAAATGTTGAAAAAGAACAGTTGTCAGTCACACTAAAAACAGAGAAAAACCTATACTAAAGAACAAAAAATGCAAAGTTTGATAATGACTCATAACAAGAAAATAAATCACAACATGAACTCAATAACTCATAACATAAACTCATCCAATTCATTCATTATAAATATGTTGGAATAGCTTGAGAAAAGGACAAGTTTAGTAAAAATTAGGTTCTCCTAAGTAAACAACCATCTTACAATATTACAAAGAATCTCATCCATGGCTAAAAGTTTATTGGAACACAATTGGAAAAAGACTATTTGTAACACAATAAGATTTCTACTCTGAATTAACTTGTCATGCTAAGATCAATTCATTCTGCAGCTCAACTTGTCACCACTAAACCTTATTCGAAAGTTAGAGATTTTCTAAAATAGTTTTTGGAAAGAAAGGCTTAATTGTGAAATTGCAAAGGATTGCAGAACAATCAAGGCCTTAAACTGATATCACTAATTCATTTCTGTTCATATGATGATGCATTAATAGAAAGTCAGAACAAGATTAGTTTGTAAACAATGAAGGCCGTGAAGTCTAATTTTGACAGTTAATACAACTTAAAGAACAATGGATAACACTGAACTAGAATGCAATTGATCAAGCTTAAAACACAGTGATCACAACTAAAATAGAATGCTTTTATCCTAACTTTGAAATACAGTGATTTGGAACTGAAATAGAATGTCACTAATCTAACTTAAAGTACAGTGAACAGAGTTATACTAGAGTGCCATTATCAAACTTGAAACACAGTGACATAATTAAACTAGAGTGACATCTACCTCCGGAGTACTACAACTAGACTAAAGATGCAACTAATCACTAAAATGTCTCAGCTCTGTCTCATTCGGAATTAGTGGTATTTTGGAATAATTTATGGAACAGGACTGGCTGCAACATGTTATGTAAATGAGAATGAAAGCATACAATTAAACAAAACACAACAAAGCTCTAAAACACCACAGCTATGTCTCATCTAGAATTAGTGATATTTTGGAAGAGTTTATAAGATCACGACTAGCTGTAACAACTGATGTAATTGAGCACAAAATCATAAATTTCAGAGAAATGCAACTAACTCCTAAATACTACAGTTATATCCCATCCAATGTGAGTGATATTTTGGAAGATTTTGTAAGGATAAGACTAACTGTGGCATCCGCTGCAAGTAAGTATAAAAACACAAATTTCAGAAAATTAATTAAACTAAGAATGAAACAAGGCTAAGTTACTTATCTAAACCATATGAACAAAGCTTCTCAGGTAGCAGGGGCCCTCTACCACCGGATTAGCACACAAATATACTCAATATTGACTCATCTCTTGCAATAAAGTGATGCTTCTTTCATTAAAGGAGAAATTCTTCAAAACAGAGTATTTACGGTCTTCTGAGATCTAGCAATAAAACATAAATCTAGCTAAGCTGTTTCTCGGTCTCCCGAGCCATACTTATAACAAAATTACATAACTGTCTTTGAGATAAAACAAGAGTAATTGTATTTCCAAACTAAAATCAAAATAGGAATCTGGTGGTGGCCTCGTTCTATGATTAAGGACATCTGTACAGTCTTTGTCCTATTATAAGTCTATCACCTAGTTTTGGTTTCCCACGTGCATAACCGCCTGTAGACTCGAGCTCAGATTTCGTGGAGAGCAAGAAAATATGGGGGAGTAATGTGGAATACGACCATATGCATTTTTCCTTGAGGTGACACCTGGAACCTGTGTAAACATGAGAACGGCTACGGAATAGGCGACTGGCTATAGAATGACTGTGTTCTGTAGTCGAGTCTTATAAAAAAATGCTACAATAACAAAATCATGAAAACATAGCAAGTTAGTCATTATATACATTCTTAAAGTAATCCTAATCAATCCTATTGATCATTTATGCCTGTAATTGATGAGGGAAAAATAAAATGAAGTGAAATGTGGTGGAAAAGAAGGACATCTTTGGGGCTCAACAATCCCCTCCTATATCATTTGCTATATGCCTTAAGCGAAGAAAAATTCATTCATGGCTTCTATTGTGAGATTTCCAAGGTTTGAAGTATATGTTATATCACTTATTGAATCACCAACGCAACCTCTAAATGGAGTAACTGTGTTACAATGCAAAATAATCCATTCAAAGGTGCACTGCAATGCACTTCCTGACATTCAAGAGTGCGTTGGACACCTGGGAGCGGAATTCTCATTGTTCCGAGAATCTCCACATGGCTAGCGCCTTCTAGAATATTCCATATGTGCCAAAATTTGAATCCAAGTGTCCATCTAACACCTCTAAACTTGGAAACATGTCTTGCCTATTATTAGAAAGTCATTCATTGAGAAACTACCATCAGTTTCCCTATAAATTGAGCACTCATTCTAGTGCTAGGAAAGGGAGAAATTTGGTAAAGTTATGCTGTTGGATTCCCATTTGAGAGAGTGAAATTACTGATATGCTGTTGGTATGATGTTGGATGTGATGAGGCTGGAATCAAGCTGAAGCTAGTTGGAAACAAATCGATCATTGGTTGTAACCTTCCCCTTCTACTTTTTAATAAAGATTGTTGTTCATTTCCCATACATATGTCTATATTTATTGTGCAATGTATTCTTGAATGATATATGTATTTCATATCTAATCGATTTGATTGAGTAAGATAAGTAGATATTTGTATATTTCATGTTGTTTGTTGTTTTCCATTTGTGTTTGCAGGAATCGATCTGGCGTTTTGAGTTAGATTGAGAGCGACGACAACAACGACAGAAAGAGAAGGAGTAGCGATTGAATCAAAAGTAGGATCTTTCACCATTCTGTATATCTGATTGTTTTAGAGATAGTGATAGTAATTCTTTACTCTGTTGTTCTAAGTGACTAGCACCACACTTAGGGAATTTGGTTTATCTGTAGATCACAATTCCACATAAAAAATTGGCGACTCCATTGGGGATTATCCTCTCATTCTTGGTGTTTTTTCCTCTGCTTATCCTCAGTAGTAGCATCTAATTTAAGTTATTAGACATTTTAATTAAAGAATTGCATTAGAAGTGTGTTCTGCTGCTTGGTTTTTCAGTCCCTACTGCGCCCAACGCACTGTTGGTCAAGACACAATGCACTGCAGTGCACTGTCTCCCACTCAGGGGTGCTCTGCAACACATTGTCTCCCCTTAGAGACTGCATTGGCCCCTCAACCAACCAAATTCCATCTAAATTTGTCATTGATATCAGTCTCAACCACTTGTTTGTTGTATTCTCAATTGTATGATACCTCTTAGAGACAAATAAACTTTCCAGATTCTTCCTCCTTTGAAAAGTAAATTTGTTCAATGTCTCTTTAGTTTTTTTATTTATCATTGGAAAATAAAATTCAAAGTATTTAATTTCTACATTAGATCAATTTTTTTTTGTAAAGGAAATTGTTGTTTCATTCCTCATTTCCTGTAAGAAAAATTGTAGTTCCATTCTTCATTTTGCCTAAAAGAGAAATTGTTGTTTCATTCCTTGCTTCTCAAAAAAGAAAACACTTGTTTTATTGATTGATGCATATAGTTTCCTTTCTTGCATTCACATTAAAGGAGCTGAAAAGAAAAACATGCATGTGCATATAGTGAATTGTGTGTGTTGCATAGGAACAAGTTAGGAAATCGGCATTTTAGTTTGTGCTCTTTTTTGTTTGCTCAAAAACTGATTGCTCCTTCCCTTAGTAGCTAGGATTTTCATTGAAAAAGCTAAATTGAAAAGTTTTCTTATCATTTTAGTTTGCATTTGTGGGAATTTCCATCACATCATCTGGAGAACCTCAAAGACAAAATTTTAAACAAGATCAACATAAAATTTACATCAATTTACCTAAGAAATCATTGGAACATTAACGATAACATTTAGAAGGTCTAGGCTAGAGACGCATTCCGGCGTCGTTAAACATAGCAGATGTCATTAAATTATCTGCGATACATTCCGAGTGTGATACCTCACTCCACGTATGCAAGTATATTAGAGCTCGTCCACGTACCTTCGGGTATATAGGGCGGTGTTCTAGTACAAAAATTATAAGGTGATGCTCTCACTGTGCGGTTTCGCATTAGATAGCGCTAATATGGACTTGGGCCTCTACGTACCTTTGGGTATATTTGGGAGGAAAAATTTAGGTTGCTATCCATCCATAGGTAATCGAGTCATCCACCTTGTAACTTGTGATACACCGAACACAACATTCGGGGAGATTTCTTGCCCGTACTTCCTGGTTCACCAGGAGGTATTTTGCAGTTCACAATTACTTGGTAAACATTTTGCCTATAATTACCCTTTTATTTTGTTTATTTGTTTTTGGTCATAAAATAAATCAATAATCATGGAAGAAGAACATCCCTTTCCCTGTCGTTCACGTAGAATAGCACTTAAACCACCTTTACCACTGTAAGCCATTTCTGGTCGGTGAAGGCGACATCGTTCTATCAAAACTAGTACTATCAATACCTCTGGTACGACATCATCTTCACATATACCAAAGTTGTCTCGAGTTGTTTCTACAAATCCTGGTTCATCTACTATTGTCGAGACAAATTCCTCACAACTACTTATGGTCATGATCCATCTAATCAGCGAGACCATACCTCCCGAACCCGACGTTGTTCAACTGGAAGATGATCTGGATTTTGTCGTTCTTTTACCAGAACATTTGAATCTCAAGGTCGAATAACCGAAAGTTTTTCCTATATCGGTCGCCCCACAATCTATTATAGCCATTGAGTCTCCCATATCGTGCAGTCAACCTCATGAACTATACTTCGAGCCTGATGGTGAAATCCTTCCACCTGGTTTGATTTAGATGTAAGAAATACCACAAGACGAAACACCTTCAAATCCAACCCATTTTGGATCAAAGCTTTATCTTTACGAGAATTTTCATCGATCACCTCACACTGATTTCTTTGATCCTATGTCTATTTGAGTTCCCGTAGATCCTATAGGGTATACATTGGGTTGTATGACCATGGCTGAGTTAACATCTTCGATTGTACCATCTTTTCCAGTTGCGACATCACCTACTTTTGCTACCTCGTCGATGTTCACAACTTCACCAAAGTCACATCTATGTGGTGGCCCTTCCATCCCACTTGGTTACCAATCTTTATCTGGAACCTCTCTGGTGCATCCTTAAACCCATGGACTTCACCAATGTCATCATATGGTATTCTATCTAGTACATCTCTAATGAGTACTGAACTACTTTATCATTTATATACATTATCAAGGCAATATCAAGCTGGTCCATCTAGGTATATTCCATCAAGTACAATTTCAACTGGACTCCCGACATTTGGAGAACAATATTTTCCATCTTATTATACTCCTCATGTTGGGGGGAAACCTATGGTCACCCATTTTGACAGTACTCCATCGTTATTTGGTAATCCTAATGTCGGAAGGATTGTTTGTCAGTGGCAACCCACTCTACCCATCCAACCATAAACGGTTGTACAATCATATCAACTGGTTCAACCTGTTGCGCCCACATCTACTCTACGGTTAATACATCCTTACCCCTGTTACAGGCTCAAACTGTTGTACCTCAACCATCTGAGGCGGGTCCTTCTACCCAATACCCTCAAGTATTGGGCCCTCAGACTCCAACTCCTTCGACTAGTTTACAACAACCTCCTGTATTCGAAATTATTTATTCACAAGCTGGATTACCATATTATGGGATGTCGCAGCCACAACCGGGTTATACCTATTCACAACTGAATCAAGGCTATTCAAGTTTGGGTTATAATCTTGGTGGACAAACCCCTTGGCAGCCACAAGTGAAAATTTAACAACCCTCATTTCAACAAGTAGCGTACCCAAGTTTTGGTCAATGGAATCCTCAAGAGTTTGCTTATCAAAACAACCCCTATCTGGGTTACCAACAACAAATTCCTTATGTTGGTGCTCAAAGGCCTGTTTCCCAAGCAATTCCATAATACACTGTCTATGCTCAACCTAACTTAAATTGTCAGTTTCCCTTTGTTGCAACTTTAGAGTTACTGGATTTAAACCAGCTTACCAATGATCCAATCAACTATGCTCCTTGGTGGCTGGTGATACCTCATAAATTACCCTCTGATATTCCTACGTACAATCAAAATCCTGAGGAAGACCCATCGAAACATGTTATGACTTATCATTTGTGGTGTTCATTTAAATTCCTAAATGATGACTTCGTTCGAGTACATCTTTTCTAGGGTATGCTCACTGGTTCGGCCGCGAAATGGTACATTGAGTTTCCAAGAGCTTCATTTGATAATTTCACTACCGAAGCTACTGCCTTTTTGACCCACTTCCAGTTACCCATACAATATGAAACTATAACAAAAATCTTGACCAATTTCAAATAGACTAATGCTACTGACATTTCTAATCATATTCATGAGTTCGTTGTCGTCGTAGAATGGTTAAGAAATTTGTTCCTGATCAAATCCTTGCTGAGTGGTTCATTAAGTCCCTGTTACCATCTATAACTGAGGATGTGGGTAAGTGTGGCATATTCACTAAAGAGCAGGTCATTGCTTGTGCCCAATACTTAGATTTGGTTTATACTCAGTCTAGCATGCTCTACGAAAAAATTCCCAATGCGTTGCGATCTAATTTTACTGTTCCTCCTCCATCTAAGGACTCTCATGCCAGTGACGGTATGATCAGTACTGCAAGCACACATCACTCTACTACATCTGATCCTGCACCTTCTTCGGAAATCCATGTCGTTTCATCTGACAAAGCAAAAGTGACAAGAAACCCGAAAGTATGAAAAAGGGAAAATAAAAGAAAAAGGAAACTTCTACCCCGTAGGAAAGATTATCTGATCAAAAAACTGGAAATCAGAAACCTCGTTACCCTTGCATAATCTATAATTGTTCGAGACTATCCTCACCATGCCAAAGTCTCAAAATTGATTAAGACCTTGCATGAATTCGCTGTGTTGACATATACATTTCCAAATCTAGACACAAATTTGGTTGCTATGGATCGAAATTCTAGTTCCCAAGTGCTTATGCTATCCATTACGAAACCATCAACTGATGTTTTGGTGTCAACGTGTAATAAATATTATGATATTCAGGCTACTGATCAACCTGCAACCTCGACCATGAATCCGTCTACGGAATCTATTCATCCAACTGCTATTCTTGAGTTAACAATAAAGCCACCGAAGGGAGTCATCCATAAATCAACATTCAATCCTCAAGCCTGAGCTTTTAAAAATTATAATATAGTTGAAGATTTGGCTCAATGCCCTTCAGCTATGTCGACACTTGAGGTACTTCAAAATTTTCCCTCCCATAAATAGGCTTTGTTGTCGGTAATTGGTGGAATTGGTCTGACAGATTCCAATCTTGTAGTCTTTTATCATACGGGCTACGTGCCGCAATTACCAACAATATTGGCACTCTCCATCCAAGTAAATGTTCTCAATCACCTCGTTCATCATACTATTATTAATGAGGGAGAATCTACGTGCATTATGTCTCTAAACTGCTGGAAGTCACTTGGCTCGCTGTGCCTATCTCAATCGCCTACGACGTTGAAAGCTTTCGACGAATGTACATATAAGCCTTGCAATATCATCAATAACTTGCATGTTGAACTAGGGGGGAAACAGTAAATTTTGAAGTTGAGGCCGTTGACGAACCCCTTATTATAACATTTTACTCGGAAGGCCATGGGTATATGCTATGACTACGATTGTCTACATATTTTAGAATTATCGCCTTTCCACATAAAGGTGTTATCACAGTTATCAATCAACTATACTTCTTTGCCTCTAGTTCCTAGGTAATTGGAAGCGTTTCGTTAGTTCACACACCCCAACTAGCACTTCAAAACATTGGTGTGGGACTCTTTAAGGATTCTTCCCTCATGGGAAACTTTGCATTACTGCCGCTTGCGATGTCGGAATAAATTACAAACATAGAGACCTGCTACATGATATATTCCACTCCATCTGGCTTAAGGAAGATTACGGGTGATTTCGAAGTTGCTACGTTGGATGAATTTTTTCCCCCCAGCCCAATTGAGTTGGCATAGAAATCAATCTACATGGCTTGGGCGGAAAATCTAAAATCATCGTCGCCGGTCGTTTCGGTTGATCGTTCATTAGATTTTGGTACTCCATCTGATCCTTTTATATCCACTTTCTTGACATATGAGAATATTGTGGAATCCATGATGTGAAAAGGAGAACAATGGGAAGATCATCATCATCGTTCCCATCTTCAGGATTACGAAGAAGATAATATTATTGAACTATATCACCCATCGATCAAAACATTATTTTCAAATTATTTTCCCATTAATGAAATAGAATCTGAGTGAAACTTATCAAATATTGAAGAAACCATTTCTATTGATATTTCGACCAAAGGCTTTGCAGAAAACATTCATGTTGGCGTGTCTTGTTATCCATCAGAACTTGAAACATATCGCTCTCTCTTTCATGAAATCTGTGATTTATTTTCTTGGTCTTACGAGGAAATTCCAAGAATAGATACTAACATCATTGAACACACCATTAACATGTACCCTGATGTCAAACTGGTACGTCAACGCCTTCGTCCTGTTCATCCAAAGAAGGCTGCTGCCATAAAAGCAGATGTTGAAAAACTTTTGTGTGCTGGTTTCATTTACCTTGTTTCGTTAAATGATTGGGTGTTCTTTTCATGAAGAAACAAGGGACAATCAAAGTGTGTGTTGATTATTTGGATGTCAATCTTGCTTGTCCAAAAGACAACTATCCTACTCCCTTTATCGAATAGATTATTGACGATTGTTCTGGATGCAAAATATTTTCATTCATGGATGGATTTTCTTGCTACAATCAAATCAATATTCGCCTAGAGGAACAATATAAGACAACATTCATCTGTCCCTGGGGCACATTCGCTTATCAAAAACTCCCTTTTGGTTTAAATAACGTTGGGGCAAATTTTCAGAGAGCAATGGATTATGATTTCAATGACACCAAGCACATTTTTCAACCTTACCTAGATGATTTACCCTGCACATTCTTGAAATCAGAATGATCACCCGATGCATTTGAGAGCTATATTTCTACGCTGCCGACACTACGAAATACACCTCAATCCATAGAAATGTGTGTTTTGTGTTGGTTTTTGTCGTTTTCTAGGATTCGTCATCTCAAAAGAAGGAATTCAAATCGACCCACTAAAGGTCTAGGCCATTCTTGATTTCCCTATGCCATCAAATTTTCTTCAGTTACAGAAACATCAAGGAAAGGCTAACTTCTTAAGGAGATTCATACCCAACTACACTGAAATGGCTAAAGGATTTACTCAGCTCTTGAAAAAGGGGATTCCCTTCCATTGGGATAAGGTTTCGCAAGTTTCTTTTGATGATGTCATGGATACACTGGTTCGGGCATCATTAGTGTATCCCCCAATTATTAGAGTGATTATTTCTTATATATCGCCACGACTGATACGACCGTTACTATGGTATTGGTCCAAGAAGAAGATGGGATAAAACATCCAATATATTATTTGAATTGTACAAAAGTGAAGTATTCATATGTCGAAAATCTTGCCTTGGCTGCCATTCAAGCTATCCAAAGAATTCGCCACTATATCATGTTCCAGAAGACCATTGTCATTTCAGACAACAACCACATGAATTACATTCTATCATGTCAATTGCTAGGGGGCAAGTATTCAAAATGGATTGTAATTTTTCAGGATTTTGATTCGGAATTCATCAAATCCAAGTCAAAGAAGTCTTTAGTTTTGGCTGAGTTTCTTTGCGACCTTCCCTCTAATAGTACTCCTACTACATTGGAACCATCTATTCCTAATGAGTCTCTGTTTCTGATCGGATCATCTGATTCTTGGTATGGGTATTTTATCATTTATCTCCAAACCCAGACTTTTTGGTCTGATACCTCTCGCTTTGAACAACGATGTATTCGATACTAAGCCAAAGATTATCTGATCTTCAGTGATATACTTTATCATCGTGGTGTCGATATGATTTTAAAAAGGTGCCTCACTCATGAGGAGGCCAGAAATATTTTAAATGATTGTCATGTTGGGGCTTGTGGTGGACACTTGTCTTGATATGCTACCGTGCATAAGATACTCCGCGCCAGTTACTTTTGGCCTACCATATTTCACGACTGCATCCTCGCGGTCATAATTTTTCATGTGTGCCAGATAGTTGATCGTAAATTCCGCAAATCGCCAGCACCGATGCATCCTGGTATTGCTGTGGGAGCATTTTCAAAATGGGTCATTGAATTCATGACCTGCAACCCTCATTCGTCTGGGGGGCATGGTTATATTATTGTCAGAGTAGACTACTTTACCAAGTGGGCCGAAGCGATGCCTACATTCAACAACATAGGCGAAACAACTGCATTATTATTTTTAATCATGTCATCTCATAGTTTGGTGTCCCACAGGCTATAGTCATAGACCACGATAAGCATTTTCATAATCACATGATGAATGAGTTGACTGCCAAATTAGGACTGTCGCATGATAGTTCTACTCCTTATTATCCATAATCAAATTGACAAGTTGAAGCTATTAACAATAATTTTTAAACAAATGATTCAAAGAATGATAGGAGTTCATAAAATAAATTGTCATTTGATCTTGTACTCGGCTTTGTGGGTGTACCGAACCTTGGTAAGAAACACAACCAGTTTTACTCCCTTTCAATTGGTGTATGGTCTGGAAGTTATCTTGCCTATCCAATGAGAAATACCGTAGGTAAAAATCGCAATTGACTTGTTACCTGACACATCTTCTGAAGAAGCACGTCATTTTAACCTCATCCATCTTGATGAAAGACGTCGTGAAGCTGCATTTTCCAACGAAGCACATAAGATACGTATAAAGGTGCAATACGACAAACATGTCCAGCCTCGCATCTTCTCAGAGGGTGACCTAGTCCTTCTTTTTGATCAAGAAGCTGATGTAATAGGTACAAAAATATTTGAGCCGTTATGGAATGGCCCCTATATTGTCAAAAGAGTTCTTGTTGAGGGTGCCTACGAGTTGGTAGATTATGATGGAATTCCATTGGCACAACCCCGAAATGGGTTGTATCTGAAACGTTACTATTCTTAAACATGAGTGTAGTAAACTGTTGTATTATATTGTATATATGATGTTGATTTTCATTTACTATCTTAGTTTGCTTTTCTAGAGTTTTCTTGAAGTTAGTAATCTGATTTACATTTCATCACAAATGTCTGATTCTTTGGAACCATTCGTTAGGTATGGTGATGGTGCTAATCGTAGTACGCATAATCTATCCTTTGCAGCGTGGGGTATTTTCACTCTGAACGACGAGTTAGTGAGTTTTCAAGGGATTTGTATCGGTCGATCTATAAAAAATATCATTGAGTATAGCGTGTTGATCAAAATTCTCTCTGATGCCATTTAATTTGGTATTAATCACATCATCATTAGGTTAGACTCACAACTTGTGGTACTGCAACTTACTAGTGTTTATACTATCAGAAATCCAACACTGCATCGTATATTCCTAAGAGTTCAACTTTTGGAAAGACATTTTGATTTCATTTAATATCAACACATTTCCAGAAACTTGAACACATTAATTGATTCTTTAGCAAATTATGTTATAAACAAACATTTGAAACACATGTAAAGAAATATTTTCAATTGACATCACATAAATGAATAGGATTGCACAATAAACATAGGAAAACAATGAAAACAAATAGATAGATAGTTATAGGTTTTTAAAAAATTTGTGCCCAAGACACGTTTGTCATCCGACCTCAAAATGTATGTAAAATCTCAAAAGCAAACTAGTGATGCTTGTGATAACATGCTACTGATCTAGCTATCCTATGCAATAACCGCATCCAACGATTGGGAACGCCAATAGTATGGTGCTGTAGTATCATGGGTAACTCTTCGATCCAACAATCCAGAATCCCAAGAGTCAACCCCTGTATGTGCTGCTGTAGCTTAGCAAGAGTCTTAGCCATATCCAAATTCTAAAGGATTGCTCTCCCGACAACCCTCTCTGCTGGCTCATCTGCTCTCTCCTATAGCTCTCCCACTGGTTGAATTCGACCCACATTTACATACATAAAAACCTTAGTTTAGTCTTGGGAAACATAAAAATACAAAAACATGTATATACCTTAGAAAAATAAAAAAAACATGGTCAAATTTTTTTTACCAATTGCACCCCATTGAGCACCGTCTAGTAGAATCAAATCTGGATCTCCTTGGAAGTCTACACCTGCATATGCATAATCATCAATGGCAACCATCTGTCGCCTGAACCAGGCGAAGAATGCAGTCGAGAACACGATGGTCGATTGACCATAAAATTTAGCCATAAGTTCTACCCATCTCTGCATCCTTGGATCTCTAGGGTCAGATATACCGAATGTCACATGCTGGGGCTACATCAATGGAATCTGATCTAAGGAAAAATAAATCATGATCAAACCATAGTTGAAATTATTCTTCCTTCCTCCCTTTGCCTTGGTCAGCTGTTCTTTCATCTGAAAGAGGACAACTTTAGCCCAGTTGAAAACTGTTGGTTCTAAGCACTCTAGTGCATACTGCATGTAAGATATGTTTGCTACATGTAGTGTAGCAGTACCAGCAAGGTTTGCGATAGTGAATAGGATGGTCCTCAATGGAAAGTCACGTACATTGCAGATGTTTATTTTCCCATTCTTACTAGGTTTAGTCCCTGGATTGCAATACTGAAATATATAATCTCTCATTGTCTCTCCTCTAGGAGTAGACCCTGAAAGATAAATGGGTTGACCTCTCCTCGATAATCCCGTGAGAAAATAACTATCCTCCACTAATATTAGGACCAATTTGTCCCTAATGTGAAATTCCTATATCGCTCGATCCCATGAACAAACAAGGAACTCTAATAGTTCCATCTGTTGCCTCATAATCGATAGTTTGAAGTACTTTAGCAACCCACAGTCTCTGAGGGCTCTTACTGTACCTGGATCGTTTAGGGCAATCATGTTATGTTCCTCATGTTCTCTTTTCGTCCATGTAATCGTCAATTTGGTCCAATGAATACCTGAAACACAATCATAAGACTCATAAGGATCCATTTCATCCAAAAAAATTAGGCAATATTTGGGCACATTGCAAGAAACAAAAATGGGAATTGTTCCCGACGCACCCCAGGTCAAGGGACAGTGCGTTGAAAATGCACCTGACCTTCAATTCCAGTGCACTCCAACACACCTTTCGACATTCAAGGGTGTGTTTCCTTCTGAGAAAAATAAATTTATAAAGGGCTCAAAACCCTAAAAATTTGAAACGAAATGAAACCTAAATGCTATTGAAGGAAAGAGAAGGTTCATAACTCTAAATTGGATCGAATGGCAAGGAAAATAGTCCACAGAAATTGTCGGAATCAACTTCTGAAGTTTGGGGGAAAAAACTGGTTTAGAGCTCCAAAATTCAAATGGGAACTTTCAAATGGAAAATGAATGGTAAAAAATCTTTTAATTAGTCATTTAATTATTTCAAATCATATTTAATGCTGTGACTATGGTTTTTATCCATTTTTTGCTATGAAAAAGGTATTTTTAATCCATTTGATGTTGTTCTGAACATGTTTTATAGCTAATATAGCAGATTAGTCGTGCACACTTGTTCAAGAATGATTTGATCACAAAGCATACTTTTATCCTTATTTTTCATGCTTTGATAAAAATGAAAAAGCACTTTAAGCGCACTTTTATCTCTTTTTCGAGCTTCAATAACGGCGAAAAAGGAACCCCTGGAGTCTTCGTTTAGCTCTTTTCAGACTCCGATAATGTGAAAATATTGTTGAGCACTTGTCTTTTCGAGCTTGTAAAAGTAAATGAAACGACATCTACTCGGTATAAGTTTAACCCTTTTCTGGAATGAGATAGATTATTTATGAGAAAGGGAAACCTTAGTCGAACATGGCTAGGAGGTTCTCTTAGATAAAATTTTACACTTTTTCAGATCGGAGCGACAAATTTACGAAAAAGGACTCTTTGAGTTTCTTTTGTCCTCTTTTTCAAACTCTCTAAATATGAAAAATGACCAGGTTGTAACTATCGTTAGGCTCGTTAAAACATAAAATTGTGACGGGCTTGTCGATCATGGCAAGAATCAAGTTTCATTTATCGCTAGACTCGTTAAATTATTAAATAGGGATGTATTCGCCCGAAGGCTTGAATTATAGATCAAGCATATGTCACCCTCCTCAAGCTTGTTAAAAAATAAAGAGGTACTGGTCGACAAATTATCGGGGAAATTTTTGGAAAGCGAATATAACACTTTATGGTAGCATATCACTCTTGAACATGACACTTTCACTCCATCATCGTGACTTTTGGGTTGGGTAATCTTCTTGAGGGTTCATTGATACCTATGGTTCATCATACCTTCACTTCGGTTTTGGGTCAATGCTGCCAACCCATCTTAGTGTCACCAATATGTTCAATAGAAGTCATCTAGTGAATACTCATCCTTCTGCAATACTCATAAACCTTCATTTTCATGACAGTCATCCCTGAACATTGCTATATCAAGTCACATTTTGTCTCCAAAATCAGTAACTCTCGTTTCACAATAAAGTGGCTTCATGTCGACATCATCCCATCATCCAAGAATTTTAATTAGAAACATCATCTTCCATTACCATGAGGCTTGTTACATCATCGACAAGTTCCTCACGTCCGAAATTTTGACCAAAATATTTTGATTGGCGTTCGACATAAAATCATCTATTCACACCTTGAAAGCTGTACTACAGTACCTTGAGAGCCATTAACAACAATGGTGGTTCTCTCACATTTGTTAGCAACTCACATCATTAATTGGTAATCAAACAATGTCTTTCCATGTTCGACTACAAATCATATATTCGCATGGCTAGACTTGTACCCGAACAGTCGAGTGAACGAGATAAGAAAACCCCAGATCTAGTTTCATCCATCTGGGCTGCGATTTCAGGATTGTTGTACACATCATATGTATGATGAATTTACATACAGATCATCATTTGAAAATGGGCCTATATCTGTAGGCATGTATATATTGGGCAAAATTCCAATATAGACGACTTTCTGAACTATGTACATGTTATTAGATAGTTTATGTGCTGAGCATGGGATTTCCTCCCTTAGAAATTCATGATTAAGATGAAAATATCATGATGTAATGTATTGTAAGATTGATGCAGGACAACGCTCCACTTCAGTTCCATCTCATTGCATTGTAAAGAATCTCATTAAAATACTATTATTATTATTTTGACTTCATGCTTTAGGGGGAAGCTGCTATAGGTCAATTTGGGCATCATCCCCCATGACCTGGTCAAACTAGACATCATCCCTAGGACCATAGAAATAGGGTCTATCATCCCCTCATATTTCAGTTTCTATATGCCCTAAGAGAATAATAATTCATTCATGGCTTCTATTGTGAGATTTACAAGGTTTGAAGTATATGTTATATCACTTATTGACTCACCAATGCAGCCTCCATTAAAGGGATTAACTGTGTTGCAATGAAAAATACTCCATTCAAGGGTGCACTGCAATGCACTTCCTGACATTCAAGAGTGCGTTGGACACCTGGGAGTGGAATTCTCAGGAACACCAGAGATTCAACGGAACACCAGAGATGGATCCTCATTAAAGACTGATGATGAGGAGAACCATGCCTTGGATGGAAAGGTGAAGAAAGGGAAAGGGAAGGCATCTAATTCCAAATTGGATTCTGGTCAGGTGGGCAAGAAGCGATACTTTTCAAAGGTAAAATGTTTTCACTATCATGAGCTTGCACACTATGCTACAAAGTGTCCACATAAGAATATCGACAAGAATCCCTCAGGAGGAGCGGTAGGTGAAGCACTTTCTTCACAATTCGAGTTAGATTTCACTCTCATCACATGCATGGTGTCATCAGTGATGGGTTATGTGTGGTACTTGGATAGTATATCTTCATTCCATATGAACGACAACAAATAATTATTTAATAACTTGGAGGAGAAGGATCTCCGGATGCACATCGATATGGGAGATGACGGGAGGTATAACGCGACTGACATATGTACAATTAAATTTCAAATGGAGTCAAGTACTCCCCTCAAATTAATATATGTCATGTATTTTCCTAGTTTAAAAAATAATTTGATTTCTGTTGCTATGTTGGAAGACCATGGCTATGATGTGATATTTAGCAAAGGAAAGGCATTCCTTAGTCACAAATCCACGGGACAGGTGAAGAAGACTGGGGCTTGAGTAAAGAACCTATACAAATTGGATGTAGAATATTGTGTTTCCTTGAGCACGAAAGTAGAGAAGGTGGAGAGTCCAGACATCGGTAAGTTATGGCATAGAATATTGGGTCATCTACACCATGGCGCTTTGAAGAATATGCAATAAATTTCTATAGGACTTCCCAAGGGTGCACTTGAGAAGTGAGATACATGCAAAGGGTGTACAATGGGGAAGTACACCAAAGTCACCTTTCATGATAAGGAAAGCTGAGCAAAGACGCTCCTTGAGAGAGTTCACTCATATGTGTGTGGACCATTCTCGACAGCCTCCACAGGAAAAACAAAAGTATTATGTGATTTTTGTAGATGATATTTCAGGCAAGTGTTGGATTTTATTCATGCAGAAGAAAGATCAGACGTTCTCAAATTTTTGCAAGTTCAAAGAACTTGTCAAGAAATATATAGGGAAGAAGGCGAAGGCTCTCAGAAGCGACAATGGTGGGGAATATGTCTCAAACAAATTAAATAACTTCTGTGCACCTCATAACCCACAATAGAATGGGGTTGCAGAAAGGAAGAACATAATATTGTGGGAGAAACACGAGCGATGTTGCATGATCAGGGCCTACCATTGCATCTGTGGGTGAAGCATGCAACACAGGAATATTTGTGTAGAATAGAAGTCCTCATCGGATACTTGGGATGAGTACACCAGAGGAAGATTTTTCAAGCAAGAGACCAGATGTGTCAAATTTTAAATTTTTTGGTTCATCAGTTTATTTCCATGTAACTAAAGATTCCAAGTAGAAGCTAGAGCCAACAAATAAGTTGGGAATATTTGTGGGGTAGAACCTAGAGCCAACTGATACATCTTACAACTATCGATTGTACTTGCCAACACATAGGATGACAGTGGACAAAAGAGATGTGAAATTCGATGAAGAGAAGGCCATGTGAATTTCCCTTGAGATGTAGCTTCAGTTGTATGTAGTTAAGGAGATATTGGCTCCAAAAGAAGAGCCTCAAGATGTCGAGCAACCACAAGCAGAAGTGTAGAGAGTGGAAGCACCCACTCATGCAGAGACATCCCGTGACAGAAGGAAGCACACCAGAGAGGCTGACAAGTTTGTGCTTGATGCTAGAGAGAATGTGGGAGCACCACATCACAACGCACGCGAGAAAGTCCCTAGAGAAATACATTGGCTACATGGCTCTTATGAGAGAAGGTGTAGAGATAGAGCAATCCTCTTTCGAGGAAGAAGTGAAACAACCAATTTGGGTTGATGCCATGGTTGAGGAGTATGACTCCATTATCAGAAACAATGCATGGGAAGTTGTCCCAAGACTAGAGGGAAAGTCAGTTGTAGGATCCAGATGGATATACGAGGTGAAGCAAGCAACATATGGGAGTGTGGAGAAACAAAAGGTGAGATTTGTGACTAGAGGGATCTCTCAGGTGGATGGGATTGCTTATGATGAGACCTTTGTGTTATCACTCTCCCCAACTTCCTAAGGATGATAGTAGGATTGGAGAAAGGTAACCACAAACCAACTTTTACCCTAGGTAGCTAGCCCTACATGGACTAGAGAGGGATATCTCTATATCACTTTGCAGTCAAAGGGACGACTGTATATAATGTTTTAGGCTAGTTATGATGCTCAATATATTAAGGTTTTTGTTTGTTTTGAGTTTTGCTGGATAGGAATGACAGTTAATAGAATAGGTCTAAGGTATTGATCTGATTTCAAAGGTTTAGCTGAAAAGGTAAGGGTGAGGCCAGGTAGGTAAGATACGAAGCATGATTAATTTGCCATTGTGTATAGATTGAAATGATAAGGAATTATAATGAGCATTAAACTGAATTCATTCATCAGAAGAGCAAGACAATTTCATGAAAATCATATGAAAAACAGAGCATGGAAAGCATGTTTTATGTCAATAAATTGATAAGAATTAGCATAAAGAAGCATATATGTGGAATATGAGTAACATAACATTAAAAATCATGAGTTTACAGAGAAAAAAGTGCTCAAATGCATACCACTGGAGTCTCAATACTATGTCTGCAACACTGTCCTTGATTTCATTAACAAAAGCTTGTCCAATATCTGCACTGCAAATAACAACTATCCAACCACTATAATGACAAAATAGAGTCTACTTATAGAAAATATAGATCATGACACCTCACTAGGTCGAAATCCCATCCCAAATGGATCAAAAAATTCATTTCCTAGTTTCTAGGGAGGTTAGAAACCATTCCCTGAAATTTAGATACAAACTAGGAGTATTTGTCCCTTACATTAATTACATATTCCATAATACAAGGAAGAAAAAACCAACCTAATAACTCTAATGAAAACTCATAGCCTCGAATTTGTGACAATTTTTGAGCTTGACAGCTGTAGTGAAGGAATCCAATGCTGATCTGTGACAATTGTGACTGAAGAATTAAAAAAACAAATTGCACAAGCATAACAGAACATTGGAGGCACTTTTGGGACGCTTTTGAGAAGTCAAAATCCACTTCTGAAAAAATGGTCAACTAGACATATGTGTTTATTTTCCATAACATCTTGAATTTTTCAAAATGACCCATGGGAATGCCTTCAAAATTTCATTCTCCCAAGGTTACTCCAGTATGTTCCAGAAGCATAACAGTGTGTTCCAGAAGCGTAACAAAGCCCTTTGAGAGGGATTTGGAGGTCTTCTCAGAGGATTTTTGGGATGAAAGTGGTATGGTTGGAAATATTAGGATGTTTTCTACAAAAATGGAGTCCTCAAGCACCGCAAAACCATGTTCCAAACCCATGAAAAGTTGATTTGAAGATTACTTGTCCAGAATTGTAGAAAATGACCTGGAGCAAGTGTATTTTTGGCATTTATCTCAAACCATAACACATGTGAATAAACTGAAGGAGGTTTTTGGTCTTTTTCCTATGATTGACAAAAACATCTTTCACGTTTGTAAAATTCATCTCCATTACTTCAAAAACTGATTTTGAAGCCAAAATGTCCTCGTGATAGTAGGGTAAGTTAGTGAGATGAAATGGGGGTTATAGGGTTAAGTAAAAATTATGATAAAAATTCAGTGGATAGGGTAGTGTATTGAATTCGAAATGAAAGTGGAATGAGGGGAAATGGATGAGTTAAGGTTTTCAAAACCTCAAAACCCAGGAAATTTCCTATTTTGACTGTGGGAAAACTTTTGAAAAAGTTTTTTAAGTTAAGTAGGTGAAACAAGGGTTATGAAGCTAAGTAAAAATTACAAGAAAATTTTAGTGAGGAGTATGGCACCTTATCTCCATAGTGTGAGTGGAATGAGGAAAATTGAGGGGCATAGGGTAGTAAAAACCCTAAAACACAGTCACCCTATGTTTTCATTGTCTTTACCTTGTTGAAAAGCTAGAATGAGGGTTTGATGGTGTGAAACATGTTATGGATAGTGATGTAGATGATAGGAGTGTATATATGGGGTATATGGGATGTAAGAATCATGTTTTGGATGATGGGTTCGGGTTTTTGGTTCCAAGGGGTAGGTTAGGGTTTGTCATAAAAACAATTTAATACATGGAGAGTGAACACATGGTAAAACATTAAATGACATAAAAAGATTTAAACCTTCAACACGTGACCCACAATAGTGGCATGGAAGGTTGCTTACCTTTTATGGGGGCTACATCAAAGGATATATGACAAGCTTTGAGATATTGGAGGGTTTTGAGCTTCAAAACGCTGGAAACTATCCTCTAAATAGAAGCGTAACAACTGAGTTTTGTATCTCCCAGAAGCGTAACAACTGATATTTCTAGCAAGAAAGAAAGGTAACAATGTGTTTCTCACGTCACATAGGAGCGTAAAAAAAGGATTCTACACTATCCAAAAGCGTAACAACAGGACTTTTACACTATCCAGGAGCATAACAAAAGGACTTTTAAAGGATTCCAAGTGGATTTTAGTGGGATTTAAGCTTTGAACTTTGGAGTTTGAGCATTATGGAGGACTAATGAAATGAAGAGAAGCTCTCTCACTCACATGAAAGGGTACAATGAATTATATGAAGGTTTCTTTGGATTTTTATAAACTTTCAAATGCTTCTTACCTTTTCCTTTAACACTTATAAAAATTTTTGAACCTTTTTTGCACATGGAAATGGATTTTGCTCTTGACAATGACCTAAGAAGGCATAATTATTTGAAAATTACCTTTTGCTTTTGCTTTTTCATTATTTTACACTTGAAATGACCTTCTTAAGCTTTTAAAATGAGACCTTGAGACAAATTTTCTCCTTTTCATGAGACAATGAGACTACTTTTAAAAACTTTGAAACCTTTCACCTTTTGGATTTGGCCCTTTTCAAAACAAGATGAGGTGTGTTTTAAAATTGGAAATGAGTCCTTTGTCTTAGACTGAAACAGTAGGTCAAAACTGACTTCTTTTGAAGCTTTGATAATCAAAATGACTTTTCCGATCCTTTCATAAGACAATGAGACAAAATTGTTATTTTTCACGAGACAATGAAGCAAACTGGAGTTGTTTGGAACTTTGAGGAACTTGAGCCATATGAAACAAGAAATATGGCTTTATTTTAACTTCATAAAAATTCCTGATCCTTCACTAGGGTTTTATGGATGAAGTGAAGGGCCACTGCCTTATTTTAGTGAAAATTTAATGATTTTTCCAAAGGCAGGGCTAAACCTAGACTTGACCTAAATGAAATTAAATGACATAACCCTAGACCTGTTGAATGATGATGATGGAGATAGTGACCTTGAAACCAATGATGGCGATGACCTTGACAATGATGATGATAAATGAAATGAAGGAGCATCATACATGTTTTAGCCTTTTTTAGTGACCAAAAATATTTGTGAGAACTGGTTCGAAAAAGTATAAATCTTAACCTATGGCCTAATGGAAAACAACTGAAAGAGTCATTTGATCACTGAAATACCTGGGCTAACACTTTGCACCAAAATTAAGGTACTCATTAATCAGATCCATCCTTTCACTTTCAATGCAAATGTGATGGCAGATACATCGGATGGATGCAAACACAACCTTCCTCAACAGATTGATTGAGGAAGAGGTGTATTGAGTAGTCGGAAGGTTTTGAGACCTTTGACAGAGAGTCGCATGTGTGCAAAATCAAGAGAGAAATGTATGGGCTGAAGAACCTCGTGCTTGGTACACAAGGATCGAAAAATACTTCACCAGGTTGGGCTTCACCAAGGTTGAATTAGATATGAACCTTTACCATATTGTGGTAGACGGTAAATTTTTTATCATTGTACTTTATGTCGATGATTTGATAATGACAAGTGATGAGTAGCTGATCAAGTCTTGTAAAGAGGAACTTGCAAGATAATTTGAGATGAAGGACATGGGGAACTTGCACTATTTCTTGGGAATTGAAATTTGAAAAAGAGATGGGGGAGCTATTTTTATCTCGGGGAAAGTATGACAATGATATTATGAGGAAGTTCCACATGGAAGGTAAAAAACCCATGGAGACTTCTCTAGCTGGAAATTAGAGGAAGGAGGATGTTACTTTAGGCTATGTAGTAGATGTTACCATCAACAGAAAGCTTGTGGGTTCAATCATGTATTTGGTGAAAACATGACCAAACATATTCTATGCGGTTAACCAACTTAGTCAAGCTATGGTTAAGCCTACCAAGCTCTTTTGGAAGGCATGCAAGCATGTGTTGAGATACCTTAGTTTCACTATAGAGTTTGGGCTATGGTACATACATATAGAGGGAGTGAAGCTTCAAGGCTTGACAGATGCAGATGGGGCAGGGAGTCCATTTGACAGGAAGAGCACATCAAGGGGCATCTTTAACATTGGATTAGGAGCAGTTTCTTGGTACGGTGGGAAAGAGAGATCAGTTGCACTAAGTTCAGCAGAGGCAGAGTAAATGGCGGGAAATGAGGCAACATGTGAGGCCATATGGATGAGGAAGATACTTGTTGGTTTTTTTTGGTTGACATATAGATTTGATGATGATTTATTGTGATAACCAGAGTTGCATCAAACTCTCGGTTAATCCAGTTTTTCATGACAGGTCCAAGCATATTGATATCTGGTATCGCCATCTCAGATATTGTATACAAAGGACGATTATGTCATTAGGGTACATTCCCATGGAGGATCAGGATGTATACATCTTGAAAAAGGCATTGTCAAGAGGAAAATTAGAGTTCCACAGAGGCAAGATCGAGGTAGCAGACAATCCCTTTCTTGTTAAGAGGGAATGTTGAAATTGACAACAAGAAGGGCTTCTAATTTAATTTTTTCTTAATTAAATTAGAAGGAAGTTGTAATTTTTCCTTAATGTGCGCATGCGATTGTTTCTATTTCCGCATATTGATGATCAATTGTAGAAGAGGTTATGTGTTATGCATGAATTCGAATTAGTGTGTGACCAGGATAATCTCGGTGAATAAATCTTCATTATTCAACAAATTCTACATGGTATCAGAGCGAAATTGATCATCGGATCTATTACAGTGATTACAATTGATTTCGGTAGACAGAGTCTGTAAGCGGGCCAGGTAGCCTCTGGATCCATCCTTTCTTTGAAAGGTGATATATCCAGTAAACGCCCCTACAGTCGATCTCTGTGCTAGAAATACTTTGTTCTCACAGATCCAAAAGCAGTTGAGTTTTGAGCTTGGAATTCGAATTTTGCAGCAGTGTTTTCTAGGTGTTGAAGTCAAAATGTCTTATCAAGGATTGCAATTGGAGTATGCTCTTGAAGGCAGCTCAAATTATATTGCATGGAGAGATAGGATGGAGGCGGTGTTAGATGATAATGGGCTGAAGGATTTCATAGATGCTGAAGTCCCAAAGCCTACTGATGCTCCTCAAGTTGAGGCTTCGAAAAAGAAGATGGCAAGGTGTCGAAGGATTCTGTTGGAGGGCGTGAAGGATCACATTGTATCCAGCCTGCATGGAAAAGCTTCTCCATACTTGATGTGGAAAGCGTTGACAAAATTTTTCCAGAGCAAGAGCGACCAGAGGAAGTTGGCGCTCAAGGATAAACTCAGGAAAATTAAGATGGAGAAGAATGACACTATTCCGGTATACTTGACAAAGTTTGTCCACAGCAGGGATGAGTTTGGGAGTGTAGGAGTTAGTGTGGATGATGAGGACTTGGTGAGATTGGCTCTCCTTGGTCTTTCGAAGAGTTGGTATTCCTATGAGGATTCTGTCAATGGTCATGAGAAATTGCTAGGATGGGAGCGAATTTGGTCGGATCTTGTGCAAGAGGAGATAAGGCGGAATACCAGGGATGGATCTTCATCAAAGGTATCTGATGAAGAAGATTGCGATTTGGCTGCCAAATCAAGGAAGGGGAAGGGCAAGGAGAAGGCTTCTCAATCCGGTGCGGATGGTAAAAAGCGTGACATGTCCAAAGTGAAGTGTTTTCACTGTCACGATAATGGACATTACGCCACGAATTGTCCACAAAAGAAGAAGAACAAGCAGGCTGCTGGAGCTACAGCTGGTGAGGTTCTTGCCTCGCAATTTGAGCTGGACTTCTCATTGATTGCATGCATGGTTTCTATTGCATTGGGATGGGGGTGGTATTTTGATAGTGGCGCTTCCTTTCACATGACGAGAGATGCAAATCTTTTCAGTGACTTGGTGGAGAAAGGTCTCCAGATGCATGTTGAGTTGGGCGACGGTGGACGATACAATGCGACCGGCATTGGTACCATAAACTTTCAGAGGGAGTCAGGTAAAATTATTCTTTTACAATATGTATTGCATGTACTAGGTTTAACAAAGAATTTGATCTCAGTTGCAATGTTAGAGGATAAAGGGTATGAAGTTGTGTTTAGAGAAGGGAAAGTTTTCCTTCGGCACAAGGCAACGAGACAAGTCAAGAAGGTTGGGATTCAGGCAAAGAATCTCTACAGACTTGAAGTAGATGGGATGTCTACGGAGCTTCCTACTGTTGGGAAGCAGGAGAAAGACATGCAACTAAAGCTTGAGAGGGAGCAAGTTTTGCATGCAGGTGAAAGTGAACCTCGGGGTGTGGAGCAGCCACAAGAGGATCATGGAGTGGGAGAGACCACTCATGCAGAGAAAATTCGTGCCAGATGGGCAGAGGGAGTGCATGCAGCTATACCACCAGGTGAGAGGTGGGGCGACATGCATGAGTAATCCCAGGTGGAGATTTCAAGGCAGGATTCATGGAGATGGTGTGGATCTCATGAATTGAACCTAGCTAAGAGGTGGCCACAGCGCAGCAGTAGCAGATTAGTTGGATTGATGCAGGAAGATCAAAGTGAAAGTGTCAGATACTGGAGCGCGAATCAGAGTTGACAACAAGTGCAAGAGTGCTTAGGTGCAAGAGTTCAACAACGCAGTGGTTCCTGATGACATGTGCAGTAGCTAAGCAGAGGTCAAAGACTTTGATGATAGATGCATCAGACTGATTGAGTTGTTTGGAGCCTATTCAGTTTCAGAGATGTTGCATGCAAAGGGTGCATGGCACATGCAAAGGGTGCATGGTGAATGCATGGAGTTGCATGTCGTATGCATGGAGTTGCATGTCGCATGCATGGAGTTGCATGGCGCTTGTGAAGGTTGCAGGGTGAATGCATGGAGTTGCATGTCGCATGCAAAGACATTCCTTTCTTGTTGAGAGGGAGTGTTGAAAATGGCAACAAGAAACAGTGAAGGAGGCCTCTTGAAACATCTTTCCTGATCCTAGTTGGAGATTGATCACCTAAACTAGGTGGGGACCACACATGTGATTTTTGTTGAAAAGTCTATTTTTAGACTATGTCTATTTTTAGACATATGGAGCATGGTCTAGGAGTTGTGGGATGCTATTCTTGGATGATTGGTCAAGTTGGTAAAAATAGATGGACATCTATTTTTAGACATACAGGTCGAAGTCTATTTTTAGACTGCCTGTCTAAAAATAGAACAATCAAATATTATTAACCCTTAATAATATTTAGACTATAAACATTATCTTATCCTCTTGGAGCACTTCAGTTTGATGCTTGGATGTGGCACATGCAGCTGACAGAAGGAAATACGCTCTTCCTATGGGTTAGTTGAGCTATTGCATGGTTGACTTCAGTTAGAACTCATGTGGCAGAGTTTGGTGGAGTTGATGAGACAGTTGATGGAGTTGTGTTCGGTTTAACTTAGTTGAACTAGTTGTATTTAGTTAAACTGACTAATACACTAGAGATGAGTGGTCTAAATTAAATATTATTTAATTCACTAATTATTAACTCATAAATAAACTAAAGAACACATCAGTTAACTCAGTGCATGTACAGTTCAGTGAAGACCAGTGGAAGAGGTAGGAGAAAGGGTGGAGTCTACTATCAGTTGTGACTATACCGTGCATGAGATTTGCACAAGCTTTGATTGAGATTGCCAATGAGAATTGCGCAGTTAAAGCCAGGGGGATTTGATCCTTGATCTCATTCATTCTCATCTTGGATTGCGCAGTAGAGGCAGGCAAACAGTGGAGGAGTTTTGAACCCGTGACTTGTTCAAAACTGAGCTAGTTTGTGTGTAACCTTTGGAGATAGTACTGAGTACTTGTGAGGAGTATTGTACTATGATTGTTACATGATTCTCTATCATTATAATATACAGATAGTTGGGGGTTTTCAGCTGTAAGCTTTCCCCATTACATACTGTGTTCATGTGTGTTTGACTATTGTATTTATGTGCGCATGCGACTGTTTCTATTTCCGCATATTGATGATCAAATGTAGAAGAGGTTATGTGTTATGCATGAATTCGAATTAGTGTGTGACCAGGATAATCTCGGTGAATAAATATTCATTATTCAGCAAATTTCTACAAGACTGACCTACCTCATATTATGTCTCTAAGAAATCCTCATCAGTACTGTCTTCTTCGAAAGATGAATAGGAGTGAACGATGTTCTTGTCCTTTATTTTGGTATATGTTTTAGATGTCTTAAGAGAATAAAAAAATTGAGCAAATTTTGGTTCTCCTTTTGAAGGGGTGTCCATGTTTTCTTCTTTCTCTTCTGCAACTGCTGGAACAAAGTGTTGAACTAGTACTTCAGGGCCGGCTTCCTCTGAAGTTTCTTCTGCTAGAATCAACTTCCTTATGTCTTTATGTCTTGAGAAAGAGGCTACATTTTACTCACCTGTAGAATTAACTTATTAGGTTGAGTTTTCCCTTGCTTGAATCTAATGGAATGTTATCTTATGAATGATGCTAAATTTTGGGGTTCCTTTGAAGATTTCCTTGTATAAACCCTTGCTGCTGGCTGTACCATTGGTATGGGAGTGACAGGTTCAGTTTTGGCTCTCTCAACTGAACTTCTAGTTTGTCTACTCGTTGATGGAATAGACTGAGCTTCTTGTGAACTATTTGGCATAGGTGTTGAGCTAGTTTTTTCTTGGACATTTTTCTTCTTAGGTTTCCCTACCCTCCTCCTAGAATTGATACTACCAAACCCTTCATCTATTAGAATTTTTTCTTAGGAAGTTCTCTTTTTCTTAAGGTGATAGACCACCAACATCTTGATTAAGCCTCTATGATAGAGGTTATGCAGGGAATAGTTAGGGATCTTCTGCAACATCAAAGACATTTTAAGAAAGGATTTGTAGAGAAATAAAGGTAAATCCATAAGTCTGACACCTAATATTTGAGAGAGAAACCTCACTTGATACTGATGAACAGTTGAGAATATTCCCTCACAAGTGATATAGAGTTTCATTGTACTTATAACATGCTTCCATTTTGGCCTAAAACATGAAATATGCACAGTAGGAGTCCAGTTGACATTTACATGCTCAGGTTTGAGGAAGGCACTTACATCTGCGTGCAACATTTTCTTTTTGAACCAACATTCTCAAGTGGCTGAAGTCTGAGTAGCCCTAGCTATAATGGTCTCGGTGATTTTGAAAGTTTTTCTTCCAAGCTTAACTTTCTCCTCGTCAAAACTTTCAGCAAAGGCTTGTGCAAAAACTACATTTTCTCCTGAGAATTTCTGTAAAAACTTGTACTCGCTTACTATTTGAAATTGTAGCTTTTCTCTGGCATCGACAAACCTGGTATTTTCTGTTTCAGAGTGGTTAACCTTTCCACCTTTACCCATTCTTCTCATCACCTAATCTTATGTTTTGCACAACTATTCAAACTGGAGGTTAAAACCCTACTCGCAGCCCTAATTTCTTGCTTTGGGATGAAAAGTTATTTGCTGGAAAATGTAACTCTGCTAGTTGTAACCTTCTCGGAGAATTGGGTCATGAAAAACAACGAACCTAATCCTTTGGAGTCCGTGCCTTTAATCACTGTGTGATTTTACATGTCACGATTTGAAATGATTCAAATCTGAGTGCCAAGTCACCCCATACAATATATCGCTTCTCCGCGTCATTAAATATTGATACCTTGTACCTTATTTTTCGCTTCAACCTTAATGGGTAGCTATAGGTTAGCTTCACTAATAATATAACCATTCCCTTATAATATTTCTTCTAAGTTAGAAATAATTACCCTTTTTAAAAAGAATAATATCTCATAACATAGAAGATCTTCAATCAATTTCAAAGGAGAATGATATTTTCTCTGAAAAATGTTCCTTGCAGCTCCTTATGTAGTTTCGGGGAAATAGTGCTTTTATATCTGTGTCACCAATGAAACCAAAACTAGATTCCTGAAGAAATAACTGCCTCTATTCTTTCAGAAATAACAGCTATTATTTTATTACTAAAATTACCAATAAATTTGACTCTAACCTAATTTAAAACAATGGCCTTAACTTTTTTTATGGACCTAAGACACAATTCCACCTATAAAATTTGAAAATCTTTTTGGTTTTGAGACTCTTTTTGGATTTTATTGAAGATGATTATAAATTTGAAATAGGTGAGGGAACAAGAAAAAATTTAAAAAAAACAGTGATACAATGGTGGTGAGACTATTAAAATTTAAAGTGCTAACATAGTGTGTTACACAGTAATTTGTCACCGTCCCTACAATTCCCCGTCCCACACATTGGAGGGCCTTTTCTGTGACCTGTGAGCAGTGACATAACCTAAAACCACTTTCATGGCATCCCCCTTGACAAGGAAAATCATTCCTCTGAAGAAAGTTTCCCTTGAAAAACCCTAAAAACTGATCTTTTGGCCTTGGCGCGACCAACCAGTTTAGCCCTCGCGCCAATGGGGAAAATCCACCATAGAGGGCACGCCAACTGGTGCTCTTTCCCAGTGTCTCACTCGCGCCAAGATTAATAAGGATTATTTTTAAAAAATAAATGGCAGAAGTTTGATTCCAACAAACTCCTGAACGAGTCTCTAAAATGAGTTGGGAGGTTTGGCTCTGGATCTCCATGTATGGGAGGTGGTTTTCCACTTATCATGGAAGCTTCCTTGAGGATAGGGCCAATCCCACAATTGTATGGATCCAAAATACCCTTCCACCATCTATATAAGCTTACCATTTTCCCTTAGCAAGCTATAAGCAAGAGCTGAATCTATAGCAAGGAGACTATCGCCAGACAGCCTTTGAGAGCCAAGTTGAAGAGAGAGAGATTTGTCCTATTTCTGACGAGCTTCATCGAGACGTGCTCCACTGTCAGCCCTGCTGAAGGAAGATCCAACGTCAGAGCTTTGGGTTGTATCTTTCCTTTGTTATTTTAATGATAAGTGACTTTGATTATGGTTTCATTCATGCGTCTTTGTCTTTGATGCAATGAATTACATCCTATCTGACTGATGTATGGTTACAAGATTTAGATTCCATGTTGTGTATCTTTGTGTTTCTTCACATGTGTGCAGGTGTTCAAACGTTTTAAGCGGAAGGATCGTGATCTGCCAAAGCGAAGGACGGGAAGCGTCATCCTTTCTTCGACGACCATTGCGTAGGACCTAAGGTAGGAAATTCGTTATGTTTTGTCGTTTTTGTAACTAGAGACTTGCGTCACTGTGTGACTGATTGTTGCTAGACCTGATCTGGGCTAGTATGGATCGCCTCTGTCCACAGAGGGGATTTACCTCTCCAACACAGTGATTAATCAGATAACTGATAATTCACTAAAAATAGTTGTTGCATGTCAATTCCAAGAGTGACATAGTTGAGATTGGAGTTAAAGGGAAGTAGACTATTAGTTGTATCATCAGAAAATTGTATAGGTCATGCATGAGGTCGTCAAGATGCCTTGGATGGATTGTGCAATCAATTGATGGGAATTTCCTAACTAATATGGGCTCAATTCCCTCAGGAATGCATGAGCAAGGCTCGTCAGATAGGGGCAAGGAATTTGTTAAGTATTAGACCAAACCTGCTGAGATCAGAGTGAGAGAGTCAAAGATAGTGTAAAGAGCTCTCAAGCCTGAGAGAAACATTGTATTGTTTCATATTCTTAACTTTATGCAAGATAAAAATAGCGGGGTTTGTAGCTGAGTCTTTCCCCATATACATATTTGTGTTTTGATATTGAAATTATTTCTCTTTCTTGTTCATGTGATTGTGTGATCGTATTTGGTTTTTGCAATTTTTAGAATAGATTCAAGTATTTTGTTTTAGCATATTACAAGACCAGTTGAATCTATGTGGATTTTATAAAAGATCCTTGGGTGGATTGGATCAATGGCCTACAAACTTGCATTTCTGCCAATAATTAAAGTCCATGATGTTTTCGATGTTTCATTGCTTAAGAGGTATGTCCAAGATTTTTATCATTTAACCACCTCCTCCCACATTTACCCAAGCTAACCAATTCACTGAGGTAAACATGTGATGAAGAGTTACTATGATATGATTCAAATCCCCAAGTACTGTTAAGGAAGTAGAACCGACAAGCAAGACTAATCTGACCTTCCTTAAATGCTACAAAACCTTAAGGAGCCAACTAACCCTTCCAGGTGTCCAAACCCTTAGAAAACTTGTTATTTGTTGAAATAGAGCCTCAGTTGCACTGATGACAAGCCTACCATGTGACTCAAACCCTCCAGTCACATTCAAAATAAGGAATCCATGCGACTGCAACCTTTTTGAGGTAGTTCTGTGTCAGCGACCCCAGATTTTGAGCCACTTTTTTCAGGGTCAGAACTTAGGCCTCTATGCAAAACTTAATGAAACTCTCAAAAAGGATAAATAACAAGATGAAAAGGTCTATAATACAAAAATTAAACAAGGATGTGATCTATCAAGGCCTAGCCATGACAGACATTCTGTCAAACACATCGTGAATTCATACTTATCCGAGATTTATCAAGAAGGATCGATTCCTCCTCATAATAGTTGCAATACCATCTATTAGGTCATGCATTAATTAAAATTTCATTTACTAATGAAAATAGGACGAGATACATAACTCAAGTCTGTCATTAACCATGTTTATGACCAACATAAAACCAACATAATAACAATGATAGAACAACCATTAAGATCACATAATAGCAAGTACATTTACCCATAAAATACAAGAGGAAAAGAGCTTTATTGAAATTTGTAAAATGCAACCAGGTTTGATAATTCCACGTACCACCTCATCGTAGATTGGTTTGAACCAAAAATTTCTTTCATCCAATCACCCTCATGCCATATTCAGAGCACGAATGTGGAATATCATGGAATAAAACAAAAAAAAAAACCAAACCAGGGCTTCCAGAGGCCAAACCACCCCAACCCTCAACAAGTAATTCTACCTCATAGTCGAACATCACTAATCATCACCAGATCGATCTCTACCCAAGTTGTCTAGTGATCCAAAGTGTTTTTTCCAACCAAGGCTTCCAAGACTAGTAACTCAACCCACAGTTGTCGTCGAGATTCCGGAGCATTTTTCCAACCAAGGTTTCCAGGACTAGTAACTCAAACCAAGTTGTTACAGGGCTTTCAAAGCATTTGTCCAACCAAGGCTTCCAGGAACTATTAAATCAACCCACATCCATAAGGAACATGAGCACCGATCATAAAAACAAGGTAAACCCACAACACGATCTTTATTTAGGAAAAGGAAAGGCTAGGCAAAACCAATGTCAATCTAGGAAATCCTCCATGCTAATGACATATCATAACCAAGAAACCACAAGCATGTTCCATGCATGCCAAAACTAGCAAGGAAATCATACATGCAACTCGATACTTGCGAGAAAAACTAGTTGTAGCTGTTGATCTCGTTATCCTCTTGTGCTTTCCTACTTTTACTTTTCCTTCTTGCTCCAAATCCCAAGTATGCCACACTCCTCCAAGAATGCTCCAAGAAAACTCTAAGTGTCCAAGAGTATGAGAGAGAGAGAATATAAGAGAGAGCTCCAAAACTAAAGTGTCAAAAGATGAACTGACAAAAGTTGTGAACTGATCCTCAAAAGCCTTTTTATCATCGAGGCCTCTATTTTTTTCATTTTCCATTGTTTTCCTTCAATTTCCTCCTCACATGCAACCTATGACCTTTCACGTTTCTTGTATCCTATTTTCCATTATTTTCATAAATAAAATGCCAATAAATGCCCCATGCTCTTGCTAATTTCCATAACCATTAATGAATCACAAGTGATCCTTGTAACTATGTTTTTGCCCAACATTTAGCTTGGAATACATGTCACATGACCACGGTCTTATTTTTCCCTTATTAACTTTATTGCATGATTTTTTTTAACTTGGGGCTATTGCTGATCAAAGGCTCAGTATATAAGCTCAAAAATTAAAGTTCTTATAATTTTTTAGAAATTAAACGACAACGACCGTCCCGTTGCTAGGAATCCGGCACAATTCATTTTGTCAAAAACTGACTTCGGATGAAGAAGTTATAACATGTTGATCATCATTTAGAACAGGCAAAAAAAAATAAAATTACATAACAGTGACAGGTTGATGACATGGCAGCCTAGTCAGCATGAAGGGAATATTCTTCAGTTTTCCAAGGGGCAATGTGACAAGTGTCACAACAAGATTCGCCAGTTTGGGGTTTGAGAAGGTGAAATTGCCCAATGTCCTTTAAAGTTGAGTTTGGGTTCATGATGAATTATTATGTGTTGGAATTATTTTTTATTTATTTATTATGGTTGGATTAATATATATATATATATATATATATATATATATATATATATATATATTATTAATTTCCAATCCTTGTATTATAAATTTCCGCATATTTTAACCATGGCCTGAATTAACACATATTGCAAAGTCTGCATATATTTCAACCTAAGGTTTTTGGTTATATATATGTATTCTAGTGGCATTTTATTGGCAAAATATATGAATAATGGTGGAATTCGAGGTCGAATCCATGACCTCCTGCCAAACATTACAACGCCTTTACCAACAGACCACAAGGTGGGGCTTGTAAAGCCTCTGCGCTCAACTTTTATTTGAAGCCTTATGTGGAACATCCGATGGCAGAAGGGAGGGGGCCAACCCTCCTCCCCACGTGACCTTCCATTGACCGCCGACCAACGCCCATCATAAACGCGCTTAGTGCGCATTAAAATGTGCTTATCCACTATTAATATATCATTAAACTAACTAAAATCCCATATTAAAACGACAAATTTTTAGGAGGCACCCCAAAATTTGGCGTAACCATCATTTTGTCGGGGTTATCTGGAGTCTTCTTCATATTTGGAGGAATCTAGGGAAAAATGAAAGAACCATATCTTGAGCAATTTTCGACCAATTTTGGCTTAGGAAGAGTCATTCCTAGTAGATTGGCATGCTTTGAACACATTGGAATATGTTTTAGAGGCAAAGAAGCAATTCTACAAGTGTTTTTTTTTTCATTTTTAAGAAAATTGAAGCCGAGGGCCACCAGGAGGGAAGGCCATGCCTAGATCAACTGAAGGCCAAATTGAGTGAAAAAATAGTCATTTATGATATATTATTACATTCTGGACTCATTGGTGTATGTTTTAGGATCATTTTATGCATGCAATTTTTTTTTTTTTCACTTTTGAGCTAATATAGAGGCCTAAGCCATGGAAGGTGGATCAAGGAGATGTAGCCTAGGAGGGGTGAACTCCTTCATCAAAAATCAATGTTGTTGGATCAATTGTGATGCTTTGTTGTGTATTTAGTTGTTGTTGTTTAAAATTTGAATTTCATACTTTATGCTCTTGAATTCACTCATAAAACTAGGTTAAATTATCTGCATGACACACATAACAACCAAAGAAACCTATGTACATCAAGCATAAGATTAGTAAATAAATTATAAATCTAAGGATGAAATTAGCACATAAAAACTAACATTCATACTCAGATCAATTACAGACCCCTCACCCTTAGGGTAACACCTTCTTCAGTGTTCAATGAAACCTACAACCCACAAAACCGTTGAAAAAACAAAATATTATTTCTTATGGAGCTTTATAAATTAGATCGACACAATATTTATAATGAAAAGCCTACTGAAAAATAACCAAAATGATAAACATAAAAACATGACAACTATTTCAACCTCATAGTCGAACATAACTAACGATCAACAGGTCGGTCTCTACCCAAGCTGTCCAGGGATCCAAAGCAGTTGTTCCAACCAGTGCTTCCAGGACTAGTAACTCAACCCATAGCTGTCGTCAAGCTTCTAGATAATTTTTCCAACCAAGGCTTCCAAGTCTAGTAAGTCAACCCACCAAGGGATTCTAGAGAAATTTTCCAACCATGGCTTTCAGGACTAGTAACTCAACCCAATTTGTTACTGGGCTTCTAAAGAATTTATCCAACCAAGGCTTCCAGGAACTAGTAAATCAACCCACACCCATAAGGAACATGAGCACCAATCAGAAAAACAAGGTAAACCCACAACACCATGGCTATCTAGGAAATGGAAAGGCTAGAAAAAAATAATGTCAATCCAATCAATCCTCCATGCCAATGACATATCATAACTAAGAAACCATAAGCATATTCCATGCATGCCAAAACTAGCAAGCCTAAATCATACATGCAACTTGGTACTTGCAAGAAAAACACGTTGTAGTTGTTGATCCCGTTATCCTCTTGCGCTTTCCTACTTTTCCTTTTCCTTCTTGCTCCAAATCCCAAGTATGCAACACTCCTCCAAGAGTGATCCAAGAAAACTCTGAGTGTCCAAGAGTATGAGAGAGAGAGAGAATAGAAGAGAGAGTTGCAAAACTAAACCGTCAAAAGATGAACTGATAAAAGTTGTGAACTGATCCTCATGAGCCTTTTTATCATCAAGACCTCTATTTTATTAATTTTCCTCCAGTTTCCTACTCACATGCAACCTGTTACCTTTTACGTTTATTTTATCCTATTTCCCATGATTTTCAGAAATAAAATGCCAAAAACTGCATCATGCCTTTCCAAAGTCTTTACCATTTCCTTTTCCAATTTCCATAACCATTAATTAATCACAAGTGATCCTTGTCAGTATGTTTTTTCCCAACATTCAGCTTGGAATACATGTCCCATGACCAAGGTATTATTTTTCCCTTATTAAATTTATTACATGAAGTTTTAACTCGGGGCTATTACAGACCCCTCCCCCTTAGGGGAACAGCTTCGTCAGTGTTCAATGACACCTACAACCAAGAAAACCACTGAAAAAACAAAATATACTGCTTATGGAGATTTATAAATTAGCTCGACGTAGTATTTATAATGAACAACCTACTGAAAACATAACCAATATGATAAACAGAAAAATATGACAACTGTACTGCTTATTGGAGCTTTATAACATAACTCGATGCGGTATTTACATTATACATATACACATATACCAAAATTTCTTTGCCTCAACCAACAAACAAGGAAGGACACATATCTCGCATGTGATCAACCATCTTCCATGTAGCTTCATCGAGCCCAAAATTTTTTCACAACACTTTAACTTGCTCGATTGCTCGGTTCCAGAGCATTAGCATCTTTTTCTACAAAATGCACTGAGGTTCTGACTAGAATTCCCCTTCTCTCTCCACCTGCAATACAGACTAGTCAATCACATGATCATAATCTTTAACATACTTTTTAAGTAAAGACACATGGAAACATCATGGAATTTCACTGTTGGAGGTAGTGCAAGTTGGTAGGCCACTGGCCTAATCTTCTCAAGGATCTCAAAAGGCCTGCAATACCAAGGTGCCAGCTTCGCACATGTCCCAATCCTCATGGAGATATTCTTGGGCTTGATGCACACGTACACATGTTCCCCAACTTGAATATCCTTAAACATAATGTGTTGATCTTCATAACTCTTCTATATATTTTTTGATGCCTTTAAATTATGCTTGATAACATGCATTTCTTGTTCCATGTCTGGTCCAATCAATACCCTATTAACTGGATCACTCCAACTGATAGGAGTATTACAAATTTTCCCATAGAGTGCCTCAAACTGACTCATCATGGGAGACTCATGATACCCATTGTTGTAAGCAAACTCAACTAGTGGTAGATACTCTTCCCACTTCCATTGCTGATGCATCACATATATCCTCAACATGTCCTCCAAATTCCTACTGACCCTGTCTATTTGTCCATCTATCTACAGATGATAATTTTTGTTTAAGTCCAACTCTATACCCAAACCTGCAAATAACTCTTTCCATAACCTAGAGGTGAACTGAACATCCTTGTCTAAAACCATCTTCTTCGACGCACCATGCAACCTCACCACATATCTGATGAATACCTGTGCCGCATCACCTAGAAAGCTCATCACTAGTTGAATACGTAGACTTCATCGGGATGAAGTACGCTACCTTTGTCAATCTTTCCACCACAACCATAATAGAATCATGTTTTCTAGTTGTCCTTGGAAAACCTATAATGAAATCCATAGAAATGACCTCCCATTTCCACTTTGGAATCAAAATAGGTTGTAGTAAACCATCTGGATGCTTACACTCTACTTTTACTTGTTGACAATCCAAATGTCTAGCAACAAAATATGCCACTTCTTTCCTTAGATTCAACCAATTATAGAACTTCTTCACTACTATCAATTTTTTCTTCTTCTGATATTCTGGGTGACCTGAATATGACTTAGCATGAAATTCCCCCAAGATAAGCTTCTTAAGCTCATTGTTGTCTGACACATAGATCTTCTCCCTAAATATCACTAAACCATCCGTTGTGAGATGATAGTCCACATCCTGATCACTTGTAATTTGATGTACCTGTACCTAAGCTCCGTATACCTGTTATCCTGTTCAACTACCTGCAAGATCTGATCCTATATATTTTCCTCATATGAACTCATAGCTGCAATGTGGTTTACCTATACCTTTTTGATAAGAGCATCTACAACCCTGTTTTCTTTCCCTTTAATGTACCTAATCTCAAATTCAAACTCATTGATCATGGCCAACCATCTAGCTTGACTAACATTCAGATTTGATTGGTCAAATGGATATCTCAGTCCACTGTGATCAATCATCAATACAAACCTTCTGCTAAGAAGATAATGCCTCCACATATTTAATGCATGAATGATCGTTGCCAACTCAAGATCATGTGTGACATAATTTTGTTCGTGCTCATTCAATTTCCTGATTAGTAGAAAATTAATTGTCCTTCATGCATCAAAACCCAACCAAGTCCTCTCTTGTAAGAATCTATGCACACTACAACTCTTTGTCTGGATATGCAATCTTTAAAACAAGAGCATTTGTCAAAAAATACTTCAACTACTCAAAACTAGTTGTGCATTCCTATGTCCATTCAAATTTCTTACCTTTCCTTTGCAATGATGTAATAGGATAAGAAATTCGTGAGAATTTCCTAATAAACCTCCTGTAATAACCTACTAACCCCATAAATGACCTTACCTCATCCACATTCCTAGGAGATGCCCATTTCATGATAGCTTTTATCTTTTGTGGGTCCATTGTTATGCCTTCTTTAGAAACCACATGCCCCAAGTAATGTATCTCTGTCTGAAATAAATTGCATTTGCTAAGCTTGACATACAACTGATGCTCCCGTAGCAATCTCATTGTTGTTGCTAAGTGTTCAACATGCTCTTCCTCATTCTTAGAATATATCAATATATCATCGAATGAATACAATAACAAACTTGTCTAGATAAGGACACAATACATTATTCATCAAGCACATAAAAGTAGTTGGAGCATTAGTCAAACAGAAAGGAACTACAACAAACTGATAATGCCCATACCTGGTCCGGAGAAATTATGAATATTGAACTCATGAACTGCTCTAAACTATTGTTAGTTAGGTGATCGAGCCAAAAATTCATGTTGTTTATGACCTTGATGAAGTGATTTCTGGGAATTTGATTAACTTGTAAATTGTTAAGAGAATAACATGTTTAGAAGATAAAAATTTATGTGATAAGAGCTTTGTTTTATTTTAACTTGAAGAAAGAGGTCTGTGATTAATGAAAAACTTAGTTGAGTTTTCGTTTTACAAGAATATGTGCTTGTGATATTTTTTTAGGGAGAAATTGAAGGAGAATGAGATCACATTTTGATGAATTGGAATTATTGAATTATTTAGAAGCCTAAGATGATTGTATTACATGTGGAATGGAAGAGATTGATGGAATTAGTAATTTTGTGTTTGGATGTATAATTTTATGAGTAGTTAGTAATCCTGCAAATGGTTATAATATTTTGAGAGGGTAGTTAAAAAAAAAAAAAAACTTATCTTTAGGCAAGGAATGCCTTTATGATAGTCTAAATATTATTTAAAATCAACAAGATTCTTCATAGTTTGAGAAATGTATGGTTTTCATAGCTTGTTTTGTTTTTGTACATGGATTCATAGTAAGGAACAATACATGAAAACAAATGAATTGATTAATTATTGAATAGAAGTCATGAGTTTTTTATAGTGGAAAACAGGTTGACTTAACGGTTATCAAGATAGATTCAATAATATAGATATTGTATTTGTATAAGTACGAAAGTTGTTCGTGATTACAAGCCACTTTCAAAAAGATATATTTAATTGTTTTTGGAATGCATATCTTCTAATTGAGTCATTCATAATCGATTCTCAAGTAATAGAAGTGAATAATAATGAAGATTATGGGAATTCAAGGAATGATCTATAATATAAAAGTGGGTCAATGAGAACTGTATGAAACCTTAGCTTGTTAATTACTATTATTATTATTATTATTTATTTATGTCTTAAACCTCAAGTTGTGATTTCTCCTAAAGAGTAAACATTTAGTAAAAAATGTAGGTATATCTTAAAGATTTTGATTGCAAGGGTGCCTTATGGAATGAAAAAGGGAAAACTTGGATTGAGAAGACATAAATCAAGTGGGATGTAAGAGTGGGTGTTATATATGACATGTTTTGTTGCATAGTTCAATGGATATTGTATGTGGATTATTTGATGCTTCTTGTATGACAACTTGATTGTGAGATGGGATGGACCATCATTGTTGTTTATAAAACTAATGTAGGAGTTTTTCCCCCAAGAAAACTAATGTGAGAATTGTTTGTGAGTTGGAAAGATAATTTTTCCTATAGAAACCTAAGAGAATTACACACGAAAGATTATTTAATTATTAATGAATTATATAGGGAAAATAAAATCATGTGTAATGTGAGATCATTGATATGAATGTATGTTTTATATGTTATATTATTGATTATATGATTGTTTTGATATAGCATGTATGGTGGTGTATGTCAAAATATATGTTATGAATATAATTCATAACAGATATAATTAATATAGTTATTAATAGTTAAATAGGGATTATGTAAGTAATCATTAAGTTACTGAAATGACATGTCTAAAAGACATGCCCATTAATGAAAGACCACCTGCGTGGGTATATAAGCAGGGCCTCATTGTAACATTTATCATCATCTCTTATACATTTTTATATATAATATATTATTATTACGAATACCTTTTGTGTATTTCACAATTAAGTCAACGAGCCTACAACTTTGTTGCTCCATTTGGTATTAGAGCGACGATCTTCTCGCCTGGAAGGAAGCACCTATGCTACTGCTGGCTGCTTTTAGTTGTTACATGTTGTGCCTCAAAATTGTTACCGATCGATGTCTTTATCAATGATGATGGCCGATTTCAAAAAAAAGTTGATCGAACTTGAGATTAAGATCAATAACAATTCCGATAAATTCACGAAACGATTAGTCAACATTGAGGATAAGGTTACAGGAAATTCTGATGACATCAAAAAACTTCAAGAAACAAAAAATCAGATAGAAAGACAAATGTTGAAAATCCGTAGTGAGTCCAGAAACAATCATAACGAACTAATGCAGAAATTAAATGCCATTTGGACAAGTTTAATCTGACGCAAAAACCAATATTCCCGAATATTGAACATAATCAACAAAACAATTTAGCCGATTCAGAAAAAAGAAGAAGATATTTGTGAAGATAATGATGAATATGAAAATGATTCTTCAATAGAAGAAGAAAAAAAAAGGGATGCAGTTTCAAAGGTTGAGATCTCTCCACCAGAAACAAATGAGTTACAGAAAACAACTGAAGAAGAGAAACCTCTCAGTGAAGGTTCTTCTATGCGTGGTGCTGATTCCAAGGATGAAAAGCTCATAGCATTAGGATACAAACCAAAATCTCCTAGTGAAAATTTCCCCATGGATAGTGATGTAAGTGATGTATGCCAGGATGAAAAACTCTTAGCATTAGGATACAAACCAAAATCTCCTAGTAATGTAAGTGATGGAGAGCATTATAGTATACCATGGCAGATAGAAATTTCTAGGATGTGAAGAACAAATTGGAACAAAAGGTGGGAACTGAGGTTTCCTTTTCAATAATTTCGAAAGAAATATTATATATCACAATCGGAAGCAACGACTATTTCCTGACCTACTATTCGAGACCGCCGAATCCTTTCTACGCCACGCTTTCCCCTCGGCAATTCAGTGACCTCTTCATTTCTCAGTTGAACGACCACCTCCAGAATCTATATGAGCTGGGCGCTAGAAAGTTTTTAGTGACGACCATTCCACCAATTGGGTGCACACCTTATGATTTTTGGCAGTACCCAAACAGGACTAAAGATGCCAATGGATGCATCTCATTTATGAACGAGGATGTGCAGAGCTACAATAAGGAATTTTTATCCTCCATTCAAATGCTTCAACACCGATATTCGGATGCCCATTTCATTTACAACAATGCCACCGAGGCTGCACTTCAGATATATAAAAATCCCACCACCTATGGAATTAAGAACGTGGGCGAGGCATGCTGTGGCTTCCAAGCTGGGGGCTTAACGCCGGGCATACTGTGCCTTCGAGGTGCTCGCATTTGCGCCAATGCATCACAATACTTTTTCTTCGATGGATTCCACCCCACATCCAATTCTGGTGATAGAGGTGAACTGGGTATAAGCCACCCTTACGAGAGAGACTTAAAACAAAAGTCGGGTACCAGTGTTCAATGACATGCCAAGCAGATAATCCCAAGTGACGAAAATTGTCAAAAAAAAAAGAAAAGCTTTCAGGATAAAGATTTTCGAGAGGAAGGCAATGTTATGAATATAATTCATAACATATATAATTAATATAGTTATTAATAGTTAAATAGGGATTATGTAAGTAATCATTAAGTTAGTGAAAGGGCATGTCTAAAATACATGCCCATTAATGAAAGGCCACCTGCGTGGGTATATAAGCAGGGCCTCATTGTAACATTTATCATCATCTCTTATACATTTTTGTATATAATATATTATTATTATGAATACCTTTTGTGTATTTCACAATTAAGTCAACAAGCCTACAGCTTTGTTGCTCCAATATATCTAGTATGACATGAATATACATGGTACTTTATTAATAATGGAAGTTTTGTCTTCATGGATAACCTGATTGGAATTTGGGATGATATATATATATATATATATTCAACAACTATAAGAAAACTTAGGGCCAAGTTTAATCCAACTAGTCTAAGTGTCCCACCTTGGCAAAGTTACTTTTGTGACACTTAGAGAGGGTGATTTTGAGGACATACTCATGTACATTCTTATATGATATAGACCTAGTCCGGGTCACTTAGTTTGTATGTGCTTATGATAATATCTATGGTTTTGTGCATAAGAAGTTATTTTGGTTAAGAGCATATTATCGATGTTTTCTCTTTTGGTATCCTAGTTTGGACATAGGTGTATGACATGGATGGTGATCCATGATTGAGACACATAGATCCATGGATGATCATGGTTACGTGGAACATATGGTTAATTATTATTTATGGATGATAAATAATTTTGGAAGTCATGATACATGATTTGTATGATTATATATGCTTGATATTGTATTGAGCAAGATCTGGCAAGGGACATGGTTATTTGCAAAAAAGGATGCTCAAATAATAAATGAGTGTGGAAGTCATGATACATTTTTATGATTTATATATGCTTAATCTTGTATTGAGCAAGATGTGACAGGTGACGTGGTTATTTTCAAACAAGGATGTTCACATTATAAATGGTTGTAGAAGTCATTTCTCCATAACCAAAATTATTGTGGAAGTTGTTAGCCCAAGTATGTCAGTGATCAAATAACTCTTTCAATTGTCTTCCATTAAGTCATAGGTCAAATTTTTTACTTTTTCAAACTAGTTCTTAGAAAAAATTTTGGTTAGTGAAGAAGGCTAACCATGTATGCTGCTCCTTCATTTCATTTATCATCACCATTGTCAAGGTCATCGCCATAATCAATTTCAAGGTCACCATCTCCATCATCATCATTCAAAAGGTGTAGGGTTATGTCATTTCATTTCATTTAGGTCAAGTCTAGGTTCAACCCCGTCTTTGGAAAAATATTCACATTTTCACTGAGAATAAGGAAGTAATCCTTCATTTCATCCATGAAACCCTAATTAAGGAGTAAGCAAGTTTATGTAATTCAAATAAAGCCACCTTTCTTGTTTCATATGGCTCAAATTTCAAGAAAAAGTTTAAAACATCTCATCTATGTCTCACTGTTTCATGAAAATTGAAGAACTCTGTCACTGTCTCTTTTAAAGGACAAAAAAGTCATCATCCACTTTCAGAGCTCCAAGGAAGGTCATTTTGACCTACTATCCTAGTCAAATGAAAAAGAGTGTCATTTCAAGCTTCAAAGACATCTTATCTATTTTAAAAAGTCATGTCCCATGTGAAATTTCAAAACTGTTCACAAGCAGTCTCACTGTCTCATGAAAAGGATAAAATTTGTCTCAAGGTCTCATTTTAAATGTCTAAGAAGGTCATCTCAAGTGTCAAGGAATGAAAAAGAGGTTAACTCTGTCCTCTCATCTTACTTAAAGAGCCAAATAGTCACCTTTCATGTCAAAGGGTTCAAAAAGCGTTATTTTATCTTCTCACCTCTTTTGAAAAAGCCAACATGTCATCCTCCAAGTTGCACAAAGGGTTTAAAAAGGTCATTTCAAAAGTCAAGATGAGTGAAGGAAATCAAATTTGTTTTATTTCATCCCATGTGAATGTAGAAATTATATAACTTATGTGTTATATGTCCAAGATTCTCCTGATCTCACACTATTTTAACTTCATGCGAAATACAAAATCTATTCCACCATTGATCATTTGTGGAAATTAAATCAAGATTGCAATGCCCACATGAAACAATAAAAATCCACACACATTAACACAGTTGCTTAACAGGAAATCCTGAAGATTAAAACCCCAACTATATGTATATAATATATTTCATAGAGATCATATAACAATACTCATACAAAGCTGATCATATCAAGCTCTCAGTACAATACAATCGCTACACACTAATCAAGAACAATCAACAAAAATCTGCACTGATTTTTGCCCTCCTGATAGCCTGCCTATATTGCACAATCCCTGCTAAAGAATGGCTCTGGATGAGTTCGAATTGCTCCAGCCTTTCTCACACAATCCTCATTGGAATCTCCAATGAATGTGTGGTGCATACAATGCAACACTATAGTCACAACTGATAGTCACACTTGCTCTTTCACCAATCTCTCCACTGAGTCTCCACTGATCTGTTTTGCACTGTAGTTAACTATTGTCTCTGTCCAGTTAAATAATGAGTTATTATTTAGTGAATTAATTTAACTAATTAATTCACTCAAATCCACCGAAGGAATCAATCGCTAGAAATAGACACAATCAGTTCAACTGAGTTTAACTCCACAAGTGTAGTTAAACTAGAAACCAACTCCACCAACTACTTCTCCAACTCCACCAAACTCTGCCACTTGAGTTCTAACTGAAGTGCTCCATGCATGAACCACTAGTAGCTCTAGGAATTGTGTAATTCCTTCAGCTAGCTGATCTGAACAATCTGTTAACCGAATGTCAGTGCTCCAAGAGAATAAGATAATGTTTAGAGTCCAAATATTATTAAGAGCTAATAATATCCGACATGTCTATTTTTTAGACTGGCAGTCTAAAAATAGACTTCGCCCAAAATGTCTAAAAATAAAAGTCCATCTATTTTTCCAACTGGACCAACCATCCACAAATAACATCATGCAACTCATAGAATATGATCGACATGTCTAAAAATAGACATAGTCTAAAAATAGACTTTGTGCCAAAAATAGCCTGCGGGCCCACTTAGTGAAGGCGAATCTTTTCACTAAGCTCATCTTGTTAAATCTCAACTCTCCCTCTCAACAAGATAGGGATTATCTGCCACCTTGATCCTGTCTCTATGGTATTCGAATTTTCTCCTGGTGAGCGCCTTCGTCAGAATATCTGCATCCTGATCTTTCATAGGAATGTAAGAAAGCAACATGATCCTCCGCTGCACACAATCTCTGATATGATGGTACCAGATGTCAATACGTTTAGATATATCATGTAATACTGGATTAACCAAGAGTTTAATGCAACTTTGATTATCAGAATATATCACAGTAGGATCTAAATGAGAACCGAACAAGCTGACGAGGATCTTCCTCATCCATATAGCCTCACATGCAGCCAAAATTGCTACCATGTACTTGGCCTCCGCTGAACTGATTGCCACGGATCTTTGTTTCCTACTGTACCAAGAAACTATTGTATATCCGATACTGAAAATCCCTTCATATATGCTCTTTCTATCCGTTGGGCTTCCTGCCCAATCTGCATTCATGAAGCCATGCAGCTTCACCTCATCCGACAGTCTGTACCACAATCCATACTCAGACGTGCCCCTAAGATACCTCTGGACATGCTTTCCTGCCTTCCAAAAGAGATTGGTAGGCTTCACCATCACTTGTGAAAGCTGGTTCACAGCATAGCATATGTTCGGTCGTGTATTGACTAAATACATGAGTGAACCAACAAACTGTCGATAAACAGTGGCATCCACTACCTCTGTCGATGTAGCATCCTCCTTCCTCCAACCACCAGGAAGAGGAGTGTCGATAGGCTTGCAGCCTCGCATGTGAAACTTCTCCAGTATCTCCCAAGCGTACTTGCCTTGAGACACAAACAGTTCACCTTTCCACTGCCAAATTTCCAATCCTAGGAAATAATGAAGGAGGCCCAAGTCCTTCATCTCGAACTCCTTTGCAAGATCTGCGTTGCATGAGTGTATCAACAGTTCATCACCCGTTAGTATTAAATCATCTACATAAAACACAATGATCAAAAGCTTACCCTCCACCACAATCTGGTATAGGTTTGGATCCGCCTCACTCTTGGTGAAACCAAGTTCAGTGAAATAACTGTCTATCCATGTGTAACAAGCACGAGGTGCTTATTTCAGCCCATACAACGCTCTTTTGAGCCTGCACACATGCGACTTGCTACTGAATATTTCAAATCCTTCAGGCTGCTTAATGTACACCTCCTCCTCAATGATTCCATTGAGGAATGCAGTCTTTACATCCATCTGATGAATGTGCCAACCCATATGCGCTGAGAGAGCAAGGATGGTCCGTATGGAAGAATACCTTGCGACAGGTGCAAAGGTTTCTTCATAGTTGATCCCCTTGATCTGCGAGAAGCCCCGGGCAACAAATCTTGCTTTATACTTCTCAACGATCCTATCAACAGCTTGCTTCACTTTGTAGATCCATCTCAAACCTACCATTGATTTCCATTTTGGCCTTGGGACAATCTCCCATCCACTGTTTCTGACAATCGAATCATACTCTTCCACCATGGCATCTACCCGTGCGGGATCCTCCACAGCTTCCTTGAAAGAGGATGGCTTCGTCACAATACACTTGCTCATCAGAGCCATGTATCTAGTAAATCGGTCAGGTGGCTGTCTCTGTTTGTACTGTGATGTAGGAACTCCTACATTCTGCACTGCATCAAGATTCAGTCGCTCAGCTTCTATAGTGCACTTCCACCCTCTGATGTTTGGTGCTGCATGAGTGGTTTCTTCCACTCCATGAAGCTCCTCTTGTGGCTGATCCACATCTTGAGGCTCATCTTTAGGAACAAGTAGCTCCTCGTCTGCATGCAAGTGTAGCTCCCTCTCAAGCGACAACTTCATGGCTTTCTCCTCATGAAATTTGATATCCCGTTGCACGACAGTCATCCGACTATCTGGAAAATACACACGATAATTTTGGGGTGTTTCTATGTACTCCACGAATATTCCAACCTTTGCGGTCAGCTCCAGCTTCTTCCTGGCATCCTTCATCACATGAATGTAAACAGGTGAGCCAAAAATCTTCAAATGAGAAATATTAGGCTTCTTACCAGAAAACACCTCTTCGGGTGTACTCATGCCAAGTACTCTATGAGGACAACGATATTGCACATAAACCACAGTGTTTCATGCCTCAGCCCACAAGTGTATGGGAAGGCCCTGATCATGCAACATCGCTCGTGTAGCACCCACGATAATTCTGTTCTTCCTCTCAGCGACCCCGTTTTGCTGTGGGTTATGAGGCGCTATGAGTTCTCTTCAAATTCCTTCTTTGCTACAGAAGTATTTGAATTCTCTAGAGATGTATTCACCACCATTATCGCTCTAGAGAGCTTTCACTTGCTTCCTCGACTCTTTCTCAAACAACACCTTGAACTCACAGAACTTTGAGTATGTCTCGCTCTTATTTTGCATGAAGAATATCCAACACTTACGAGAAAATTCATCAACAAATATCACATAATACTTGTGCTTCGCTATTGAAGCAACCGAGAAAGGTCCACACACGTCTGTTTGAATTCTCTCAAGGATCGTCGAAGCACGACTATCCTTCTCATGAAAAGTGGTCTTCACAAATTTTCCAAAAGTACATCCCTTTCACTAATCTGACTGTGCAAGTGTACCTTTGGGAAGCCCGACAGAAATATGCTGCAAAATTTTCAAAGCGCCATGGTGAATATGGCCCAATCTCTTATGCCACAATTCACCCTCATCTCGGCTCACCACTCCTTCTACTTTGCCTGCCATTGTAGCGCAGCCATCTACCTGCAATTGATAAATATTCTTAACTCAAATCTCTATCCTCATGGTTTGACTAGTTGTTTTATGGCGCAGGAAAGATTTTCCCTCGCTAAAAACAACATCATAACCCTTGTCTTCCAGCATTGCCATGGAGATCAGATTCTTCTTCAATCCCGGAACATGCATGAAATCCTTCAAGATGAAAGGTTTACCGGACTCCCTTTCAAAGGAAATGGTCCCGATACCAGTCGCACTGTATCTACCATCATCGCCCATCTCGATGTGCACTCCAAGATCCTTTTCCTCCGGATCATTAAACAAATCTTTGTCTCCAGTCATATGGAAAGACGCACCACTGTCAAGAAACCACACTGATCCCATCACACTTGAAACCAATCACGCGATCAAAGAAAAATCCAGCTGAAATTGCGAGGCTAAGGCCTCTTCAGCTACAAATCCAACAACCTGCTTATTCTTCTTCTTCTGTGGACATTTAGTGGCAAAATGTCCATGCTCGTGACCGTGAAAACACTTCACTTTGGACAAATCATGCTTCTTTCCTTTAGCTTCGGATTTGGAAGATTTCTTCCCTTTTCCTTTCCGAGCTTTGGCAGCCAAAGCGCAATTTTCTTCATCTTCATTCTTCGATGAAGATCCATCCCTAGTACCCCGCCTTATCTCTTCCTGCACAAGATCCGACCAAAGTCACTCCCATCCTGGTAGTTTCTCTCGTCCATTGACAGAGTCTTCGTAGCTATGCCAACTCTTCGAAAGCCCAAGGAGAGCCAAGCTCACCAAGTCTTCTTCATCAACAGTAACCCCCACACTTCCCAGCTCATCCTTGCAGTGGACAAACTTCGTGAGGTATTTTGGAATACTATCACCTTTCTCCATTTTTATTTTTTTGAGCTTGTCTTTAAGCGGCAACTTCCTCTGGTCACTTCTGCTTTGGAACAAGTCTTTCAAAGCATTCCACATTAAGAAGGGAGTGGCTTTCTAGTGAAGGATGGACATAATGTGGTCCTTCACACCTTCCAACAGAATCCTTCGACACTTTTCTACCTTCTTTTTCCATGCGTCAAGTGCGGCAGCATCACTAGAAGCAGGCTTCAGAATATCAAAATCTATGAACTCCTTCAACCCATTATCATCTAGCACCACCTCCATCCTGTCCTTCCATGATATGTAATTCAAGCTGATCTGAAGGGCATACTCCAATCGCAATCTGTTGAAAGACATTTCAATGAATTCTCAACTTTGACACCAAGAAAACACTGCAACAAATTCAAATTCCACCAGCACAAAACTCAACCGCTTCAACAATTGCAATCTCCTCCAATGATCAACACTTCTCTGATACCATGTAGAAATTATATAACTTATGTGTTATATGTACAATATTCTCCTGATCTCACACTGTTTTAAATTCATGCAAAATACAGAATCTATTCCACCATTGATCATTTGCGAAAATTAAATCAAGTTTGTAATGCACACATGAAACAATAAAAATTCACACACATTAACAAAGTTGTTTAATGGGAAAGCCTGGAGCTAAAAACCCCAACTATATGTATATAATATATTTCATAGAGATAATGTAACAATCCTCATACAAAGCTGATCATATCAAGCTCTCAGTACAATGCAATCGCTACACACTAATCAAGAACAATCAGCAAAAATCTGCACTGATTTTTTCCCTCCTGATAGCCTACCTCTACTACGCAATCCCTGCTAAAGAATGGATTTGGATGAGTTTGAATTGCTATAGCCTTTCTCACGCAATCCTCATTGGAATCTCCAATGAATGTGTGGTGCATACAATGCAACACTATAGTCACAATTGATAGTCACACTTGCTCTTTCACCAATCTCTCCATTGAGTCTCCACTGATCTATTCTGGACTATAGTTAATTGTTGTCTCTGTCCAGTTAAATAATGAATTATTATTTAGTGAATTAATTTAACTAATTAATTCACTCAACTCCATTGAAAGTATCAATCATTTAGAAACAAACACAATCAGTTCAACTGAGTTTAACTCCACAAGTGTAGTTAAACTAGAAACCAACTCCACCAACTACTTCTCCAACTCCACCAAACTCTGCCACTTGAGTTCTAACTGAAGTCCTCCATGCATGAACCACGAGTAGCTCTAGGAATTGCGTAATTCCTTCAACTAGCTGATCTGAACAATCTGTTAACTGAATGACAATGCTCCAAGAGAATAAGATAATGTTTAGAGTCCAAATATTATTAAGAGCTAATAATATCCGACATGTCTATTTTTTAGAATGGCAGTCTAAAAATAGACTTTGCCCAAAATGTCTAAAAATAGAAGTCCATCTATTTTTCCAACTTGACCAAACATCCACAAATAACATCCTGCAACTCATAAAATATGATCGACATGTCTAAAAATAGACTTTGCGCCAAAAATAGCCTACGGGCCCACTTAGTGAAGGCGACTCTTTTCACTAAGCTCATCATATTGTTGAATCTCAACAGTGAATGAGTAAAAAGTCATTTTCAAAATCATAAAAGGGTCAAAAAGGTTTTTATAAGCATAAAAGGGAAAAGGTAAGGGTTGTCAAAGCTTATAAAGGGTGACTGAACTTCATGTTTATTCAAAGTAACCCTTAACTCTTTTAAACTCCAAATCCAAGCATTAAAAATTCCTTTGTTACCCTTCTGAGGCTTGTTTTCTCATTAAAAGTAGCATTTTTACGCTTCTATGGAGGTAAAAGTAGCACTGTTACTCTTTTGTGGAGGTAAAAGTAGCACTGTTACGCTTTTGTGGAGGTAAAAGTTGCACTATTACACTTCTGTGGAGGTAAAAATAACACTTTTACGCTTCTGTGGAGGTAAAATTAGCATTGTTATGCTCCTGTGGGAGTGAAAACCTCCTATTACGCTCGTGTCTGTGTGAGGGAAAAAGCGTTCTTATGCTTATGGGTAGTGTAAAAGCTTTGTTACTCTCCTGTGGGTGAGGGAAGCAGCTTTTTTACGCTCCTGCGTGGTAATAAAATCCTTTGTGTTACACTCTTTTCAGTTGGAAAAACTGTTGTTACACGTCTATTAGTGTTGGAGAGGGGCAATGTTATGCTCATGTAGGTGGCTAGCTCCAGTGTTGTTGAAGGCCGAAACCCAGATTATGACCTCAATTCATTTCTCTAGTCTCTTCACAAGGTAAGCAACCATCCTTTGCTTGTTTTGGATCAGATTTACATTGTTTTTATATCTCTTTTATGTATTCTCCATCTCTCCACTGTCCACATAAAAAAAATCTTTTGTAAAAACCCTACCCCATTCAACCCAAAACCTAACCTATTCAAACCTAAACCCTAACCTATCACACAAAATACATTCATACACCCCCATGGCCATCTGCATTCCTATCACATTACCCTCCATAACATGTCAAGAATAATAAAATTCTAATCTAAGGCTATTTTACACAGTAAGAGGAGTGAAAACAGTGAAAACATAAGTGACTGTGTTTTAGGGTTTTGAAGGATTTAGATTTATCCATTTTCACTCATTCCACTTGCATTGGAGCTAAGGTGTCAGAATACCCTTTGAAATTTTATCATTTTTTTTTCCAGCTCCATAACCCTAAAAAATCGAAACACTTCTTCACTAGTTTTTTCCCACAAAAAAAATTGGGAAATGACTGTGTTTTGAGGATTTGAATGACCTAAAATCCTCCATTTTCCTTCCAATTTCATTGTGGAGACAAGACACCATCCTATTCACTGAAATTTTGACATAAGTTTTACTCAACCCCATCACCCCTTTTTCACCTCACAAACTTGCCCTACTGCTGCAAAGGCTATTCATAGTCAAAATTGGGAATTTCCCGTGTTTTAGACATTTTGACACATTCCACTCATCCATTTTATCTCATTCCACCTTCAAATTGAAGCTGACACACAACACTACCTAATCCAAATTTTCTAGATTTTTCTCAGCTTCAAGGCCCTCCATTTCATCCACCAAACTCACACCTTCATACACTTTGTTTTCCAAATTTCCATTCTCATTCACTCGTTTCATTGAAATCCTAGGGTTTTCATAATTCTAGTGACCAACACCATGGAAAGTGACAAGAAGAGCTTCAAAGAGGGTTCCATATCAGACTTGAACCATTCACCATGCACAATATTAATGCTTCACCATTAGCCAGAAGATGCTTTCAAAGGACTCAATGCTTAACATTTTGTGAAAGGCTTAGGGAAGGAGGGTATCATTTTTAGTTGTCTAACCTTTTTGCAATCAGATACAATATTGGAAAGGTCACTCTTGCAGGCATGGAGATCATCTTATCATATGACCTAATTGCTTCAACTATAAGTATCCCTTCTCATGGAGAGCATTGGTTCAAGGGTATGGATCTTGACATTGAAAACCACAAGCAGTTTCTAAATCCTCATGCTAGAGATGATCCAATTTTTTTTTTTCGTTTTATAATTCTTAGAAATAAGTATTCTCCTCTGATGATGTTTATAATGAAGTACTTTACATGTGAAGGAAGATTCTCTAGGTTATATAGGTATCACATCAAGCTTTTGATGCATTTTACCAGAGTCAAAACACTTGATTTGCCTCATTATTTATACATGAGATTGATTAAGATGGATGAGAAGGTTTAGACCAGAATAAAAGATAATCATACTAGTCTCTTTCATCATGGCCTTATCAAGCTCATTGTGCTGCATCCCTTGTCATCCATAAACATGACATGGGAAGATTTCTTGGAAGGTTGTGAACGACGCTTTCTGTCTTACCTACATCATCACCACATATAATGGATATTGGCACTTCTAGCATGCCTATTCAACTTTCAGATGTCCCTAGGGTTGTGGGATTTTCTCACACATATGAGAGAGGGAGGAGGCAATTTTTTGTACCTAAGTATACCAGGAGATTTCTTACACTTAGCACCTGTTGTAATGATTATTTGGTTTTGATAAGTTAGCATATTAGTCAAAAATAAATTCAAAATGTTAAGTTATGCTATGGATGAAAAGGAAAATTAAATTAAAATGTTAGTACTATTGTTGATTTTAAACATCCATATCAAATAAAATGTTAGAAGTTATTTTCCCTAAAAAATGAAGGCATGAAAATTTTAGGCAAGCAAAAGAAAAAAATAAAATGCTTTGGTTTCAATAATGGATAAATTCAAAGGCTGCTTGTTTAAATGAGCCATTTAAATGTTTAATTTTCATTAAATTATGGTTAATCTGCTTTAAAAAGCGTTAATCCTTTCTATGAAATATTTAACATCAAACTTTATATTTAGGTGCGTATTATTTTTATAGCCTAAGTCACTAAGAAATAAAACATGTCTTGTTGGCTTTAATAAAAAGCATGCATATTTTGACGATAGATATGCTCCCCACCCAAATCAACGACAGAGAGAGAGTTCACACCCCCCGAGACCAAATCTCGTTAACAAGGGGGAGGGGAGTCCAAAAAGTAGTTTTACGCCTAAACCTTACGTGTCTCAATCTCAACACTTTGCACCCCCCCGCTCAAAACCGAAAACCATTTGCTACCCTCTCCAAAATCCACCATGGTTTTCATCTGTCAAGGGATAATCACCCCGTGCCTTGACTGTTTTCCCTTCATCCAATCAAATATTGCCAGCTGTCATATTCGTTGCCTCCTATTCGTTCATTACACCTCCGCTCCCAGACCGTTAGCCTCCACATCACAGCTCCGCTCCAAATTTTTAAAGAGGCTATGGTCACAATAAAACCATTAACCAGACCCTGCATGTTATAAAAAAACCCGAGACCTCCTCTTTGTCACTTTTTTCTAATTTGTTACTGTTTGTTGCAGGTTAAACAATAATTTGCACACATTCTTCTGCAAATATTATTAATCTGTCACCAGATTCCATCAGCCTGCTCTCTATTATCCAGTTAGCCATACCTTTCTCCTATTTTCATTTATTTTGTCTGTCAGTATGGCCCAAAAGGGGAGAACTAAAAATACAAATACAAAATAAACCTCTGTTTCCACAATCCCAGTCTATCTTGACCATGTTCCCCTCGTTGACTCCCTTTTCAAAATTGTAGATGCCGAATGTGAGTTCAACTTTCATGAATTACATCTTTCGCTCAAACAAAAGTACCTTGAAAAACAAGATCACATCATATTCTGGGAATCACTGTTGCCCTTTTCAGCTTTCCAAAAACACTCTTGTTAGGCCAGATATGACCCTATAAAAAGAGCAGTGGAGGCCCAGAATGGAGACATTCTGATCACCATCTTTGCTGAAATAATTAATCAGATGCTCCTAATTCATACATTAGACTCCCTTAGCCATTTTTCACTAGTAGCTCTTATGGATCTTTACCATAAGCTGACTTTCCCACAGAGAGCCCAAATTTTTGAGATCTTTATTCCTGAGGATGCTGAATTACCCAAAAAGAATCCACCCTACCCATCTTCCATATTCCCTGAAGCCTCCAAGCACTATATTTCTCTACTTTCTTACTTATTAGGATATCAAGATGATAAAATTGTAGATGAACCTATCCTTGGATTCCTCTCCATCTTTAATGAAGACCAACAACCAACATTCATGTATAATTACAGTCAATTGTTGGATGATATTATACATGAAAAATTTATGAATCTTAATACATAGGGAGTTTTTAAGTACAACTTTGTACTTATACATATGTTTCTTTTTTAGTAGGGAGATATTTTTCCCATCAAACTCAGCAAACAAGATGAACAAGGAGTGAATCAATCAGTGATTCATTGCAAAAAAATAGTCAAAGATACTTCATCAAATTCTTCATTTTCATGTTTTATAGAGACATTCATACATCCATTGGCACAACTTATTAATAGTGAGACAAAGCCAAGGATTGGAGATGAGATAAAAATAATTCTACACATACGTGAGAAAACTAAAACTGGTGATTGGTATTTATACCAGAAATACATAGAGATAAGGGTGTATGGTTGCAAGCTTGCATCATGCAAGCTGCCCAAATATGTTCCTATGAGAATATTTTCTTTGGAATATATTAGGAAGATGATAAACATGGATGACCTACACTTTGTGTCAAGCAAAAGGAAATCATAGTTTAAAATCAAGTCAAAGGTTGGATCATTCATCTGTAACACCAGTTCAGCTGGTATTGAGGCAAACGCATTGTTAAAGAATATGAATTTCCAACCTTCTTTCACCTGGTCTTATGACCCTTTTGGAATAATCTATGCTCTAAGAGTTGAATTGAAAACAAATCCCTATAATCATACTCCAAGACCATAGATAGAGAAATTTATGAATCAAGGTTAGTGGATTGAGGGAACACTTCAAGAAGCAGAGGAACATGTTTTATCTACATCTAATACATAGACTCCAGTTGCTCGGAGCAAGCAACAGAAGAGGGTAAGAGAGGAGACTACATCATCTGTGGAGATTATGAAAGAGTTGATTATGCAACAGAAAAAGCCAAAGATTGTCTTTACAATTACAACAGAAGAAAAACAACTAGAGATAATTAATCTTGGAGATCTAGAGGTTTCTACATCATTAGGAACCAACATTCCAAACACTCCTATAGTTTCACCTTCTAGAGAACCTCTCGAAATTATTCAGTATACAAGGACCATTTCTATAGATGATCAAATCATCTTCTCAAGGTTCCTTGAAATCAAACATAAGAATGAGACTTTAAATTCTAGTGTATATAGCCAATTTTGGAAATAGACCTCCACTTCCTAGCATAGGCTTCTTTCTGCTTTTAACAGTGAGAAAGGCAGAATGTAGATGGATTTTATGCAAGCCCAAGTACCATTTCCCAAGTCTCCATTAGACTATAAAAAGGCTGTATTTTCATTTGATTCCAATCAAATCCATCCAATTGATCAGATGGATATGCATAGACAGTCTGGCGAAATGTTGTTTTCCACCATGACAACCACAACAATGTCTCTTGCTAAACTTAGGGCTACTCTATCTAATCTTCAATCTCAGCTCAAATATTAAAATTTTTTCTTATTTAGCTAAAGATAAAAAGCTCAAGTCATTAGAAGCTCTCGTAGTTAAGATTGGTTATGACCCAAAGGACTGCAAGGCAGTAGAAGAGATACTTAAAAAGAAAAATGCAGACATTGCAGCTTTGTGAAAACAGTTAAAACTGCCTTCAAATAAGGATCCTCAGACCAAAGAAATTGAAGAGAGTGAGAAGAACAGTGAATAAATGCTCAAGCTTATCATTGAGCAAAATATACAACTAAATAATATGGAAGAACAAATTGAAGGGCTACTAAAGGAGAAAGAAGCAACACAACTTGCTATGGTTCCAGTCACAACAGTTCCAATAACAGTTGCAAGTACAAAAACACGCTCATCATCAACAACTATTGAGTCTACATCAACAACAACTGATCCAACAAGATTATCACAAGAATTGGCCTCACAAAAACAGGAAAATGAAAATCTATTGAAAAAATTCCAGAACTTAGGGTTGCAGAAAATAAAAAATGGTACTCTGTATATGGAGGAGATGTAGAAGTCCTATAGATTGGGACTTAATATTAAGAAATTGGAAAGTGAGTCCCTAATGATAGATACCTTGGCCCAAGCCAAGGAAAATATTTAGACAGACATCAGTCAATCCATGACAGAAATATGGCCATCCATACAAATAATATTTGAGCAACAAGAACTCATTACCAGAGGCAGGGAAAAATAGAAGAACATAAAACAACCTGGAAGACCAAGCCAATATAAGCGAAATATATGATAAATGTATTAACTTCAAAAAATAGAGAAGAGTAGGAAGAGATAAACATTCTTGACAGAACAACTACTATTTTGGAGATTAAGAAGGTCTTACAAAAGAAGAATTTGATTAACCAGTTAGAGACAAAGTGTCAAACCTTGGACGTTGTTATCCAAATGTTTCCTTCAAAATTTAATGTTTTGAATCAGAAAGGACTACCAGGATTGGTAGCTCTAAATGATAAGTTAATCAAAATAGAAGATTTTTGTAAGAAATTATATACTATTACAGTGGATAGAGTTAAGTTTGCAGGAATCAAATGACAGATGACAGGGAAGGCCTTTCTAGAAGCCTTAGAGTTCGATTTGACCATCAAACATGAAATTAGGCATGTGTTCCTTAAAAATCCCACTTTCGAAAGATACACAGAAGTGGATGAATTATTTAGAAATATGGTGAATTTAAAAATCCCAAGTGAATAAAGATGGGATAAATTGTGAGATACAATTGAGTAATTTTTGATCCTAAAAACATGACAACATGACAACATTTCAAGGGCCAAGTCATCAACAACCTCCTTCAAAGAAGTGACACATCATCCAATAGTTTCCTTCTTGCTATTATTTGATACTGTTTTTGTAATCAAGTCTAGATATTTTATTAGTCTTAGAACTAGTATAAATAACTCTCATTACGAGTTATTAAGGGTTGCACCCTTGGATAAGCATTTTGTAAGCATCAGTGCACAAGATTTTGATCATTAATAATAAATGAAGGATTCTAGATTTGTTTCATACAACTTTGTTCTCCAGCGTGTTTTCCAATTTATTATTACATTATGTTTTCTACATGTATTTATTTTTTATGAAGATAACTAGGTGAGATTAACCGAGTTTCAGTTGTCTTGGATTCTTCCAGAAGTTATTATATATATTAGAGAATGATTTACTGAACTATCTATTTATGTAAGTCCCTCTCATCAATAAATTATCAACATCTTCATAATGCTAAATATATTTTGTTAAACTTTTAGACATTGTTTGAAAGTTTTCACTCTTATGATCATTTAAAACATTCAATTTGAATATTTAAAAAATCATATCTTCTTACATATTCTGCTTAATCACCTGCAAATATAAATCATTGTGTGGAATAAAACAACAACCCTTTGCCTTATTAATTAATATTATCTAAAGGTTTATACATAGTTGTTGCAAATTTGTTTTATGCATTGGTCATTGAAAATTCCAACCTTAAAACAAAAAAAATATTATAGATGCTCTGGCATAATTTATTGAACACCCTTAAGATCCATAAAAATATATTCAACTCCACTTCTTCCTCCACCTTCTTTAACTCCTCCATCTTCACCTCCTCCTTCCCCGTCTTCTTCCTCTACTTCTATAGAGTCCACCACTAAAAATTTTTCATCCTCATCTTCAAGTATGGATGCTTTTAAGCCAATTTTTCAAGCAATATATGCTGCCCTATTACTCCCAAACATACTTAATGATTTTCCTGCTGGATATATGAAACATATCCCAAGATTTAATGGAGAAACTGGTTCGTCAACTGAAGATCATTTAGCAAAATTTCTAGATTTTCTTGATAGCATGAAAATAGAATGAAAATGTTTATATGAGATTGTTTGTGCAGTCTTTAGAAGGAAATGGTAGAATTTGGTTTACAGAGTTACCAACACATTCTATTAGATCCTGGGAAGAGTGGACAACTATTTTTAAAAATCAATGGGGTGTGAAAAATCGTCCTATTTATTTCTTAACCGAATTTGAAGAGTTGAAAAGAAATTATGGTGAACCAATAGTTGATTTCATCAAAAGATTTAATAAAATTTATCACAAGGCACCTCCTGATTGTAAACCACCTATAGCAGTAGCAAATGTTAGATTCTCCAAATCCTTTGAGGATCCTTTTGCCGCCATGTTCAGAGAGAGAAAAAATCGTACCTTATAAGACATGCAAAAAAATTCTATAGATATTGAAGCAAATAGGTCTGCCTCAGATAAGTTAAAGGCCAAAACTGAAAAAGCCCAAAGAAAAATAAAATCAAATTAGGAAGCCTCTTCTTCCTCTAAATCTAAAAGTGAAGACTAAAAAATAGATGAAATCACATCACTTCTTAGAAACCTTTCAAATAGGATTTCTAAGATTGAAACATAACCTAGAACAGTCCAACAAACTGTTGCTAGACCCCAAACACAAACCCAAGTCCAATTCAAGAAATCCCCCAATTGCAAATTATTTAGAGACCAAATAATGATCAAGTACCTACACCTTTGTTGATTGATGATGAAAAACCTGATGATAATACTTTTTCAATTACTGAAGATATTAACAACATAGAAAATACATCTATTCAGATTGCTATTGGCCCTATCCCTCAGAGTCAAATGTCCTAATAAGTTCAGGAAATTTCTCAGGTCTCTAAATATAAAGCCTTCTCTGAATTTTAATTGTTGAACTTAACATAAGGTATGATTTAAGACCAAGAGCAGGTCCTGGTATACATCCTAAAGATCCTTCCATAAATGAGCCTCAAGTGAAATCTGCTGAAACTCAAACTACTTCTATTCAACCTCTAAATCAGCCAAATGAGACTTCACAAATTGATAAAACAATTTTGACTACTTTTAATGTTGAAAAAGAATCAGAAAGAGTTAAAATTCCTATCCCACTTTCAGAACTTTCTAAAAATCCTGGATATAAGAGTCAAGTCACAAAATGGATCCAAAACTCTAGTGTAGATTCTGAAGGAGATGTCATTAGCCTTCAAGATGAGAAACCATCATTAGTTTTTGGTCCAAGTTCTGATATGATAGATGAAACTGTGCCTCCATTTTATGTACTTTGAAAGCTCACGATTCATTGTTATATAATTTTATGTTAGATTCTTGAGCCTCACATAACCTTATGCCTAATGTTATCATGGATCAATTAAACCTTGAAATCACTAGATCTTATCATGACCTATACACCTTCAATTCCAAAAGAGTTCCTTGCTTAGGACTTGTAAAATTTTTAGTGGTCACTCTAGCTAAAATACCAGTGAAAAGTATAGTCCTAGACATTGTTGTAACTGATATTCCTCCAAGTTTGGAATGCTTCTTTCAAGATCATGCTGTGCCAAACTAGGAGGAAGCCTTCAGATGGATATGTCTTTTGCCACAATTGTTGTGTATGGAGGAGAAAATCTTAGGTTGTATAGAGAGGTCAGATTTATACATACTGTGTGTAAAGGAAATAAAGCTAAAAATCATCCCATTTATGCAATTGACCAATATTTTGGTTTCTTCCAACTATTTTCAAACACTTCACATAATTTTGAACTTAAGATTGAAGATGTAGCTGAAACTCCTAAATCTGCTCAAAATGATATTTGGAAACTTTTCTTTGATGGGTCTTGCACCAAATATGGAGTTGGAGCTGGTATTTTTTTAATTTCACCAGAGAAAGAGAACATAACCCAATCATGCAAGCTAGATTTTGAGGTTACAAATAATGCTGCAGAATATGAAGCTTTCCTTCTAGGCTTAGAGCTTGCTAGAAGAATAAAGGTGAAAAATTTAAGTTTTTTTAGTGATTATGAACTTATAGTAAGACAAGTTAGGAATATTTGTCAAACCAAACAGTTAGGATTAGGTCTTACAAAAATGAAGTTTGGGATTCAATTGAAAAATCCTTTAATTTTTTTAATATAAATTTTGTTCCTAGAAATGAAAACAATCATGCAAACTCTTTAGCTGTTTCTGAAAGTTATTTTAAAATACCAAACTAAATGCAAGTTCAATACAAAATTCAAGTCAAATATAGGCCATATATTATAGATAGTCTAAAGTATTGGAAAACATTTGAAGATGGTGGACAAATGAAATCCTTTCTCCAAGTAATTGATGAATTTTCTATCTTACAAATTGAAGAAGATAAATCTGATATGAATGAAGTTGCTAAAGAAAATGACAGTTCAGATTTAAATTCAAAAGTAGCTGATCACAACATTATAAAAATGTCAAACAATTTCATTCATAAAGGCCTTGTTCCTTTAGAAAAGCTATTTGATCAAAATGATGTCCCTAGAAATCAACTGTCTATTTCACTAGAAGATGATATTGAAGAAACTAACATTGGAATTGATAAAGAGATAAATAACATTACAATTTGTGCATCTTTAAATCCCAAAGTTAAAACTGAATATTTTAAGATTCTTAAAAATTACAAAGATGTTTTTTCTTGGTCTTATGCTGATTTGAAAACCTATGACACATCTCTCATAGAGTATGAAATTCCACTAAAACCTGAAGCAAAACCTTACAACCAAAAACTAAGAAGAATTAATCTAGTTTTGTTTCCTACCATAGAAAAAGAACTTAAGAAGCTTCTAGATGACCAAATAATTGTTCCCTTAAGATACTCTGACTGGGTAGCCAATTTAGTTCCTGTTAGAAGGAAAAATGGAGAAATAAGACTTTGTGTAGACTTCAGAAACCTTAAAAAATCATCTCTAAAATATAACTATCCACTACCAAATATGGACCTGTTACTCCAAAAGGTTTCTAGTGCTAATAGGATTTCAATGCTTGATGAATTTTCTGGTTATAACTAGATAATGGTAAATCTAGAAGATGGAGAAAAGACCGCCTTTACTACACCATGGGGCACATTCATGTATGCTAGAATACCTTTTGGGTTATCAAAAGTAGGAGTAACATTCCAAAGAGCTATGGACTTAGCCTTTGTTGGTAAGGTAAATAAATTTGTTCTTATTTATCTTGATGATCTCATTGTTTTCTCTAATTTAGATCAAAAGCATTTAAAACATTCGATGAAGGTTTTTGAAAGGTGTAGAAAGTTTGGACTATCTCTTAAGCCTAAGAAGTCTCTGTTTTCCATCAAAGAAGGAAGGTTTCTAGGCCACATCATTTCAAAGGAGAGAGTGGTGATAGATCCTAAAAGAGTATATGCTATTTAATCATTATCATTGCCAAGAAATATGAAAGAGATCTAAGCCTTTCTATAAAAAATTAGCTTGTTGAGAAGATTCATCCCTAACTATGCTGAAATAGTTAAAAGCATAACTGATATGATTAAAAATAATCATGAAGTTAAGTGGACTATTCCTGCTAGATATGATTTTGATCAAATCAAGAAGGCTATTTCTGAAGCTCCTACCTTAGCCAATGCAAATTATTCTCTACCTTTTAGTATATTTTCCTTTTCTTCTAAAACCACTTTTGTTGTTGTCATTTTACAGAAAAATAAATATTTTGATGATCAACCCATAGAATTTTTCAGTAAGGTTATGTGAGATGCTGAACTCAAGTATGATATTATTGAAAAACAGACCTATTCCCTAGTTCAAGCCTTAAAATATTTCAAAATGTATGTACTTCACTCAACCATTACTGCTTATGTCCCAAATAGTGATGTAAAAACCGTTCTTACCCAACTAGACACTGATGGAAGAAGAGAAGGTGGATCACCCAAATCCTTGAGTTTCACCTCAATATCAAAACCACTTTGTTAGTAAAGGGATAATGTTTAGCTAAATTGTTGGCTAAATCCAATTGCATAGTTTTAGGAATAAACTCTGTTTTTGAAATCCCTGAGAAGCATACACAAGAACCTTCTTCAAATTTAGATAGGGAAAATCCACAAAGGCCTTCCTTAAAAGCAGAAGGGGAGAATCCACAAGAACCTTCCCAAGATTCTCAAGGAAAGAACACACAAGAGCCTTCTCCTTCAAGCCAAACATTTCCTATTCACATTAATGAAAGGTTTTTACAGTCAGATTAGTATGCAGATATTGTACATTTTCTGATCAATTTTGAGTGTCCTAATCAATTTTCAAGAAGTCAGTGCAAAACAGTTAAGTTAAAATCTATCAAATACTGTATTATCAATGCCAACTTGTATTGGAAAGATCCTCTCAACATTCCGTTACTTTGTTTAACAGAAACTGAAATAGAAGGAATCATTGATCAATTTCATGCAGGGATATGTGGAGGAAACTATGCTTGGAGATCCACAACATACAAAATACTAATCTCATGTTTCTATTGGCCTAATTTTTTTTCATAAGTAGGAGCTAAGGTTAGACGTTGCATTCCATGTCAGATGTTTGCTGTTAATAAAAAACTAGTAGCTCTTCCACTAGTTCCTGTAGTTGTTTCAACACCATTTCTTCAATGGGGACTGGATTTTATAGGGGAAATTTACCCAACTTCAAGTAATAGACACAGATGCATTTTAATTGCCACAGATGGAGGCTATTCCAGTTAGAAATGCTATAGATGGAGGCTATTCCAGTCAGAAATTCTACAGATACAATAGTAATTAAATTTATTGAAGAAAACATTTTCTCTAGATTTGGTTAACCTCAACAAATAGTGAATGAAAATTCCACAACATTCAGTAGTGTAAAGATGATTGAGTTATGCCAGAAATATCGGATCTTACTACATCATTCAACTCCTTATTATCCTCAAGGAAATGGTCTTGTAGAATCATCCAACAAGAGCCTAGTCAACGTAATAAAAAAGAATCTGGAAGACCATAAGAATAATTGGGATAGTCATCTTATATATGAAGTTTGGGCAAACAAAAATTCTCCCAAGAGATCAATAGGTAAATCTCCATTCCAATAGTTCTATGGTAAAGAGGCAATTTTTCCTACCAATTTGGCTTTTCTTGTTCTTAAATTTTTACAAGAGGCTACTAATGAACCTAATGATTTCTCTAGAAGGATAAATCATATTATTGAACTAAATGAAAACAAATTTGATAATATGTGGTTTCGACCTTTCAACATGGCTGAAGTCAAAGGAAATAATACATTCATTCTACAAAATTTGGGAGGATAGTTTTCTACATTTTTTGTCAATGACAGATTTCTAAAACATTATATTCAGTAATGAAGACTCAAAAGAAGATTCAAGATGATCATTGTATAAGACCACTTTTCTTTAAAAAAATTTCAAGTCTCTTTTATTTTTCACAGCAAAGACTCCATAGCCTGAGGAGAAAGCACTTGGATATTCTTGTTCTCTTCATCCCACAGGAGGAAGCAATCCCTAGTTGGAGCCGATGTTGTAACATTATTTGGATTTGACAAGTTAGCATATTAGTCAAAAATAAATTCAAAATGTTACGTTAGGATATGGATGAAAAATAAAAATAAATAAAATTTTTAGGACTATTGTTTATTTTAAAAATCCATATCAAATAAAATGTTAGATGTTAGCTACCCTAAAAAATGAAGGCAAGAAAATGTTAGGCAATAAAAAACCATTCACTACCCCCTCTGAAATCCACCATGGTTTCCATCTGTCAACGGCTAATCGCCCCGCACCTTGACCATTTGCCCTTCATCCAATAAAACACCGCCACCTGTCATATCCATTGCCAAGTCGTTATATCTATTGTCCAGTTGTCATATCTGTTGCCTCCTATTCGTTCATTACACCTCTAATCCCAGACCATTAGCCTCCACAACACAACTCCACTCCAAATCATTAAAGCCGCTACGGTCACAATCAAACCATTATCCAGACCCTGCATGTTATAAATAAACCCAAGACCTCCTCTTTGTCACTTTTGTTTGATTTTTTACTATTTGTTGTAGGTTAAACAGTTATTTGAGCACAGTCTTTTGCAAATATTATTAATCTGTCACCAAATTCCATCAGCCTGCTCTCTGCTATCCAGTTAGCCATACCTTTCTCCTATTTTCATTTCTTCTGTCGGTCAATATGGACCCAAAGGGGAAATCTAAAAAGAAAAATACAGAAGAAACCTCTGCTGCCGTAATCCCAGTCAATATTGACCATGTTCCCCTCACTGAATCCCTTCTCAAAATTGCAAATGATGAATGCGAGTTTGAATTTCACGAATTACATCTCTGGCTCAAACAAAAGTACCTAGAAAAAAAGGATCCCATCAGATTCTGGGAGTCTCTGTTGCCATTTTTCAGCTTTCCAAAAACACATAAATTTTGTTACCTATTAGGATATCCAGATGATAAAACTGTAGATGAACCTATCCTTGGATTCCTCTCCATATTTAATAAATATCAACAACAAGGATTCATGTATAATTACAGCCAATTCTTGGCTGATAATATACATGAACAATTTATGAATCTTACTTTGTAGGGAGTGTTTAAGTACAACTCTGTACTTATACATATGTTTCTTTTTCAACAGGGAGATATTTTTCCGATCAAACTCAGCAAGCATGATGAACAAGGAGTGAATCAATTAGTGATTCATTGGACAGAAATAATCAAATCTACTTCAACAAATTATTCATTTTAATATTTTATAGATACATTCATACATCCAGTGGCATGAATTCTTAACAGTTAGACCGAGCCAAGGATTGGAGATGAGATAAAACTAATTCTACACTTAAGTGAGCAAACTAAAACCGGTGACTGGTATTTATACCAGAACTACATAGAGATAAGGGTGTATGGTTTCGAGCTTTCACCATAAAAGCCGCCTAAATATGTTCCTATGGGAATATTTTCTATGGAATATATTAGGCAGATGATCAACATGGATGACCTTCACTTTTTGCTAGGCAAAAGGAAATCACAGTTTAAAATCAAGTCAAATATTGGATCATTCATCTGCAACACCAGATTAGCTGGTATTGAGGAAGACACATTGTTAAAGAATATGAATTTCTAGCCTTCTTTCACCTGGTCTTATGACCCTTTTACAATAATCTCTACTCTAAGAGTTGAATTGAAAACAACTCCCTATAATCATACTCCAAGACCAGATATAGAGAAATTTATGAATCAAGAGCAGTGGACTGAGGGAACACTTCAAGAAGCAGAGGAACATGTTTTATCTACATCTAATACACAAAATATAATTGATCAGAGCAAGAAATAGAAGAGGGTAAGATAAGAGACTACATCACTTGTGGATATTATGAAAGAGTTCATTGTGCAACAGAAGAAGCCAAGAATGGCTTGATAGTTACAACAGAAGAAAACCAACTAGAGATAATCGATCTTGGAGATCGAGAGGTTTCTACATCAGCATGAACCATTGTTCTAAACACTCCTACAACTTCACCTTCTAGAGAACCTCTGGAAATTATTTAGTCTATAGGGACCAATTCCACATATGATCAAAACATCTTGTCAAGGTTCCTTGGAATCAAACAAAATAATGAGACTTTAAAGTCTAGTGTATACAACCAATTCTGGAAATAGACCCCCACTTCCCAACATAGGCTTCTTTCTGCTTTTGACAGTGAGAAAGGCAGAATGCAGATGGATTGCAGATGGATTTTGTGCAATCCTAAGTACCATTTCCAAAGTCTCCATCAGACTATAGAAAGACTGTATTTTCATTTGATGCCAATCAAGTCCATCTAATTAATCAGAGGAATATGCACAGACAGTCTGGTGAAATGTTGTTTTCCACCGTGAAAACTACAACAATGTCTCTTGATAAACTTAGGTCTGCTCTATCTAATGTTAAATCTCAACTCAAGATTGAAAATCTATCTTCCTTAGCTAAAGATAACAAGCTCAATTCCATGGAAGATATTGTAGTCAATATTGGTTATGACCCAAAGGACTGCAAGGCAGTAGAAGAGATACTTAAAAAGAAAAAGTAGACATTGCAGCTCTGTGAAAATAATTAAAATTGCCTTCAACTGAGGATCCAAAAGCCAAAGAAATTGAAGAGAATGAGAAGAACAGGGAAGAAATGCTCAAGCTTATCATTGAGCAACATATACAACTAAAGAAGATGGAAGAACAAATTGAAGGAATACTAAAGGAGAAAGAAGCAACACAACTTGCTATGGTTCCAGTCACAACAGTGCTAATAACAGTTGCAGGTAGAGAACCTATCTCATCATCAACAAATATTGAGTCTACATCAACTGTAGATTATCGAGCAAGATTATCACAAGAATTGGCCTCACAAAAATAGGAAAATGAAAATTTATTACAAAAATTCCAGAACCTGGAGTTGCAGAAAATAAAAAATGATACTCTGTATATGGAGGAGATGCAGAAGTCTCATAGATTGGGACTTAAGATTAAGAAATTGGAAAGTGAGTCCCTAATGGCAGATACCTTGGCCCAAGCCAAGGAAAATATTTGGACAGACAACAACTAGTCCATGACAAAAATATGGCCATCCATACAAATAATATTTGAGCAACAAGAACTCATTACCACATTTAGGGTAGAAATAGAAGAACATAAAGTAGCCTTGAAGACCAAGCCAACAGAAGCCACATATATGATAAAGGTATTAAATTCAGAAAGCAGAGAAGAGCTGGAGGAGATAAAAATTCCCGACAGAACAATTACTATTTTGGAGATTAAGAATGTCTTACAAAAGAGGAATTTGATTAACCAACTAGAAAAAAAGTGTTAAACCTTGGGCGTTGTTGTCCAAAGGTTTCATTCAAAATTTAACGTTTTAAATAAGAAAGGACTACCATGATTGGTAGCTCTAAATGATAAGTTAATAAAATTAGAAGATTTTTGTAAGAAATTATATACTATTGCAGTGGATAGAGCTAAGTTTGCAGGAATCAAACGACAAATAACAAGGAAGGCCTCTCTAGAAGCCTTAGAGCTCGATTTGACCATCAAGCGTGAGAGTAGACATCTATTCCTTAAAAATCCCACTTTCGAAAGATACACAAAAGTGGATGAAGTATTTAGAAAGATGGTGAATTTTAAAATCCAAAGTGAAGAAATATGGGATAAATTGTGTGATAAAATTAAGTAATTTTTGATCCTAACAACATGACAGCACAACAAAATTTCAAGGGCTAAGTCCTCAACAACCTCCTTCAAAGCAGTGACACATCATCCAACAATTTCCTTCTTCCTATTATTTGATACTATTTTTTTAATCAGTTCTAGATATTTTCTTAGTCTTAGAACTAGTATAAATAACTCTCATTACGAGTTATTAAGGGTTGCACCCTTGGATAAGCATTTTGTAAGCAACAATGTACAAGCTTTTGATCATTAATAATAAATGAAGGATTCTAGATTTGTTTCATACAACTTTGTTCTCCTACGAGTTTTCCTGTTTATTATTACATTATGTTTTCTACATGTATTTATTTTTTATGAAGATAACTAGGTGATATTAATCGAGTTTCAGTTGTCTTGGATTCTTCCAGAAGTTATTATCTATATCAGAGAATGATTTACTGAACTATATGTTTATGTAAGTCCCTCTCATCAATAAATTATTAGCATCTTCATAATGTTAAATATATTTTGTTAAAATTTTAGACACTGTTTCAATTTTTTCACACTTATGATCATTTAAAACATTCACTTTAATATTTAAATAATCATATCTTCTTACATATTCTGCTTAATCACCTGCAAATCTAAATCACTGTGTGGAATAAAACAACAACCCTTTACCTTATTAATTAATATTATCTAAAGGTTTAGACACATTTTTTGAAAAATTATTTTATGCATTGGTCATCCAAAATTCCAACCTTAAAACAAAACAAAATATTATAGATGCTCTGGCATAATTTATTGACTCCAATTATCTCAAAGGACAACAATAGCCATGATGAGCAATGTCAGATATAGGAGTAACCTATTTTGCATCAACATGATGAGTCAGTGCCAATGGAGCCTGAGGTATCAGAACATGAGGAGGTAAAATCAATTGAAGACATCATCAAAGAGAAGGATAAAGAGATTGTAGAGTTGAAAGAGTCCTTCTCCATTGCCCAATCCCGAATTACTTTCCTTGAGTGGGAAAATTTTCAATTGCAAGTGAATCAACTCCTCCAAAGTAAATGAAAAACATAGATGGAGGAAAATAGAGGTAAGGCAAGAAGATAGTTGTTGTTAACAAAGTGTAGGAGACGGAGGCTGAAGCACATGCAAAAAGACCAAGAACAAGAGGCCTATAAAGGGAATTGGAGCGAGAGAAACAACAAATTCATCAATCTGAAGAGTTGACATTTGATGAGCTCATTTCCATGGAGATCGATGATAGAGAGCTTTGGCTATCAAGAGTTAATGAGCATCTAGAGAAGTTATTGAAGACAGCTTATAAAATGGATAACAAGCTGCAAAGGCACATGACAAGTCATTATCGTACCAGGGATACCATTTCTCAAGTAAGGCTGAAACAAGTAAAAAAAAGGCTTAAAGAGGCGCAAATAAAGCTCAAGGAGAAGGACAACTTGGATTTATTGGCTGAAGCTTCATTACCTATGTAGTATATATATTTCAGGTGTCAAGGAACCAATTTTGAAAGGTTTGGAGCAATTTTGGTATTTTACATGATTTTTGGCAGAATTCTTGAAATTTCTCTTTGTAGAAGGGTAATAGACACTTAAAATTTTTGTTTTGGAGGCAGCCAAATGGTGATTTATTTACATGGATGGATGTATTTTGATTAGTACATCATAGATCAGTAACCCTCATGGCATGACAAGCTGCAATTTGGGAGAAAAAGCTCAAAAACCACCTATTTTTCTTGTTTCTGCCTCCTTTTTGGACCCTGTGTTACACTTTTGAGGGACCCTGGGAGAATGGATTTTTGAAGGCCTTCCCATAGTTCATTTAAAAAAAATCAAGATGTTCTAGAAACTAGGCACATAGGGCTAGTTGACCATATTTTCAAAAGGGAATTTGGACTTCTCAAAGTTCCTCAAAAGTGCCTCCAAATTTATATTATTCTTATGCATTTTGTTTTTAAAATATTTAATCAGAATTGTCATAGATCAACATTGGATTCCCTCAGGACACTTATCAAGCTCAGAAATGGTCACAAATTCGAGGCTATGAGTTGTCATTAGAGTTATTAGTTTTTTTTATTCCTATTGTTATAGGTCAATTTGGGCATCATTCCTAATGACCTGGTTAACTGGGCATCATCTCCAGGACCAATGTATAGGGTCTATGATCCCCTAACATTTCAATTGCTATATGCCATTAGACAAAGAACAAGACAGATCAATCAAAGACTTTCATCTGCAAAGGTTTCCAAGGTTTTAAGTTTATAATATATCATATGAGAGCTCACTAACGTTTCCTATAAAGGGACTAAGTGCATTGGATATGCAGGTAGCCCCATGCAAGGCTACTCTACAAAGCACTTCCTGACATCTATGGGTGCATTGGTCACATTGGGAGCGAAATTCTCATTGTTTTGGAATCTCCACTTGGCCGGTGCCTTCTAAAAGAGTTCACATGTGTCAAACTTCGAATCCATGTGTCCATTTGACATCTACAAGATTGGGAACATGTCTTGCCTATTATTGGAAAGTCATTGATTATAAAAATACCTCAGCCTCTCTATAAATTGAGCACAGATCTTAGTGTTTGATGAGGAAGAAATTGTGTAGATAAATGTTGGTGGATTTTCATTGAGGAGATTGATTTGAGTGACATTTTTCTGGAGATATCTGCATTGTGATGTGGTTGGGATGCTACTGGAGATGGTGACACTAAATCAGTCATTTGGTTGTAACCTCCCCTTCTATCATTAATAAAGAATGAAACTTAATTTTACCTATATGAATCTGTATTGGTTTTGATTTTCCATATTTGATCCAGGTGGATATTGGTGGCCACCAGGATATTCCACTTGGGTCCCCACCATTGTCTCTTTCAGTTTTTCAGTTTATCACAACTTACTAATTTTAGCAGTTTTTCAGGTCCTGAACTTCCGGAGCTGTTTTGAGGCCCTAAATGACGTTTTTTGGGAAAACCGGGAGCAACATGGGTCCTTGGATTGATGTTGCTCACTTAAAATTTGTAGTCCTCGGATAGATATTTCTATCGAGGTATGGTTCGCGTCAAACGAAGATCGTATGCCAAAGTTACGTGCTCGGGAAGTTGAAACACCAATTTACCCAAATGGGGCCCATAGTTTTGGCGCTTCATCTCCTAGGGTTGGGGTTTTGGATGTTTAGGGTTTTCTATTGTTTCTAAATAATAAATAGGCCCTCTAGCCTCATTGTAACTCAGTTCAGAGGCCTGTAGCCGCCACATCTCTTCTCAGAGATAAGCTACCAGTGCCCTAGCTAGTTTATTTCCATTATGTCTGTAAGCAAATTTCAGTTCTTTGATATTAATGAAATGAAGTGTTATTTCCGTTGAATATTTGTATTTATGGTTATATGTGTATTCTGTTGCGTTCCTGCATAAATCTGGATCATTGGTATCAGAGCAGTCTGCTTTTTATCGATCCTTCTTTGCATGTCCCCAACGAGGTCGGGGTATAAGGAGTTAGGGCTCGATCTGGTGGAACCTTTGCAAGATCAACCTCGCAAACCCCGAAGGACACCCATGGGGGACAAAAAGAATATGAGGGAGCAGGAGATCCTATCAAAATATTGCTCAAGGAGGCCCTTGAAAAATAAAGGAACACAATGATGGATAAATTTTCCTAGATCCTTCAACGACTACCCACCGGTGGCGCATCTGCATCCAACAGCCACTCTGGAGGCACGACTCCCTTTCAGGTACAAGTAAACTTTGACATTCCCATATTTGAGGGTCAAATAGATGCAGATGCCGTAGATAGATGGTTGAATATATTAGAAGGATATTTCTCGGTTCATGACCTTCTCGACTGGGAGAAGATTATTTTTTCACTCCTCAAAGCTAACCCCCGTGTCAAGGACTAGTGGGAAACCTATTATGAGAAAAAGGATGAGACAGAACCCTCTCTATTCTCAGCCGTACCCACTTGGAATTCTTTCTGAGATTCCATCAAGGAAAAATACTATCGCATGGGGAGCTATGAGGAAAATTACATACAATAGACCACGCTGCGGCAAAAAAGGGATTAAGATGTGCATGAGTTGACGAATCTATTCCATACCCTGCGCACAAAGTTGGGTATCAAAGATTTAGAGAAAAATTTTATGCTAAAGTATCGCAGTTGTCTGCAAAGATACATTTAGGAGGAAATGGAGTTCCACAACATCTCTTCGCTTGGTATGACATAGCAGTGTGCTTCCAAGATTGAGAAAAAATTCAAATAGAAGAAGAGAGACTTTGGATTTGCGAATCAAAAGCAAGGGAAAGGTGCCCCCAAACCGCAGAAAAAAGGACAAATCCAAGGCATGGCGGCCCAAGACAACCTGCCAAAGCCACAAACAAAGAACAACACTGTGAAGCCAAAGAAGGATATGGGAAAGTGGTGTGAGCTCCATAAGAGCTCCCCTCACAACACAAGTGAGTGTCGGGCCAAGCAGTCGCTGGTGGCCGAGATGAGGGCTTCTGAATCAGATGCATGCTTCAACTCTGAATCAAAAATTGACAAGGGGAATGACAACGGGAAGCAGATTATTGATGCAGAGCCCAACACCACTATTGCCATTGCTAAGATCCAGAAGGAGGAACTAGAAGATCCAGAGGAGGCAGAGCGTCTCTTCCACTCCCAGATCTGGGTAAAGGGTTCCCTGCTACAGTTAATTGTCGACAATGGGAGCCAAAAGAACCTCATTTCAGTATATGTCGTAACACGGTTGGGCTTGCTGACCACAGTGCACCCACAACCATACACCATCAGGTGGCTTCACCAAGGACGGGATCTCTGTGTCAACCAGCAGTGCCACCTTCCCTATAGCATCAAGCCCTTCATGGATGAGGTATTGTGTGACATTGCTCCTATTGAATTTTCTGATGTATTATTAGGCCAACCATACTTGTGGAAGCGACATGCTGTGTATGAGTCTCGACCTTGTGGTGTTATTGTTACTTTGGGAAATAAGTTGTACAGGATACCAGAGGTACCAGCGCCTCCAACTATCTCTCTGGTTACTGCAAAACAATGTAGTAAGCTCATTTCCCAAACTAGGAAATTTGTTTTTTTGATGATCCGCCCCCAGGGCAAGAAGAATACTGTGGCCACGACCTCCAGACATGGCTCTTCTGCACGACAACAACAAATGGAAAAGGTTGTGGAGGATTACGGGGACATCTTCACCTCACCCACAGGGGTGCCTTTGCACTGTCAGGTCAAGCACCCCATTGAACTGACCCCAGGTGCGTCGCTACCTAATGGACCGATCTATAGGTGCTATGTTCTGGAGAATGATGAAATCTAGAAGCAGATTCAGGAGCTACTGCAAAAAGGTCACATCCGGCCAAGTTCATCGCCCTGTGGGAGCCCGATCATGGTTGTATAGAAGAAGGATGGGACTTGGAGACTCTGTATTGACTATCGGGTGCTCAATAGGATCACTCTCCAGAATAGGTACCTGATCCCACGGATTGATGACCTCCTGGAACAAATCAAAGGGGAAAAATATTTCAGCAAGATCGACTTGAAGTCTGGGTATCACCAGGTACCAATAGAACCCTCGGATGTGTGGAAGACTAACTTCAAAGCCAAGGAGGGTCTTTTCGAATGGCCTTCATGCCTTTCGGGTTGACAAATTCTCCTGCAACCTTCATGAGGATGATGGATGACATATTGCATCCATTAACTCACTCATTTGTAGTGGTGTACTTGGATGATATTCTGATCTTCAGGTAGACTTGGGAAGAGCACCTCCACCACATCCAAGAAGTCCTCCAAACACTACGATAACACAAGTTGTGTGCCAATTTAGAGTAGTGAACTTTTGGCATGAACCAAGTTCAATATCTAGGATACATTATTGATGAAAGGGGGGTGCATGTGGATCCAACCAAGATCTAAGTCATTCGGGATTGGCCAGCTCCAACCACTGTAACAGAGCTTCGCAGCTTTCTAGGTCTTGCTAATTTCTACCGCAGGTTTGTGTTGGGATTTTCTCATATCACTTGGCCCTTGATTCAAGTCACCAAGGCAGGAGCGAAAGAAAAATTATTTTGTTCGAAATATCAATAGAAGGCGTTCATAGAATTGAAACATCACCTCTATTCTGCCCCAGTGCTCACATTACCAGACTTGCAACAACCTTTTGAGATCGAGACAGATGCCTTTGACTATGCTATTGGGGCAGTTCTTACTCAAGAGGGGCATCTAGTGGCATATCATAGTGAGACATTGTTCGACACAATTCGTAAGTATCCCACTTACAACAAAGAAATTTATTCCATTGTGCAGGCTTGTCGACAATGGAAGTATTACATTTTTGGGAAGGAGACAATCGTCCACACAGACCACTAACCCTTGTAGTTCATAAAGACACAATGGAAGTTGCATAATGATCACCATCAGAAGTGATCCACATATCTACAAAAATTTCATTTAAACATCAAGTACAAGAAGGGTAGCCCCAATAATGTTACAGATTGCCTTAGACGACAACCGATTGTGGCCATAACCACCGTTCTCAACTCTTGTGGGATCGAGACTTCTGATTGGCCACTTCTCTACAAGAGCTATCCATAATTCAGCCACACATACAAGGCACTCTTGGGGTGTACACAAGTTCCAAATTTTCACCTCCAAGATGACTGTTATGTTACCTGGGAAACCTTTGTGTTCCTTCAAGCGAGCGTGCCAAGATGATATGGGAAACACACTACAATCGAGTCGCTGGGAATTTTGGGGTCGATAAAACAGTGGCAGTAATGTAGAAGTATTTCTATTGGCCAAACCTTCGACAGGATGTCGGGAAGTACATTAGATCTTGTACTGCTTGCGCCATTGCCAAACTGACCATCAAGAAGCAAGGCCTCTATACTCCGCTACACCCTAGTTGACCTTGGGAATTCGTCTCCATGGATTACATGTCGGGCCTTCCTTCTACTAAGCATGGAAATGACTATGGTTTTGTGGTCGTTGACAGCTTCTCGAAGATGGCCATTATGGCGGCCTGCAAGAAGAATATCACAGCAGAAGCCACTACTAAAATCTTCTTTGAACGAGTGTGGGTGCACTTTGGGATCCCACAGTCTATCATATCAGATCGTGACAATAGGTTCCTTAACAAATTTTGGTCCAACCTCTGGTCAATGTTGGACACCAAGCTCACCAAGTCCACAACTTTCCATCCCCAGACTGACGGTCAGACAGAGGTCGTCAACAGGATGATTGTACACATTCTACGCATGTACAATTCAAAGCATCCACGCACATGGGATGAGAGCCTCCCCTATGTACAACATAGTTATAACTGGGCTCTCCACAACTCAACCGGCCATAGCCCCTTTCAGGTGGGCTTGGGATTCCAGCCACTATGTCCCATTGACATAGCCATGCCATTTGCGGCTGCTCAGGCTGATTTGGCTTATGTCCAGTTTGAAGTTTACAAAGTGAACAAATTCATCAATCGCATTCAGCACATCCGCCAACAAGTTCATGACATATTGGATAGAGCCAATGTTAAGTACAAGAAACAACATGATCAACATCGGGTGCCACACAACTTCCAAGTGGGTGACAAACTGTGGCTACATTTGCAGAAGAAGCGCCTCACGGGACCCCACCGCAAGCTTCACCTGCTTCGATATGGGCCATACACCATCACCAAGGCTGTAGGGAACAATGCCTTTGAGCTCAATATTCCACCATTCCTTGGTCTGCACCTTGTACTCAATGTATACCACCTTTGTCCTTACTTCCCACCTCTACTGGACACCTCTGACACTGTAGAAGAACTCACACCAAAAGAGTTAAACCCAGACTGCATGGATCAGGCCACCATAGATTGTATCATGGACATCAAAATCAAGAACACTGGCCAACAGAAGATCCAACTGTATCGAGTTGTCAAAGATGGCCTACTCCTGCACCAAGGCAAGTGGTTCACCAGGGACCAAGTTCAACAGAAGTTTCCTCATCTCGTGGAGGAACTCAACGCAATGGGGACCATTGCTTCCTAAGGGGGGAGGAATGATCCAGGTGGATATTGGTGGCCACCTACCTATTCCACTTGGGGTCCCACCCTTGTCTCTTTCAGTTTTTCAGTTTCAGCACAACTTACTATTTTTAGCAGTTTTTCAGGTCCTGAACTACCCGAGCCATTTTGAGGCCCTAAACAACGTTTTTTGGGAAAACCGGGAGAAACATGGGTTGATGTACTGATGTTTCTCACTCAAAATTTGTAGTCCTTGAATAGATATTTCTATCAAGGTATGGTTCGTGTCAAACAAAGATCATATGCCAAAGTTACGTCCCCGGGAAGTTGAAACACCAATTTACCCAAATGGGGCCCATAGTTTTGGCGTTTCCTCTCCTAGGGTTAGGATTTTGGATGTTTATGGTTTTCCATTGTTTCTAAATAATAAATAGGCCTTTGAACCTCATTTTAACTCATTTTAACTCATTTTAGAGGCCTGTAGCCACTACATTTCTTCTTATAGATAAGCTACCAGTGCCCTAGCTAGTTTATTTCCATTATGTCTGTAAATGAATTTCAGTTCTTTGATATTAATGAAATGAAGTGTTATTTCCGCTGCATATTTGTATTTATGGTTATATGTGTATTTTGTTGCGTTCCTACATAAATCCGTATCAATTTTGCAAGATCTTAGTTAATGTATATGGTTTATGCTTTACCGATTTAGTAAACTAACTTGAATGACATCTGTATTATTGCTATCTTCTGTTGTTTAGTGTTCATTCTTGCAGCAAATATTTTGCACATCCGGCTAGAATTTGAAGCTACAACGGAAGTGACAGAAGGAATCATTTAGAAGCGTTTGGATTCCAAGTAAGCATCTAATCCATTCTGTGTGTCTGTTTTTAGTTAGGAAAAATAATCGTATAGTCTTTAACCTGTTGTTCTAGATTAACACCTGTCTAGGGAAGCGTGTTTTATCCATAATTCACAATTATGTCCAACAAATTGGCGACTCAACTGGGGAATATTTCTCTTTATCCTAGGTGTTTTAACCTCTGATTTTCTCTGTTTATTCAACTTGTAGTTGTTACTCACAAAGATTAGGCTTTTTAAGATCCAAATTTTCAAAAGAACTGTGTTAAACAACTGTGTTTTTCTTTATACACTGCGCCCAACACACTCTTGGACAGGACACAGTGCTTTGCATAGCTTTGTCTCCCTTTCAGGCTTGTGTTGCAAAGCACTGTCTCTCTTTAGAGACTGCGTTGCCTCCTGAAGCAATCCAAATTCCCTTGAATTTGTCTTTGCAGTTTGTTTTAGTTTGTTTGCTGATGTGTTTTGAAAATCCCGAGCCTCATATTGACCAGTGAATTCGTCTACCTCTTCCTCCTTTGAAAGAAAATTTGTTCAATGTTTATTTAAAGTGTTTTTATTTATCATTGGAAAGTTAATTTCAAATTATTTTTATTGTCGCATTAGATTCATTTGCTTTTGAAAAAGGAAATTGTCGTAAATTCTTTGTTTCATGATAGGAGAAATTGTTGTTTCATTCCTCATTTTTCCTTCAAAAGAGAAATTTTTGTTTGTATTCCTCATTTCTCAAAAGTAAAAGGCATTTGATTTTTGTTGATTTAGTGCACTTAGTTTCTTTTATGCATTCATAAAATTAAAGGAACTGAAAAGAAAAATATACATTTGCATGTAGTGGTTTGTGTGTTTTGCAAAAGGAACAATTAGGAAATTTGCATTTAGTTTGTGTTATTTGATTTGTTTGCTCGCAAATTGATTTCTCTTTCCCTCTAGTAGCTAGGATTTTCATTGAAAAAATAAAAGTGAAAGATTTCTTATCATTATTAGTTGCATTTTAGGAATTTTCCAATACATCATCGCGGTGAACCTTTGAAAGGCAAATTTTTAAGCAATATCAACATAAAATTAATCTCAATTCACCTAACAAAACATTGGAACCATAACGATAACATTTAGAAGGTCTAGGCTAGAATCGTGTTCCAGCATCGTAAAACATAGCAGCTATCGTTAACTTGTCTATGATACATTCCGAGTGTGATACCTCACTCCACGTATGTAAGTATATCATAGCTCGTCCACGTACTTTCGGGTATATCGGGCAGTGTTACAGTACAAAAAGTATAAAGGGGTGCTCTCACTGTGCAGTTTCACATCAGACAATGCTAATACGGACTTGGGCCTCCACGTACCTTTGGGTATATTTGGGAGGAAAAATTTTAGGTGCTATCCATCCATAGTGAACCGAGTCGGCTGCCTTGTAAATTGTGATACACCGAACACAACATTCGAGGAGATTGCCTGCTCGTACTTTTTGGTTCGCCAGAAGGTATTCTACAGTTCACAGTTTCTTGGTAAGCCCTTTTGGCTAGCATTACCCTTTTATTTTGTTTATTTGTTTTTGGTTAAAATAAATCAATAATCATGGAAGAACAAAATCCTTTCCCCCGTCGTTCGTGTAGACTAGTGTTAAAACCACCTTTACCACCAGAAGTTACTTCTGGTAGGCAAAGGCGATCACGATCTGCCAAATCAAGTAAAATTCGTACCTCTGGTGAAACATCATTTTCCCATAAACCAGAGTTATCTCAAGTTGTTTCTACACATCCCAGTTCATATACTGTTGTCGAAACATAGTCTTCACAGCTACCCGTGGTCACAATCCATCCAATCAGTGAGACCATACCTCCTGGACCCGACGTTGTTCAACCAGAAATTGATCCAGATCTTGTCTCTTCTTTGCCAGAACATCTCAATCCTGAAGTCGTACAACCGGAAGTTTTTCCTACCTTGGTCATCCCACAAAGCTTTGTAGCTATTGAATCTGCCATATCACATAGTTAACCACCTAAAATATACTTTGGGCCTAACGGTGAAATACTTCCCCCTGGTTTAATTGTGATTGAATAAATCCCACAAGATGAGACACCTTTAACTCCAACCCATTTTGGGGAGGACCTTTACCTGTATAAGTCTTTTTCTCAATCGACACCATATGCTTCTGTTGATCTTGCCCCTTTTGAAACTCTCGTCGATTCAAAAGGGTATACATTTGGTCAAGTAAACATGACTGAACCAACATATTCAATTGGGCCATTTGTTCCAATTACATCAGCTCTCGCTCTAGCTACCCTATCGATGTTTACAACTTCACCAGAGTCATATTTTCCTGGTGGTCCTTTGGTCCCATCAGGTTACAAATCATTATTTGGAATTTTCTCTGGTGCATCTTAAAACCCATGGAATTTACCAATGTCATCATTCAGTATTTTAACTGGTAATCCTATAGTAAGTACTGAATGACTTGATTCATTATACACATATTCAAGGCAATATAAAGCCGGTCCTTCTGGGTCTATTCCTTTGAATACCATATCAACTGGACTCCCAGCATTTGGAGAGCAATATTTTCCGTCTTATTATCCTCCTCATGTTGGGGAGCAACCTTTGGTCACCCAATATGACAGTAATCCGTCACTTTTTGGTCAACCTAATGTCGAAATGCATGTTTGTCAATGGCAGCCCACTCTACATATCCAACCACAAACGATTATACAATCGTATCAACCAATTCAACCTATTACACCAACATCATTACCACTTGTCAATTCATATTTACCCCTATTACAGAATCAAAATGTTGTACAACCTTATCAAACGGGTCCTTCAACTCAATATCATCAAATGTTGGGTCCACAGACTCCAAATCCTTCAGTTAATTTTATACAACCTGTATCCAGAATTTCTATTCACAAGATGGTTTACCATTTTATGGGATGTCACAACCACAACCTGGTTATACCTATCAAACGAATCCAAGTTATCCTAATTTGGATTATAACATTGGTGGATAGACCCCTTGGCAGCCACAGGCAGAAATGCCTCAAACTTCATTTCAAAAATTATCATATCCGGGTTTTGGTGAACAGAATCCTCAAGCATTTTCTTTTCAAAACAACCCCTATCTGGGTTACCAGCAGAATATTCCTTATGCTGGTGCTCAACGGCCTGTTGCTCAAGCAATTCCATTTTACCCTAGCTATGCTCAACCTGACCTTAATAGATAATTTCCCTTTGTTGCAACTTTAGAGTTACCAGATTTAAATCGGCTAACTAATGATCCAATTAATTATGCTCCCTGGTGGCCGGTGATACCTCATAAATTACCCTCGAATATTCCTAAGTTCAATGGAAACCCTGGAGAAGGTCCGTCGACTCATGTCATGACTTATCATTTATGGTGTTCATCAAACTCCCTGAATGATGATTCTGTTCAACTACATATTTTCCAGCGTACGCTCACAGGTCCGGCTACAAAATGGTACATTGAATTACCTAGAGCTTATTTTGATAATTTCATAGCCCTAGCTACTGCCTTTTTGACTCATTTCCAGTTACCCATCAGATATGAAACTAGAACGGAGCTCTTGACCTATTTCAAACATACTAATGCTACTCATATCTCTGATCATATTCATGAGTGGCGTTGTTGTTGTCAAATGGTTAAGACCTTTGTTCCGGATCATCTCCTTGATGAATGGTTCATTAAGTCCCTGTTACCATTTATAACCGAGGATGTGGCTAAGGGTGGCGTCATCACAGAAGAGCAAGTTATCGCTCGTGCTCAATATTTAGATTTGATTTATACTTAGTCTGGCACACTCTATGAAAAAATTCCTAATGCACTGAGATATAATTTCAATGTTCCTCCTCAATTAAAGGACTCTCATGATAGAGACGGCTTGATAGGCACTACAAGCACACACCACACTACTACATCTGATCCTGCTCCTGCTTCCTAAATTAATGCCATGTAATTTGACAAAGGAAAAAGTGACAAGCACCCCGAAAGTAAGAAAAAGTGGAAATCTAAGAAAAATAAAACTTCTAACCCCCAGGAAAGATCATCAGGTCAACCCTCTGAACCTAGGAAACCTCGTTATCCATGCATAAAATGTAATGAGGAACACTTTTTTAGGGATTTTCCTCATTGCGCTAAAGTCTCAAAAATCATCGATACTTCCCATCCGTCAGCTGTGTTGACAAACCCATTTCCAAATCCACACATAAACATGGTAGCTACGGATCCAACTCCTAGTTCCCAAGTGTTAATGTTATCTGTCACAAAACCTTCAATAGATATTTTGGTGTCAACACGTAATAAAGATTATGGTAGTTAGGCCAATGATCAACCTACTACCTCGACAACGAATCCGTCTACGGAATCAGTACCACCTACTGCTATTCCTGAATTGACAATTAAGCCACCAAAGGGAGTAATTCATAAATTCACATATACTCCTTGAACAAGAGCTGCAAAAAATTGTAATATAGTTGAATATTTGGCTCAATCCCCTTTCGCTATGTCTTCTCTTGAGGTATTACAAAATTGTCCCTCCCAAAAACAGGCTTTATTGTCAGCTATTGGTGGAATTGATCTGACTGATTCTAATCTTGTCGTCTTTAATCATATGGGCTATGTGCCACAATTACCAGCAGAATTGGATTCTCCATATAGGTAAATGTTCTCAATCACCTTGTTCATCACATTATTATTGATGAGGGAGAATCTACATGCATTATGTGTCTAAATTGTTGGAAGTCACTTGGCTTGCGATGCTTATCACAATCATCAAAGACGTTGAAGGCATTTGATGGAAGTACATATAAACCTTGTGGTATTATTAATATCCTGCATGTTGAATTAGGGGGAAAAATAATGAATATTGATGTTGAGGTTGTTGACGGACCCCTTGACTATAATATTTTACTTGGAAGGCCATGGGTATATGCAATGACTGCCATTGTTTCTACATATTTTAGAATGATTTCCTTTCCAAATAAAGGTACTATCACAGTCATTAATCAACTATCCTTCTTTACCTCTGCTTCGTAGGTATCTGGAAGCGTTCCATTCATTCACATACCCCAACTAGAACTTCAGAACATTGGTGTAGGACTCTTAAGGATTCCACTCTTATGGGAACCTTTGCATTACCGTCACCCGTGACGTCGACAAAAATTACAAGTATAGAGACCTGCTACATGATCTCTTCCACTCTATTTGGCTTAAGGGAGAGTACAGATGATTCTAATATTTCTACATTGGATGAGTTTCTACCGCCCAGCCCTATTGAGCTGGCATAGCAATCAATCTATCTGGCTTGGGCGGTAAATCCAAAATCAGTGTCGCCGAGTGTTTGGGTTGATCGTTCCTTAGATTTTGGTATTCCCTCTGATCCTTTTTCCTCAATGTTCTTGATAGATGAGAATTTTTTTGAAGCCATGATGTCAAAAGGATAACCATGGGAAGATTATCATCATCGTTCCCATCTTCCTGATTATGAAAAAAATAATCTTAGTGAACTATATCACCCAATAATAAAAAAATTATTTTCGAATTCTTTTCCCATTAATGCAATCAATTCTGAGAAAAATCTGTCAAATATTGAAGAAACCATTTCTATCAATATTTCGACCAAACCTGGTATTGTAGAAAATATTCATGTCGGTGTATCTTTTTCTCCACCAGAACTCCAATCATATTTCTCTCTATTTCGTGAATTTCGTGATGTATTTTCTTGGTCTTACGAGGAAATGCCAGACATAGATACTAGTATAGTTAAACACACTATTTAATATGTATCCTGATGTCAAACCGGTGTGTCAATGGCTTCATCCCATTCATCCAAAGAAATCCATTACCATCAAAACAGAAGTTGAAAACCTTTTGCTTGTTGGTTTCATATGCCCTGTTCAGCTAACTGAGTGGGTTTCCAATATTTTTCCTGTCATGAAAAAGCAAGGAAACATTAGAGTGTGTGTTGGAGAGGTAAATCCCCTCTGCGGAAAGAGGCGATCCCTACTAGCCCAGATTGGTTCTAGCAATAGCCAAGTCATGCCAAGACGTAGGTTCCTAGTTACAAAAGACCAAGATGCGACAAGAAGCCTACCTTAGTACCACACTGCTGTTGCTTGTCAAGAAGATAGTGTTTCTGTCCTTCGCTTTGGCAGATCACAATTCTATCGCCTAGCATGTTCGAACACCTGCACGTACACGAAGAAACAACACACAACGTAAAACCTAATACATGCAACCATATATCAGTCAGAGAGGATATAATTCATAACATAAGACATGAACATATGAATGGAACCATAATCAAAGTCGTTTATTCTTAAGCACAACGAAAGAGAGATACAACTTGAGCTCTGATGCTGGATCTTCCTTCAACAGGTTGATAGCGGAGCACGTCTCGATGAAGCTCGTCGGGAATGGGACAAGGCTCTCTCTCTTTGGCTTGGCTCTCAGAGGTTGTCTGGCGATAGTCTCCTTACTATTGATTTAGCTCTATTCAGGCTAGCTTGCAAAGGGAAAATGACAAGCTTATATAGATGGTGGAAGGGGAGTTGGGATCCCTACAATGGTGGGATTGGCCCTATCCTCAAGGAAGCTTCCATGATAGGTGGAAAACCACTTCCCCTACATGGAGATCCAGAGCCAAACCTCCCAACTCATTTTAGAGACTCATTCAGGACTTGGTTGGAATCAAACTTCCACCATTTATTTTTTAAAAAACAATCCTTATTAAGCTTGGTGCGAGTAATACACTGGGACAGAGCGCCAGTTGGCGCGCCCTCATTGGTGGATTTCCCCCATTGGTGCGAGGGCTGAACTGGCTAGTTGCGTCAAGGAAAAAAGGTCTATTTTTAGGGTTTTTTACAGGAAACTGTCTTCAGAGGAATGATTTTCCTTGTCAAGGGGGGTGCAATGAAAGTGGTTTCAGGTTATGTCACTGCTCACAGGTCATGAAAAAGTCCCTCCAACGTGCGGGACGGGGGATTGCAGGGATGTTGACAAATTACTGTGTAAAATATGCCCCCTAAAGCATGAGGCCTGAGAGAGAGAGAGAGGTGAAATTCTTTACGAGAGCGTGCCCAACTGAAAACACTGCCGTCGAAAAACTTACGTAGGCAAGTACAAATGATATCTCAAATACATGATGTGTGGTATGGACACAATGTTGGAAATGTTGTCATTGATGGCAAAGGAGTTGGCAAAGAGGCAACAGAGAAAGCATCATACAAGGAAAAGAGGCAGACTAGGAAGTTGATAAAACAAATTCTATATGAAAGAGCTTTGATTTCAATAAGAACTTGTACGAGAACCAGTGATGTTTAAACTCTGTAATAAGGGTTTCCGTGTGATTCACCTTTTGAAGTATGTGGATGTGGGCACAATGATGTAACTTCGCTCTATTCAAAGAGAAATATTGGAAACTGTTAATCGAGGACAGTCCTGCGAAAAGATTTGCATAGAGAACTTGGCCAGAACCAGAAAGTCCTATAAGTAAACTCATTGTGTGAAGAAAGAAATTGTTCAGGGTTATCTGTGCAGTGATTGAATTAAATTTTGTGTGAATATATATATAGAGGTTCCTGACAATTAAATTCCTGTGGCAATGAGAAAATGACTTGAATATCCTTAACAACTGCCTATCTATTTAATGATGAAAGTGTATGGAGAATGTGCGTCAAAACCTGTGTTGAGGGTAAAAGACCACTGGTCGAATGAGGCACCTACTGTATGAAGAAGAGTATTTCTTTTGAATTCCTGTATATAGGATACGTTGTAAATGATGGCCCTGCATGCATTGTTGAAACTATGAAATGCCGAGGTTGGTTGCCGTGAACCCAACCCTGTGGGGGTCGTTTTAATTGGACATTTGACATGGCTTGTATCAATGTTTTCGAATAGCTACAACCTGGAATTTGACAATTTCTCTAAGAGAAACGTAGCAATGATGGAACCTTGAGAAAGAAGAGCGGAACTCATAAATAATAAAGGCGGATGGAACCTTGAGCGAAGGAGAGGAACCACGAGCGGAGTGACTAGTAAAGGCGGGATTCTGGTTTTCATCGCACCTCTTTCGACGGGAAAGCGGTCTTCAAGAAATCAGAGCGATTCCATAGAGCGACTGACACGTGGCATACGACGGGGTCCCAAAAACCACTCTCATCGTGCATTATTGTTCATGCATCTAAGCTGAGAAATATCCGTCAGATCGTGTGGAGCAAGGTGACGTGTTCTCTGCCGTCGGATATGAAGGGCCGTTTAAGCGCTGGGGTCCAGTCCAACACACAACTATTGAATGTTAACTCGCGTGCAAGTTAACCAAGTGATATCCGTCGGATCAGCTGAAGCAGCGCGACAGGCTTATAACCGTTGGATCGTGATCGAAGTTACACAGAGGTATGTTAAATGCTGGGGCCCAAACATTATAAATATTAGTGCTGGGACTTAATCTACGCCAAGGTTTATTTATGGGTTTTAACATTTGAGTTAGGAAGGATGTATAATATATGTGGATACATTACACCTAATGAAAAGGCCGAGGTTATTATCGCCGGAAGTCAGGTTCAATCAAAGTCGAAGTTTATGTTCCAAGGTATGGGCCAGCGTTTGTTTGTTGTTTATGAAATAATCGAAATATAAATGTGTGGGCCAGTGTGGGTTAAGTGGTTATGCCGAAAGGAGAATAGGAGTTAAAATTACAGTCTTTTGACTTTTGAATGTATTCAGTTAAAATTGAATAGAGGGTTCAATTATACAATGCGAAATGCTATGGGGCTCGAAGATATTATATGAGCGTTTCTTGTAAACACGAAACCAAAGGTTAAATTGTTGATGGTTCATGACAAAGATTGTGAGTACTGATATATCTGTGTTGTTAAAAAGGTTTTATAAAAACGCCGAGAGTTATTTTATGTTTGATTAAAAGGCAAGTGTCCTAAGGAAAAGAAAAATCCCACTATAACATGGAAATTTGTACATATTGTTATTATTTTAAAATAAGTTGGACAAAGGAATGAGAAGACAGAAACCAAAGAGTCATACTCCAAATTATTTGTGGAATACAAACAATCATGTAATGAACTCTATATATAATATCAACTTGATATGCATAAAAAAAGAAGAAGGAGAGAGTAAGGATAAAGAATGAAAAGTATAGAAGATTGAGGCAGAGAAGATTAGGAAGAGAGGAGCAGAAAGAGGTGCTACAGAATAGAGCTAATATCTGAGGTAAATCAACAAAAATTTCTTGTGATAAATTGAGGAAGTTGGAGCTTCCCTATCAAGTTGAAGCTTGATAGTTGTCAGTTGTAGCTGACTGAGGTTGAAGCCTCCTGTAGGTTGGTGCCTGTAGAAAATTAAAGGGAGTTGGAGCTTCCTTGCAATTTGTAGCTTGCAGAATTGAGGTTGGATCCTCCTGTGGGTTGGTGCCTGTAGATAAATAGTGGTGAGAGGGAGTTGGAGCTTGCCTTTGCATCACAACAATAATAAAATGTGGTTTTCTCCCTTTATGGGTTTCCACTTATATCTGCTGTCTCTATCTGTGTTTCCTGTGTACTGAGATGATTTACCAAATCTGCATAATGTTTGCTGCTCTCATAATAAGTTTGATGACACATTAATTTAATACTTGCTGCAACATATTAAGACTGTTCATGTACTAAGGTTGATTATAAAAATAAGTTGTAAATAAGCTGATGAAAAATTAAAAAAAAAAAACACATGTATGTGTTAAACTGATTCACCCCCCCCTCTCAGTTTAACTAAGAATCCAACACGTAGCCATCCATAATAGAGTATACAATAATCAAGATCCAAGGCATGGACACAACCATTCAGTGAAAATCAATAAATAGACTCAGGTATGGTCGCAACCATCCAATCAATGAGTCATGTAACCAATCATGATAATCCACAAAATCCGCAGCCTAGATACCAACAGACAAAATCCAGGGTCTTGCGCTCCATCTCGACCTGAACAGAGTATAAGTTATAGCATGTGAATAAGTGAGCTGAAGTTGAACATTCAAGAACATCATCTGATTACCAGCCAATGATGAAAGCTGTTAACAGACGCGAGAGGAACCACCAATAATGAAAATGGCCCTCAAGGTACTATAGGTACAATCCATGGAATGTGAACAGTGAGTCGGCGTCTAACACCCGCAGAATCATCCGATCGAAGGTCAATGATGAAAATCTTGCGTCGAATGCGAAGAACCCGCCATTGAGGCATGTAAGCTCCAAGGTACCAGAAGGGAGTCTCTAGATTAGCTTCCTGGATAATGATTTGAAGTCGACAGGAAGTAACCTTGATCGAACGTGGGCCATAGTGTTTCCCACATCATCAACGCGAGACAGAGGAACATAATGTTTGTGAATCAAGATTAGATGAGAATCAGAGGAGGGTTGAAACTGCAGAGGTCAACTTCTCTTGAACATATCAACGGTATGATAGTGGATTTGGAAATATTTGACAGCAAAAGATCAGAGGTCATGATGACGAGGTAGAGAGTAGATGAGTGATCAAAAGGGATAAACCAAACCCATGGAGGCAAGAAAATAGCGAGATGAGATGTCCTCAACCTGACACGAATGCAGACAAGTGCCATGTTCAAGAGCGACATACTGCCAACACGACAATGATACTGGTTCCATTTTTTCCCCACCATTTCTGGCGAGTACCCCAATTATTTTTGAAAACAAGCTTGAAGGGGATAACATATTCTTGTGATATAAGTTCTTCCTTCGGACGAATCCATCCTAGTACATTTAACGAGCCCTAGGAAGGAGAAACTCGAATATCGTCATTACAACAGAATCCGATGTCATCAGGGTTTAACGTGTCTGACAAAGGAAGAACTCATCGTATTTTCATGTTTAGAGAGTTTGAAAAGACAACAGAAAAGTGAACTCCAACAGTCCCTTTTCGTAAATAGTTCCTCAGATCCGAAAAGGTAGAAAACCATGTCTGAGAAAACCTCCTAGTCGCGATAGGCTAGGGTATTCCTTTTTCGTAAATAATCTATTCCACCCTGAAAAAGGGGTAAACGTATATTGGGTAGATTTCATTTCACAACCAATTTAACGAGATAAAAACGACAAGCGACTCGGCAATATTTTCATGTTTAAAGAGTTAGAAAAGATCTGAAAGATGACTCCAAAAATGACTTTTTTGTGTTTTTACTGAGTTCGAAAAAGTATAAAATACAACTCGCATCGTCGTCCAAGCTGCGTGAAAACCTGTTGCTGCACATGAAAGCGAGCGTAAAATCCATTTTTCAATAAAATGTAATAAAATATTGGAAAAATGACTTTCAAAACCTAATTTTGACTTTGAAAAGTTATAAATATGCCAAAAATAGTAAAAATATATTCACTTTTACTTTTTACCTCCTGTGAGAGCAACAATGAGCTTTTGCTGCGCAAACTTGCGACGACGATTGTGGTCAATCCAGTACGTCATTTGAGTTCTCGTTCGTTCCAGGTAAGAGGCGCTCTCCTTGGCTTTGTTTTAATTCATTTTTTATATATTTCCATTGTGTTTTTGGATCCCTGAGGGGACCTTTGCAAAATTAGGGCTCGGCCAATTAGCATGGGTATCGGGCATGGACCCACGCCAATTGACTCCTTTTTGCAAAGGGGTCGTGCCAGTTGGCGCGACTATTAGCAAAATAGTCGCGCCAATGGCGCAACTAAAATTTCCACTTGAATTTATCAAAATGTGAGCCAATAAGATGAATTTATGAGTGTTCCAGAGATCTAATGAGGTGTTTATGACCATGTTGGTGCAGATACATGACCACAATGGTGATCGAGTGGAAGGAAAGGGAGCATGGTGAAGAAGATGAAATTGCCATGTAGAATGAAGCATGCATGAGCTCTCTCTGAAAATGTGGTCTAAAAAAGTTCTTCCTAACACCATATTTGAGAGCACAACCTGAGCTACTGCACTATTTGATCGGCATTTGGGATGAGAACGATGAAAAATTCAGGCTTTGAGACCAAGTGTTGGAACTTGAAGTATCTGACGTCTATTTCATAACTGGACTGTCCTGTAGAGGTCCAGTTTCGATCATGACAGGCACTATACCATCTGGCGAGAAAATGGCAATGGTGATGGAAAGAGTGTGCCCAGGGGCACAAACAAGATCAAGCAGTGGGAAGGTCGATATCCACACGATCCTCGATCTAGCACTCCGAGTAGTGCTCCACACCATTACGTGGGCTGCGGGGTCGCAGGCACCGCATGAGGCAACTAAGGCACAACTCCTCTTAGCATCTGAATGCATGAACCCGACACTTTTTGATTGGGCCACTGCTGTAACAATGAACATCAAACGACAGTTGACGAAGTGTAAGAAGGCCAAACTGAAACAGTTTGGGTATGGATCCATCCTAGTATCATTCATCCTTGAATGACTACCAATTTTCCAGGGCCAAGGGGTGATAGTTCCCGAGCCATCATTGAGGGAGCCAAGGATGGCTCGATGGGGAGCACTCATGCCCAGATCAGGAGGGGGCCAAAAAATGTCATGGAGGCCCAAGTTTTTTGTATGGCTACAGCGACAACTGATCGTCGTTGAGGACTGGCCCTATGCCGGTACCAACTTCACGGGAGACGCAGATCTTCCACTCCTGGAGAGGGATGACTGGGACGAGGAGATGGGTAAGACTCTTTTTGATTTTATGTATTTATGATTTTTTTGTGATACATCCCTATTCTAACAAACAATCCTATGTGTGTGCAGATGTTGGCCCAGAGAGGCCCACCGGGATGTCGCCCATCGCACGGAGGACCCTCTCACACATAATCCTCAGGTTGAGGGTGGCGAGGGAAGTGAGCTAGTCCAGAACTTGGAGGGTATTTCCCGTGGCATCCCGGATTACGCCCACCTAGTAGACGTCCCGATGGCTTACCAGAGGCACACTTTGGGGTGCCTAGTCACCTCCATCGATTACTGAAGCGATTGGTGTGCGCGGTGACATGCTACCACGAGCACCACGCTGATTAGTCATCTAGGGCTTTTATATGCATATTTTTGAAAGACAAGTTGTCTCTGGCTATTATTAAAACTGACATGAATATTTTTTGAATTTATGTGATGTACACAAACTGCAAACTATTCGACATATATATATATATATATATATATATATATATATATATATATATATATCTATTTCTGGATGGACCTTCTTACATATGATGATGTTTTTACAAGTTGCGTAAATGTCTATCTAAAACCATATTAGCTACTACATCTGTTAACACATTCATGTGTCTGGGTATGTGTTGATATGTAATGTAATCAAAATTTATTTCTAGTAAATGAATACGTAGATACAGTCGTAAAATGGATGGGTTTCTAACTGAATAATGACCATTAAGTTGTAACATTACAAGTTGTGAGTCCAGATATATAAGTAATGCACGAATACCGAGGTTAACAACCTTGTTCAACAATTCCAAAATGGCACTATACTCCGTGACATTATTTGTGGTAGGCCCTAGACAAACACCTTGTAAATTGACCAAATCACTAACAGGATCGTAGATTACCCAGGTTGCCGAGGACAGATTCCTGGTACTGCGGGAGGCACCATCCGCGAAATCGACAAAAGGAGTAATAGACATCTGCACAATCAGGAAGAGCCAATCAGCAGAAAGATGCTTACAAAGCACACCACACCACACATGCACAAAAAATGAAATCACTCACTTATGTACACACACACCACACAAGAATATCTCAAGCGTAGTACTTCTTGAGGTACAACCCATTTCTAGGCTGCGCCAGAGGAACACCTTCATAGTCGATTAGCTCATAGGCCCCATTTTTTAATACTCGCTTAACTATATAGGGCCCATGCCACATGGGCTGGAATTTTCCTGCTCCAAGTTTATCGTGTGCTTGGTCCTATAGGAGGACGAGGTCCCCTTCAATGAAAGAATGCGGAGAAACTGATTGATCGAAGTGGGCTTTGACCCGCTTTTTTTGTGCCTCAATAACCAAGGCAGCCAAGCAGTGGGTTTCATCCAGTCATTCCAAATACAAGAGACGTTCTTCCTCCGGAGAAGTGTCAGGAAATAGTTCCACAGCCAACTTCAAAGAAGGAATTTCACATTCAACCAGGAGAGTCGCTTCTAGACCATATACCAATTGGAAAGGTGTGAATCCGGTTGCGCTCTTTACTGATGTTCGATAAGCCCAGAGAGCTAAGAACAATTCGGGATGCCAATTGGATTTGTGGATACCAATCGTTCGTTGAAGCATCATGAACAATACCTTGTTCACGACCTCAACTTGGCCATTTTCTTGGGGGTAGTATGGCATTGAGCTATCATGGCGTAAGCCAAACTTTGATGTCAGATCAACCATCATGTAATCCCAAAAATGAGTGCCATGACCGGTGACAATGGCTTGAGGGACTCCGAAACACGTAATAACATGGTTGAAAATAAATTGGGCAGCTGTCTTATCGTCGACAACTAATGTGGGCATCGCTTTGACCCACTTAGTGAAGTAGTCCACGACAATGATTATATAAGCATGCCCCCTAGCCGAGTGAGGGTTACATGTCATAAAATCTATGCCCCATTTAGCAAAAGGGCCTACGGTAATGATATAATGCAAGGGTAGGGGTGGTGCGCGCATCTTGCACTGAAAAACCTGGCACGCATGACATTTTCGAACTGCAACTATACAGTCTTTGAATATAGACGACCAGAAGTAACCCGCACGCAAAATCTTCTGGGTGGTGGCATATCTAGAAATATAACCGCCATAGGCGCCACTGTGACAGTTGTTCAGGACTCTCTTAGCCTCTTCCAGGGTTAAGCACCAGCGGAGCACGTAATCAACTTCGACACGATACAAGGTATCTCCTATAATGCGGTATGGTTGAGATTGATGCCAAATGCGATGTCGAGCATCTTTTTTCAACTCGGATCAGAACGTAGATGTTTGAGGATACACGATGATGTCACCGTACCATGGATCATGAGTGTTGATAAGAAAGAGTGTTTCATCCGGGATATGATCCTCGGATTGGGATGGAACGGAGTCTGTCGGGAGAGAGAAAATAAGATCAACAAAAACCAATGATTTCGTCGACTTAGCAGTGGTGAACTCTAAATCGAACTCCTGAAGGATTACAATCCATTTGGAGTACTTGCCCCGTTGCAATTGTCGAGACAAGATGTATGTCATGGGGTTGCAGTTAGAAACCACGGTTACCGTACGCAATAGGATGTAATGGCAGAATCTTTGAACAACCTAGACTGCAGCGAGCGCAAAATTCTCAACGTGGGCATAACGCATTTTCGTGTCGAGAAGATTCCTAGATAGATAGTAAACTACATGTTCATTTCTATCGTCGTCATCCTGTACTAGAACCATAGCTATCGTGCTAAACGCAGTGGCCAAATAAAGGGTAAAATCATCATGATAGTTGGGAGGACGTATCAACGGAGCATTAACGAGAAATTTTTTAAGCTTCTCGAAGGATTGCTGTGCAATATTGTCCTAATGGAAGGGAACGCATTTTTTGAAAACTCGCGTAAACCCCTTGGCCACTTCCGTATAGTTCGGAATAAAGCACTGTAAGAAGTTGGCTTTCCCCTGCAGACTCTGCAGTTGATGTAACGAGGATGGGGATGGGAGGTTAACGATGGCCTCGACCTTGAGGGGGTCAAGGCGAATCCCATCTTTAGATATGATTAATCCCAAAAGACGACCAGAATCTATGCAGAAGACGCACTTATGAGGATTGAGCCTAATATTGTAACATCTGCAGCGAAGAAAAAGTTGGAGGAGGTGTTCAGGATGGTCCTCACACCGAGCTGAATGGGCCGGAAAATCGTCCAGATACGGCTGAACAATATGACGTATGTCATGGAAAGCATAGGACATAGCACGCTGGAAGGTGGCCCCAACGTTTTTCAAACCTAACAGGAGCTTTTTATAAGCAAAAGTACCCCACAGATAGATAAAGGCAGTCTTATGTTGATCAATGGGAAAAACATTAATTTGATTGTACCTGGAGAAGCCATCCATAAGGGAATAAATCTCACTCCCTGCGCATTAATTGATGATCTGATATATAAAAGGAGTGGGGTAATTGTCCTTAGGACAGGCCCGATTGATGTCTCGGTAATCAACACAGACCCGTATAGTGCCCTACTTCTTATCTACAGGGACGATATTTGAAACCCATTTTGTGAGGGGAATTGGATAGATAAAGCCCGTGTTAAGAATTTTTTTGACTTCTTCCTTAATGGTTGCGGCTTTTTAGGGATGCACTAGGTGTAGACGCTGATGCACGGGTTTCACACCTGGATAGGTAGGAATCTCATGCATGACTATACTGGGATCAATCCCAGGCATCTCTTCATAGGACCATGCGAAAACATCTTTAAATTCACGAAAAAGGCTCGTGTAAACTTGTATCTCTTCGGGAGAACAAGTCACTCCCACATGAATGTTCTCGACTACCCCCAGTTTGACGGAGATGTCAATAGGCATGGTTTGAGTGATATTACTTAGGTTTCCCTCCGAAAGGACCTCATGAGTCAAAATCGATGTTTGAAGAGGCGGAGTGGGCACCTGAGATACAAAGCGCTCTAGACAATTAGAAATTTCCCCACGATCATGCATGAACGAGGAACAATGATGTCCATCGCTCCATGACAGATCTTCAAGAGACATTGTTTCGACGATAGCTTCATCAGAAGGGAAGAATTCTCTTAAAGGGGCAGGCGAGTCTACATCGCCTAGCCATGGGGATTGAGAATATATATCTAAAGCCATGCTCGAAGGAGCATGTTCAGGAGGAGGAGGATTAGATGCAGTGACAATCTCGCAGTAATTGATCTCAACTAGAGTTAAAGGCATCGATTCTCCAAAAGAGGTCACCTGTTCAGGTGAAGGGATGATCCAAGGGTCGTCTGACCTAGATATCATATTAAATTGAACAATGTGCGGTGGTGGCACGGGAAAAATACCCATGAGGACGGGCTCCTTGAAAAGACTGGGTCCTACACTGTCCAGGGGATTGGGGATTTGATCCACGTAAGGAACGTTGTTCTCGGAGGATGTGGTGAAGAAAGACAATTGATCAACAATGATAATTTTTCCCTTATGAGGGAACTTTAGAAGCCGAAAGAGGGTGGACAGAATGCATAGCATGGTGTTAGTCCAACTGTGACCAAGAAGAAGATTGTAGTTGAGCTTGGCATCAACCACTTCTACTTCTATGTTGACTGTCTTACCCTGTAACATGATTAGAAAACTCTCGAGAACACCCAGGGGTTTTGATTCCTGACCATCAAATGCCTCTAGGGCATTGGGCGACGAAGTAAGAGAAGGAGAGCTAACGGCCTTCCAGCAGGCATATGACATAACACAGGTGGAAGCACCTTCGTCCACAATGGCTCTATGGATGTTGAGGCTGTATCCTGACTCTTATAACAAGAGCGATTTTATGTGGAAGTCGGGGGACACAATTTTCTAGGTCGAAGGTGAGAAGACTAGAATCGACGAGATCGATTCCATCGATTACAAACAATAGAGCTTTCCGTTGCGATGGGAAACTTTGAAGCACTTCCAATGTAGACATTGCGGAAGGTGCCTGTGCCAAATCCTCAAAAATGCTGTAGTTCTGAGCGGCACAGGCGTTTGGGTTATAGGAATATTTTCGCAGAACACCTTTAGAAGGTGGCCTCACAATATGTTCAGTGTTGGGCTTATCAATTTATAAAGAACCAAAGACAGGTGGTGGAGGTGGGCCATAAACGACTTCCTTCGCAACTGCCTGGCGTGATCCAGAATAATCCTTCAAACATGTAGCAATTGAAACAGGTGCAGCACCATTCATCATAAAAACTTGGGACCCAAATGGTGCAGACGATGAAGGCTGCTCAACCATCTGGGTCTGCTGAGACGGGAATGGTTCTTTGAGAACTGCCGGAGTCCCTTTGAAGCCCTTCAAAAGTTGACTAACTTAAGATTGTCGGGGAAAATATTTGGTATAATGGTCTCCTTCACAGATAAGGCAGGGGTACTTCGGTTTACGTTGGGAACCATCGTCAGTACGAGGTTTAGAAGACTCTGGTTTCGGGGCATCAAGTTTGGATTTTCCTTTGCCGTTATTTTATTTGGAGGCCTTTTCCGTAGGATTAGTCTGAATGGCGTTGACCTCCGCAGTTTTACCAGAATCCGAAGGGGTGGGAAGAGTAGAATTATTGGAAGAACTTGACTTCTACTTCCCATTAGAGGACTGCCGAGAAGTCGTAGAAACAGAACCAATAACACTGTCCACCAATGGGATAGCTGGTGCTTTAGGGGTCCCAGGCCGTGGGGCATCAATTAAGATATCATAGATCGTGCCAGACTTAGAGTACACCAGATCAAGGTATTGGGCACAAGTGATGGCTTGTTCTTCGGTCGCACATGCCCCCATAGCAATATCTTGAGCAGTCTTGCTAATGAAGGAGGTAGTGAAGCAATGCGTTAGCAGCTGATCAGGTATATCAAACTTGATTAGTCTATGAAGACGTTGCCACTCATGAATATGATCAGATATGTGGGTGGCTTTATCCTGCTTGAACGAAGTCAGGAGATGCGTCCCGGCTTCGTAAGAACCAGTATCTGGAAATGTGTCAGAAAATCCATAGCTATCGTATTGAAGTTTTGAAAGATACGATGGGGTAGTTCTATATACCACTTAGCGGCAACACCAGTAAGAGTGCACTGGAAAATACGTAGACAATTGAATCATCCACCTAAGAGTTTGAAGAACACCATAGATGGTAGGTCATCACATGAGCTTGGGGGTCCTCTCTAGCTTTACCTTCAAATTTAGGACAATCACTGGGCACCTTGGTTGGAACTGGAGGCCAATAAGGATTGTGAAGAATCGGATCATTGGTCAATTTAGAAAAATCCGGTAATTCCAACGTAGGAAGGAAGGTAATTGAGGATTGAAAGGCATACCAGGCCCTCGATAAGGACTTGTTCCTGTACTCCACCCTGGTTGAGAATAACTTTTCCCCCATTGGTTCTGTCTTGAGGGATTCTGACCATAGGGGGTGTAAGCTGTATATTTAGATTGATACGGTTGCTAATAACCTGTGTACGGGGGTTGATAGCCGGGGTATGGACCCTGATTCTATGTCAGCCCCCTTTGAGAAGTATATGGATTTGATTGCTGAGTATAGGTATAGCCTAGTTGTTGAAGATAATAATTAGAATCTTGGAGAAGGTTGTAAACCGGCCGAGATTGACCTTGAAGGTCATAAACACCTTGGGGTTGAGCAGGCTGTTGGTAAGTGGGGCCCTGCTAAGCCTGATAAGTTGGGCGCACAGGCAGATTCGACTACGACATAGATTAAATTGGATGTTGAGCAGGGTTGATTGGATGTGCAGGTTGGCCTGGTTGAACAGGTTGACCTCGCTGAGCAGGCTGCCCTAGTTGAACAGGTGACCTGGGTGAACAGGTTTCCCTGGTTGAATAGGTTGACCTGGATGAAGAGGGACACTAGGCTTCCCCGGATGAGCCGGTTGGCCTGGTGGTGGGATAGGGCCAGGTTGTGCCTAATAACCAGTTTGACCTGTAACAGGACCATAAGAGGGCCCTGGTTGTGCAACATTCGAACCAATAGGAAAATGAGGTTGCAGAGGTTGCACCATAGGTTGAGAGGGTTGGATTTTACCCCCAGGACCGTACAAAGATCTCGGTTGATACCCCGGTTGACCTGTGGGTCCTTGAGGTTGCCCTGGTTGGACCATAGGGTGAGGCTGTATAGGTTGACCCTGAAGGTTGTAGGACTGTCCTTGCGGACCGTATAACACCCCCTGCTGAACCGAAGGTTGACCCTGTAAGGGTTGTCCTTGCGGGTCATATAGATAACCAGGTTGGCCCGAAGGTTGACCCTGGAAGGGTTGTCCCTGTGGGGTGGAAGGTTGTCTAGCCTGGGCATAAAGAAAACCTTGAACATACTGATAAGCCTCTGGAGCAGGAAAACGTAAAGGGTTTCCTTGATCGTTGTACTGATATGGAAAAATATAAATGGGTGTACCATCCTGTGCATAATGGGAAAAATAAGGACGGTTGGGATCTTGGGAGGACTGACCAACCTTGGAGTTCGACTGCTGTAGAGACAACCGATACTCCTCAGGAGAGATATTCTCCAAAATAGCAGATGCTATGTAGATTTCTTTGGGAAGTGACATGGTCCTGACGGAATGAGTAGTAATAGCGGGTGTAGATGCAGCTACACAGACAGTAGGCCTAACAGGTACTGATGTGACCTGAGGGGATGACGTGAGGGGTGTCTTAGGGGACACCCCCAATGAAGGAATAACCGACCTCGTAGACAAAGTTGATACTCCCATAGAGGCGACAACGACCATAATATGACTTAAAGTTCTATACCCCACTGGAAGCGAAGGACCAGGCAAAGACATGACAGATAATTTGGGGTTGCTTTTTGGGAAAAGCTGGTAATATTCACTAGATGTAGGGATTTCCTCACTAGGAGAAGGACTGGATGAATCCATAACTGACCCTACTGCTAGATCTTCTAAAAGACGATGAGGACTAGGAGGAATAACAACAGCTAAAAAAGGCGAACCCGATGTAAGAGGAGGGAAATATTCCCCTACTCCAAATCCAAACCAAGCATTGGATAAAGGCCAATTGAACTCAACTGATCCTCCAAAGGGAAGCTCAGATAGAACCGGTCCCCCGTCGGGAAATTTAGAGACAATGGGCTGCTGAGGTTTCGCAGAGGACTGAGAGACCTTCGATGAATCGTCTGTGTAAGGACTACCAGTAGACGAAACTGAGGTTTCCGCCACTATGATAGTACTGACAAGAGGAAGAGATCAAACAAAAGCACACGGGTAAAAACCAAGGCACACAGTCAAACAACCAACAAGCAAACTCTAAAAGGGCGTGTGATCGCAGGTGATTTGTTTTACCACATTGAAACTTGGAAACTTTACCGTTTCATGTTTTAAGAGTCGAGAAACGGATGAAAGTTGACTCTATCTCTTTTAATTTGGAAACAAGCGTGAAAGGACAAGTGCTTGATGATCCTTTCAAATTTAATGAGTCAGAAAATATCAAAATGACTACTCTGGAACTCTAGGCAAAGGGTGTACTAGATATCCGTGAACTGTAATATACACCTTAGTTTCAAAATGAAAGAGAAATCAACCAAGGACTTGACGTACGTGCAAGCAATCTCCCCGAATGCTGTGTCTGGTGTATCACGGGTATAAGGCGACATAATTGGCTTCCTACAGATAAAGGATAGCAACCTAGTGGGGTCTCCCTTTATATGCGTGATGGTATGGGGAGCACAAGTCCGTACTAGTGCTGTCTAAAGCCAAGAGGTGAACGACAGCTACTAGGTTTAACGACGCCAAAACACTTCAGTAGCCTGGACCTCTAAATATTTCGTTAATGTTTCAATGCTTCCTTAAGGTAAATTGAATAAATTTTAGAGTTGATCTTCAATTATGTTTCAATTTTTAGGCCCTACCAAATGTTATGTCTTAAAATCCTCTAAATGCACACTACATGCCACAATATATCACTTTTTTCGATGAATAGCTAACTACGGGAAGGTTGAGAGCTTTCACATAATAAATAAATGATCACGAAACAACCACTAGTGTCTCTAATGCACGCTAATGAAACTAAAATATTTTCCTTTAGAGTTTTTTTTTTTTTTTTAAACTGTAACGGATATGATTTTATTATATTAGAAAGATTATGGGTCTTTGCCGAGGCAGCCCCTTTTACAAAGCAGAGATCTATCTACTGCATCTAAAAGTCAATAAGTACTTTCAAGGCATTTGGACAATGCTTATATTGTTTACAATGATCTGCCCTTTCATGAGCGAGCTGCCTTTGTTTTCCATCTCATCTGCTTCGTTGTTTGACTTTCTCAAAATGTGATGAAGTTTACAATTGTCAAAGTCTTGAAGGACCTCTTCAATCTGTCCAAAGTTTTGAATTTTCCTTTAGAGTTATATAACACTAATAACGCATAAAAGTTTTCAATTTTCACTAAATAATCAAAAGCAAAGAGATTTGATTTTTTGTATTTTCAATTTTTAAGAGCAAGATGCACTAAACAAAATGAAAACTAATAACAAGACCAATTCGAGAAATGATAGCGAAAGAGTGAAAGAAAGCAAGTTCACTCAATACAAAACACATAATCAGACCTCAAACTGATGGAAAAATCCCTCAAATGAAAGAGGAACCCCAAAGACTCAAACGAACCGTGTAATATAGGCTCAAAACGAGACAAAGTGAAACTCGAATGAGAAAGAGAGAAATCACTTAAATAACACAATAAAATAATGGACAACCACCAAACGAATGCAAAGAAGCAACAACAAAGTTGACTAGACAAATGAAAACCAAAAACTCCCACGGGAGGCTCAACACACTATAGTACCTAGATGCCCTAGGGCCAGAATGTAAAACCGATAGTAGAGGGAAAACAATCGGAGGATAGAGTTCACACACAGTCAACCAAGGCTTCAGGACACTCAGGCAGTCAAAAAAATGGCACCAAAACCAAAAATCAACCTCATAAAGCTCATAAAGAAGCAAACCCTAGCACCACACATGATTGGCGTGACTGTCTGGCTATATCTAGCACCAGAATAGGATTGGTGCAGGGGCCTAACCAGAAACAAGCGTCAATTGGCGCGACTATCAGGCCAAAAACTGTGCCAGTCAAGTTTACTAATATCAAAAATAAAAGGAGCAAACAGGGAGCAGATCAGGTATGGTGAGGCTAAACAGAGGTTTAAAACTAGAAAAAGGCAAACTAGAAGAGCTGATCAAGCAGACAAAGACAAAAATCAACCAAAAAGACAAGACAAAATCCAATCAATGTCTCCCTAGTGGAGTCGCTAGTTTGTTGGAGAGGTAAATCCCCTCTGCGGACAGAGGCGATCCCTACTAGCCTAGATCGTGTCTAGCAACAATTGAGTCACGCTAAGACGCGGGTTCCTAGTTACAAAATACCAAGATGCGACAAGAGGCCTACCTTAAGTCCCACACTGCTGTTGCTTGCCGAGAAGATGGCGCTTCTATCCTTCGCTTTGGAAGATTACAATTCTCCTGCCTAGCACGTTCGAACAACTGCACGTACACTAAGAAACAACACACAATGTAAAACCTAATACATGCAACCATATATCATTAAGAGAGGATATAATTCATAACATAAGACATGAACATATGAATGGAACCATAATCAAAGTCATTTATATTAATCACAATGAAAGAAAGATACAACTTGAGCTCTGACGCTAGATCTTCCTTTGGTGGGTCGACATCGGAGCATGTCTCGATGAAGCTCGTCGAGAATGGGACAAGGCTCTCTCTCTTCGGCTTGGCTCTCAAAGGTTGTCTGGTGATAGTCTCCTTACTACTGATTCAGCTCTATTCAGGCTAGCTTGCAAAGGGAAAATGTCAAGCTTATATAGATGGTGGAAGGGGAGTTGGGATCCCTACAATGGTGGGATTGGCCCTATCCTCAAGGAAGCTTCCATGATAGGTGGAAAACCACTTCCCCTACATGGAGATCCGGAGCCAAACCTCCCAACTCATTTTAGAGACTCGTTTAGGAGTTGGTTGGAATAAAACTTCCACCATTTATTTTTTAAAAAACAATCCTTATTAAGCTTGGCGTGAGTAATACATTGGGACAGAGCGCTAGTTGGCGTGCCCTCTTTGGTGGATTTCCCCCATTAGCGCAAGGGCTGACCTGGATGGTCACGCTAAGGCCAAAAGGTCTATTTTTAGGGTTTTTTACGGGAAATTTTCTTCAGAGGAATGATTGTCCTTGTCAAGGGGGATGCCATGAAAGTGGTTTCAGGTTATGTCACTGCTCACAGGTCACAGAAAAGGCCCTCCAATGTGTGGGACGGGGGATTGTAGGGATGGTGACAAATTACTGTGTAACATTGTGCGTCGATTATTGAGATGTCAATCTTGCTTGTCCAACATACAACTATCCTACTTCCTTTAATGACCAGACTATTGATGATTGTGCTGGATGTGAATTTTTTTCATTCATGGATGGATTTTCCGGCTACAATCAAATCAATATCCGCCCAGAGGATCAACTTAAGACAACATTCATCTGTCCCTGGGGAAAATTCCCTTATAGGAAACTACTATTTGGTTTAAAGAACGTTGGAGAAAATTTTCAGAGAGCAATAGAATATGATTTCAATGACATCAAGCACATTGTTCAATCGTATCCAGATGATTTACCAATGCATTCATGAAATCAGACTGATCACCCGATGCATTTGAAAGCCATTTTCTTATGTTGTCGACACTACAAAATATGCCTCAATCCACATAAATGTGCATTTTGTGTTGGTTTTGGTCGTTTTCTTGGATTCGTATTCTAAAAATAAGGAATTCGAATCAACCCATTGAAGGTTCAGGCCATTCTTGATTTTCCTGCGCCATCAAACTTACTTCAGATACAGAAACTCCCAGGAAAGGCTAACTTCCTAAGAAGGTTCATTCTAAACTACGCCGAAATGGCTAAAGGATTTACTTGGCTATTGAAAAAAGGGGTTCCCTTCCATTGGGACCAAGTTGCGCAAGATTATTTTGATGCTGTCAAGGACACTCTTGTCCAATCGTCATTAATGTATCCCCCTAATTATCAAAATGATTATTTCCTATATATCGCCGCGGCTGAAACAACTATTTTTATGGCATTATTCCAAGTAGAAAATGGAATTGAACATCCTAGCTATTATTTGATTCGTAATCTCAATGATACAGAAGTTAAGTATTCATAAGTAGAAAAGCTTGCCTTGGCAGCTGTTCAAGCTGTCCAAATATTTTTCCATTATATCCTGCTCCGAAAAACTACTATAGTTTAGGATTTAAACCCCATGAATTATATTTTATCACGTCAATTGCTGGGGGGAAAATATTCAAAATGGATTGTCATTTTGCAGGAATTTGATTTGGAATTCATCAAATCCAAGTCAAAGAAGTCTTTAATTCTGGCTGAGCTTCTTTGTGACCTTCCCTCTTATTGTACTGCAACTACGTCGGAATAATAAATTCCTGACGAGTCTCTGTTTCTGATCGGATCATCTGATCCTTGGTATGGGGATTTCATCATTTATCTCCAAACGTAACTTTTCGACCTGATACCTCTCGCTTTGAACAACAACGTATTTGATACCAGGTCAAATATTATCTAATCGTTGGCGATACACTTTATCGTCGTGGTGTCGATACCATTTTAAGGAGGTGCCTCACTCATGAGGAGGTCGAAAAAGTGTTAAATGATGTTCATGCTTTGGCTTGTGGTGGAAATTTATTTGGATATGCTATCGCGCAGAAGATACTCCGCACCGGTTACTTTTGGCCTACTGTTTTTCGAGATTGCATCCTCGTGGTCAAAAGTTGTCATGCATGCTAGATTTTTGATCGTAAAATCTGCAAACCACCAGCGCCAATGCATCCTGTTGTCTTTGTGGGACCATTTTTGAAATGGGGTATTGACTTCATGACTTGTAACCCTTGTTCATCTGGGGGGGCACAATTATATTATTGTCACAGTAGACTATTTTAGCAAATGGGCCGAAGTGATGCCTACATTCAACAGCACGAGATAGACAACTGCATTGTTTTTCTTTAATCATGTTATTGCACGGTTTGGGGTCCCACAGGCTATAGTTACAGATCATGGGAAGCATTTTCGCAATCACATGATGGTTGAATTAACTGCCAAGTTAGGATTGTCACATGATAATTCTACTCCTTATTATCCACAATCAAATGGGAAAGTTGAAGCTATCAACAAAATTCTTAAACGTATGCTTCAACGAATGATAGGAGTTTGTAAAATAAACTGGAATTTTATCCTGTACTCCACCCTGTGGGCGTATCGAACCTTGGTAAGAAACACAACTGACTTTACTCCTTTTCAATTGGTGTATGGTCTAGAAGCTATCTTACCAATCCAATGTGAAATATCGTCGTTAAAAATTGTGATTGACTTGTTACCTGACATCTCAGAAGAAGAAACGCGTCTCCTTAACCTCATCCATCTTGATGAAACGCATCGTGAAGCCAAATTGGCCAACGAAGCGCACAAGAGACGTATAAAGGCGCAATACGACAAAAATGACCAGCCTCACATTTTCTCAGAGGGCGACTTGGTCCTTCTTTACGATCAAGAAAATGATGTAATAGGTAAAGGAAAGTTTGAGCCATTATGGCATGGCCCCTATACTGTCAAAAGAGTTCTTGCTAAGGGTGCCTATGAGTTGGTTGATTACGATGGAATTCTGTTGTCACAACCTAGAAATGTGTTGTATTTGAAATGTTACTATGCTTAATCACGAGCATAGTAATTTTTTGTATTATATTGTATATACATGTTGTTGATTTGAATTCACTATCTTAATTTGTTTTTAGAGTTTTCTTGACATTAGTAATCTGCTTTACATTTCATCGCAGATGTCTAAATCTTCGGAACCCTTTGTTGGATATGTTGATGGTGCTAGTCATAGTACGTGGAATCTATCCTCTGCAGCATGGGCCATTTTCACTCCGAACAACGAGTTAGTGAGTTTTCAAGGGATTTGTATTTGTAGATCGACGAAAAATATCGCTGAGTATAGCGCGTTGATCAAACTTCTCTCTGATGCCATTTCATTTGGTATTAACTATATTATCATAAGGTTAGAATCAAAACTTGTGGTATTACAACTTACTAGTGTTTATATTGTTAGAAATCCAACATTGCATAGATTGTTCCTTAGAGTTCGACTTTTGGAAAGACATTTTGATTTTATTCAATATCAACACATTTCTAGAAATTTGAACACATTGACTGATTCATTAGCTAATCAGACATTTGAAACATATGTAAAGAAAACATTCACATCATTGAATAGGATTGCACAATAAACATAGGAAAAAATCTAAAATCATATAGATAGATAGTTACAGGTTTTTACAAAATTTGTGCCCAAGACACATTGGTCATCTGACCTCAAAATGTATGCAAAATGTCACAAGTAAACAAGTGGTGCTCATGGTACATGCTATAGATCTAGCTATCCTATGAAGTAACCACATCGAGTGATTAGGAACCCACTAGTGTGTCACTGCAGTCACATAGGAAGCTCTTCGATCTGACAATCCGGAATCCCGAAGGTCAAACCATCTATATGCTACTGAAGCTCAGTCAGAGTCTCAGTAATATCAAGATCCTGAAGGACTATTCTCTTGACATCCCTCTCTTCTGGCACATTTGCTTCGTGCTTTGGTTCCACAACTGGTTGAACACAACCAATATCTGCATTACATCAAACTTTTAGTTTAGTCTTGGGAAAACATCAAAATAAAAAAAAACATTTTATAAACCTTAGGAAAATCAAAAAAATGGTAAAAAACATTCTTACCTATTGCACCCCACTGAGAGCCTTCTGGTAATGCTAAATCTGGATCCCCTCAGAAACCAACGCCTGCGTATGCATACTCATCGATGGCGACAATCTGTCGCTGGAACCAGGCGAAGAACGCAGTCGAGAACACAATGGTAGATTGGCCTACATGCTGACTCATGAGTTATACCCATCTCTGCATCCGAGGATCTCTAGGACTAGTTATATCTAGTGTCACATGTTGTGGCTGCATTAGTGGAATCCATTCCAAGGCGAAGTATATAAGGATAGAACCATAACTGAAATTCTTCTTCCTTCCTCCCTTTTCTTTATTTAGTTGCTCCTTTATATGAGATAGAACAACTTCAGACCAGTTGAAGACTGTTGGCTCCATACACTCTAGCACATACTGCATATAAGATCTATTCGCTACATGTAGTGTAACGATGCCAGAAATTTTTGCGATCATGAAAAGGATAGTTCTCAAGGGAAAATTTCTAACATCTCGGATGTTTATCTTTCCATATTTTCTTGGCTCTGACCCTGGATAACAATGTTGCAAAACATAATCTTTCACTGTCTCTCCTCCAACAACAAACCCTGAGAGCGAAATGGGCAAGCCTCTCCTCAATAAACCTGTAAGAAATTACAAGTCCTCGAATATCATAGGAACCACTTGGTTCTTAATATGAAATGCCTCGATAGTTGGATCCCATGCTCGAACTAAGAACTCCAATAGTTCTATTTTTTTCCTCATCCCAAACAATTTGAAGTACTTAAGCAGTCTACAATCTCTTATGGCTCTTACTGTACCCGAATCATTTAAGGAAATCATATCATGTTCTTCATGTTCTCTTTCCCTCCATGCTATTGTCATTGTAATCCGATGTAAACCTAAAATACAACCATAAGATCCATTAGATTCCATTCATTGCAAAAAACTAGGCAAATTTTGGGCATAATGTGAAAACCAAAAACTTAGATTATGCCCAACGCACTCCCTAAAAAGAGATAGTGCTTTGCATATGCAAGTACCCTTCATTGTACTTGATATGCAATGCAGGTTTTGAAATTCAGGGGTGTGTTTCCCTCTTTTTCTGAAGAATTTACCCTAGGGGCGTTAAAACCCTAAAAATTTGAAGGAATTGGAAATGAAATGAGTACTAAAGGAAAGAGGAGGTTAATATCACTAACCTGGATCAAACGTCAATGAAAATCGTCAACAGAAATGATCGCAATCAACAACTGAAGTTCGGGGGAAAAATTAGGTTCATAGCTCCAAAATGCAAATGATAACTATAGAATGGTAAAAATGAATAGTGAAACTACTTTTAATAGTCATTTAATTACTTGCAAGTTAAATTTATTCCTATGACTATAGTTTTATTATGTTTTTATCATGAAACATGTATTTTTTAATCCATTTGATGTTGTTCCAAACAAGATATACAATTGATGAACATATTAGTCACGCAGATTTATTTCAAAGAATGACTTGACCACAACGGATACTTTTTCTCCTTATTTTTCGAGCTTTGTTAAAAATGAAAAAGGATTTGAAGCGCACTTTTATCTCTTTTTCAAGATTCTATAACAGCGAAAAAGGAAACCCTGGAGTCTTCTTTCAGCCCTTTTCAGACTCCGATAATGTGAAAAGATTGCCAAGCACTTGTCTTTTCGAGCTCGTAAAAGTAAATGAATTGATATCTACTTATCATAAGTTTAACCCTTTTCCCGACTGAGATAGATTATTTACGAAAAAAGAATACCTTGGTTAAACATGACCAAAGAGGTTCTCTTAGATATTATTTTACACTATTTTTGGATCTAAGCGACAAATTTACAAAAAAATACTTATGGAGTTTTCTTTCGTCCTCTTTTTCAAACTCTCTAAACATGAAAAAGGACCAGGCTGTCACTATCGTTAAGCTCGTTAAAACATAAAATAGCGACAGGCTTATCGATCATTGCAAGAATCGAGTTTCATTCATCACTAGACTTGTTAAAATATTAAATAGCGATACTTTATTATCCCATAGGGTTGAATTTTAGACCAAGCAAGTGTTATCCTCCTCAAGCTTGTTAAAAAATAAAGAGGTACTAGTCGACAAGTGACCGGGGAATTTTTTGGAAAAATGAGCAAAATTCTTTATGGTAGCAAGTTGCTCTTGAACATGACACTTCCTTAACTCCATGTCCGTGACTGTTTGGTTTGGGTAATCATCTTGACGGTTCATTCATACCTATGGTTCATCATATCTTCACTTCGGTTTTGGGTCAATGCTGCCAACTCATCACAGTGTCACCGATATGTTCAAGAGAAGTCATCTAGTGAATAAACTCATCCTTCTGAAATACTCGTAAACCTTTATTCTCATGACCGTCATACTTGAAAATTTCCATATCAAGTCATACCCTTGTCTCTGAAATCAGAAACTCCCGTTTCACAATAAGGTGACTTCTTGTCGACAAAAAATCATTATCCAGGAAGTTCACTTAGAAACATTAGATTTTAGTACCATGAGGCTTGTTACAACATCAACAAGATCCTCGCTTCTGGACTTTTGACCGAAATATTTTGTTTGCCGTTCGACATCAAATCATTTATTCACGCCTTACGAAATGTCCTGCAGTACCTTGAGGGCCATTAACATCAGTGGTGGTTCCTTCGCATTTTTTAACAACTCACATCATTGGCTAGTAATCAAATGATGTCTTTCCATGTTTGACCACAAATCATATATTCAAATCGCTAGACTTGTACCCAAATGATCGAGTGAACGAGATAAGAAGACCCTGGATCTAGTTTCAGCCATCCGGGCTACGATTTTAGGATTGTTGTACACATCATTTGTATGGTGACCTTACATACAGATCGTCATTTGAACATGGGCCTATATCTGTAGGCATGTCTGCATTAGGCAACATTCCAATGTCGACGACTTTCTGAATTATGTACATGTTATTAAATTGTTTATGTGCTGAACATGGGAATGCCTACCCTCAGAAATTATGATCAAGAGGATATATCATGATGTAATGTATTGTAAGATTGATGCAAGTCACCACTCTGCTTCATCTCCAACTCATCACAGTGTAAAGCATATCAATCAAAATAATGTTGTTATTATTCTGACTTCATGCTTTAGGGGGAAATTATTATAGGTCAATTTGGGCATCATTCCCAATGACCTGGTAAACTAGGCATCATCTCCAGGACCAATGTATAGGGTTTATCATCCCCTAACATTTCAATTGCTATATGCCCTAAGACAAAGAACAAGACAGATCAATCAAATACTTTCATCTGAAAAGGTTTCCAAGGTTTGAAGTTTATAATATATCATATGAGAGCTCACCAACGCTGCCTCTAAATGGACTAAGTGTGTTGCATATGCAGGTAGCCCCATGCAAGGCTGCTCTACAAAGCACTTCCCGACATCTATGGGTGCGTTGGTCACATTAGGAGCGAAATTCTCATTGTTCCAGAATCTCCACTTGGACAGTGCCTTCTAGAAGAGTTCACATGTGTCAAACTTCAAATCCATGTGTCCATTTGACATCTACAAGATTGGAAACATGTCTTGCATATTATTGGAAAGTCAATGATTGTAAAACTACCTCAGCCTCTCTATAAATTGAGCACAGATCTTAGTGTTTGATGAGGAAGGAATTGTGTAGAGAAATGCTGGTGGATTTTCATTGAGGAGATTGATTTGAGTGACAGTTTTCTAGAGATATCTGCATTGTGATGAGGTTGGGATGCTGCTAAAGATGGTGACACTAAATCAGTTATTTGGTTGTAACCTCCCCTTATATCATTAATAAATAATACAACTTACTTTTCCCTATATGCATCTGTATTGGTTTTGATTTTCCATATTGCAAGATCTTAGTTGATGTATATGGTTTATGCTTTACTGATTTAGAAAAATAACTTGAATAGACATATGTATTATTGCTATCTTCTACTGTTTAGAGTTCATTATTGAAGGAAATATTTTGCACAATCGGCTGGAATTTGAAGCTACAACGGAAGCGCTTGGATTCCAAGTAAGCATCTAATCCATTCTATGTGTCTATTTTTAGTTAGGAAAAGTAGTTGTATAGTCTTTAAATTGTTGTTCTAGATTAGCACCTGTCTAGGGAAGCGTTTTTTATCCGTAATTCAAAATTCTGTCCAACACCTATTATGATATTAATGTAAGGGACAAACATTGCTAGTTTGTAGCTAAAATTCAGGGAATGGTTTCTAACCAACCTAGAAACTAGGAAATGACTCATCTTTTGCATTTATGATCCATTTTGGATAAGATTTCGACCTGATGAGGTGTCATGGGCTATATTTTATATAAGTAGACTCACTTTTGTATTTGTTGGGGTTGGATAGTCTCATATTTTGCAGTGGAGCTATTGTAACCAGTTTGTGGAATGAAATCAGAGACAAATTTGTAGGAAATATTATGAAATACTTGTGGTATGCTTTGGAACATATGTGTTTCTCATGTTTTCTTATTACCTTATGATAAATTCCATGTATAATTCTTCATATATGTATATCTTGTGAGTTTGAGAGTATAATTCATGTTATGCATGCACTGTTCCTTAGGGCTCTCACAACAAGAGTGTTAAGGACCCCAAATTTTTGACCCAGATGATGGTAATACTCAACATGAAGGTAGCTATCAGTATGAGTCTTTTTTCTGAATACTTGATGTCCCAATGTTCCATCATCTTTCCTAGTAACAAGAACATCTAAAAACGGGATACTCTTGTCTTTTTCAACCTCCATAGTAAACTTAATCTCTGAGGAGATTGAGTTAAGGTGATTAAAAAATCTATCAAGATTATCCTTCCCATGAGTCCATTTTATGTTGGTGTCATCTACATATATTTTGCACCAAGATGGTTTTATGTTGGTGTCATCTACCTATTAGGATATCCAGATGATAAAATTGTAGATGAACCTATCCTTGGATTCCTCTCCATCTTTAATAAAGATCAACAACCAACATTCATGTATAATTACAGCCAATTCTTGGCTGATAATATACATGAACAATTTATGAATATTACTACACAAGGAGTGTTTAAGTATAGCTCTGTACTTATACATATGTTTCTTTTTCAGCAGGGAGATCTTTTTCCCATCAGACTCAGCAAGCAGGATGAACAAGGAGTGAATCAATCAGTGATTCTTTGGACATAAATATTCAAAGCTACTTCAACAAATACTTCATTTTCATATTTTATAGATACATTCATACTTCCAGTGGCACGAATTCTTAACAGTCAGACAAAGCAAAGGATTGGAGATGAGATAAAAATAATTCTACACTTAAGTGAGCAAACTAAAATCGGTGACTGGTATTTATACCAGAACTACATAGAGATAAGGGTGTATGGTTTCAATCTTGCACCATACAAGCCACCTAAATATGTTCCTATGAGAATATTTTCTATGGAATATATTAGGTAGATGATCAACATGGAGGACTTGCACTTTGTGTCAGGAAAAAGGAAATCACAGTTTAAAATCAAGTCAAAGATTGGATCATTCATTCGCAACACCAGATCAACTGGTATTGAGGGAGACAAATTGTTAAAGAATATGAATTTCTAGCCTTCTTTCACCTCGTCTTATGACCCTTTTGGAATAATCTCTGCTCTAAGAGTTGAATTAAAAACAACTCCCTATAATCATACTCCAAGACTAGAGATAGAGAAATTTATGAATCAAGAACAGTGGATTGAGGGAACACTTCAAGAAGCAGAGGAACACGTTTTATCTACATCTAATACACAAAATCCAGTTGATCAGAGAAAGAAATAGAAGAGGGTAAGAGAGGAGACTACATCACTTGTGGAGATTATGAAAGAATTAATTGTGCAACAGAAGAAGCCAAAGATTGGCTTGAAACTTACAACATAAGAAAAAAAACCAGAGATAATCGATCTTGGAGATCGAGAGGTTTCTACATCAGTAGGAACTAGTGTTCTAAACACTCCTACAACTTCACCTTCTAGAGAACCTCTAGAAATTATTCAGTTTATAGGGACCAGTTCCACATATGATCAAAACATCTTGTCAAGGTTCCTTGAAATAAAATAAAAGAATGAGACTTTAAAGTCTAGTGTATACAACCAATTCTGGAAATAGGCCTCCACTTCCCAACGTAGGCTTCTTTCTACTTTTGACAGTGAGAAAGGCAGAATGCAGATGGATTTTCTGCAATCCTAAGTACCATTTCCAAAGTCTCCATCAGACTATAAAAAGACTATATTTTCATTTGATGCCAATCAAGTCCATCCAATTGATCAGATGGATATGCATAGACAGTCTGGTGAAATGTTGTTTTCCATCGTGAAAACTACAACAATGTCTATTGATAAACTTAGGGCTGCTCTCTCTAATGTTAAATCTCAACTCAAGATTGAAAATCTATCTTCCTCAGCTAAAGATAACAAGCTCAAGTCCTTGGAATATCTTTTAGTCAATATTGGTTATGACCCAAAGGACTGCAAGGCAGTGGAAGAGATACTTAAGAAGAAAAATGCAGACATTGCAGCTGTGTGAAAATAATTAAAATTCCCTTCAACTGAGTATATAAAAACCAAAGAAATTGAATAGAATGAGAAGAAAATGGAATAAATGCTCAAGCTTATCATTAAGCAACATATACAACTAAAGAATATGGAAGAACAAATTGAAGGAATACTAAAGGAGAAAGAAACAACACAACTTTCTATGGTTCAAGTCACAACAGTTCCAATAACAATTGCAAGTAGAGAACCTAGCTCATCATCAACAACTATTGAGTCTACATCCACAGTAGATGATCCAGCAAGATTATCACAAGGCTTGGCCTCACAAAAAGAGGAAATTTAAAAGTTATTACAAAAATTCCAGAACTTGGAGTTGCAGAAAATAAAAAATGATACTCCATATATGGAGGAGATGTAGAAGTCTCACAGATTGGGACTTAATATTAAGAAATTGGAAAGTGAGTCCCTAATGGTAGGTACCTTGGACCAAGCCAAGGAAAATATTTGGACAGACAACAGCCAGACCATGATAGAAATATGGCCATCCATACAAATAATATTTGAGCAACAAGAACTCATTACTAGATGTAGGGCAGAAATAGAAGAACATAAAGCAGCCTTGAAGACCAAGCCAACATAAGCCACAAATATGATAAAGGTATTAAATTCAAAAATCAGAGAAGAGTTGGAAGAGATAAAAATTCCCGACAGAACAACTACTAATTTGGAGATTAAGAAGGTCTTACAAAAGAGGAATTTGATTAACCATCTAGAGACAAAGTGTCAAACCTTGGACGTTGTTGTCCAAAGGTTTTATTCAAAATTTAATGTTTTAAATCAGAAAGGACTACTAGGATTGGTAGCTCTAAATGATAAGTTAGTAAAATTAGAATATTTTTGTAAGAAATTATATACTATTGCAGTGGATAGAGCTAAGTTTGCAGGAATCAAAGTACATATAACAAGGAAGGCCTTTCTAGAAGCCTTGGAGCTTGATTTGACCATCAAGCATGAGATTAGACGTTTGTTCCTTAACAAGCCCACTTTCGAAAGATACATTGAAGTGGATGAATTATTTAGAAAGATAGTGAATTTGAAAATCTGAAGTGAAGAAATGTGGGATAAAATGTGTGATACAATTAAGTAATTTTTGATCCTAACAACATGACATCACAACAACATTTCAAGGGCCAAGTCATCAACAACCTCCTTCAAAGCAGTGACACATCATCCAAAAATTTCCTTCTTCCTATTATTTGATACTATTTTTGTAATCAGTTCTAGATATTTTCTTAGTCTTAAAACTAGTATAAATAACTCTCATTATGAGTTATTAAGGGTTGCACTCTTGGATAAGCATTTTGTAAGCAACAATGTACAATATTTTGATCATTAATAATAAATGAAGGATTCTGGATTTGTTTCATACAACTTTGTTCTCCTGCGAGTTTTCCTGTTTATTATTACATTATGTTTTCTACATGTATTTAATTTTTATGAAGATAACTAGGTGAGATTAACCGAGTTTCAGTTGTCTTGGATTCTTCCAGAATTTATTATCTATATCAAAGAATGATTTACTGAACCATCTGTTTATGTAAGTCCCTGTCATCAATAAATTATTAGCATATTCATAATGTTAAATATATTTTGTTAAACTTTTAGACATTGTTTGAAAATTTTCACACTTATGATCATTTGAAACATTCACTTTGAATATTTAAATAATCATATCTTCTTACATATTCCGCTTAATCACCTGCAAATATAAATCAATGTATGGAATAAAACAACAAACCTTTGCCTTATTAATTAATATTATCTAAAGGTTTAGACACAGTTGTTGAAAAATTGTTTTATGCATTGGTCATCCAAAATTCCAACCTTAAAACAAAACAAAATATTATAGATGCTCTGGCATAATTTATTGACCCCAATTATCTCAAAGGACAACAACACCCATGATGAGCAATGCCAGATATAGGAGAAACCTATTTTGCATCAACATGATGAGTCAGTGCCAATGGAGCTTGAGGTATCAGAACATGAGGAGGTTAGATCAATTGAAGACATCATCAAAGAGAAGGATAAAGAGATTTTAGAGTTGAAATACTCCTTCTCCATTGCCCAATCTTGAATTACTTTCCTTGAGTGGGAAAATTTTCAATTGCAAGTGAATCAACTCCTCCAAATTAAATGGAAATTAGACATGGAGGAAAATAGAGGTAAAGGCAAGAAGATAGTTGTTTTTGACCAAGTGTAGGAGATGGAGGCTGGAGCACATGCAAAAAGACCAATAACAAGAGGACTAAAAAGGGAATTGGAGCGAGAGAAACAACAAATTCATCAATCTGAAGAGTTGACATTTGATGAGCTTATTGCCATGGAGATCAATGATAGAGAGATTTGGTTATCAAGAGTTAATGAGCATTTGGAGAAGTTATTGAAGAAATATAATAAGGATAACAAGCTTCAAAGGCACATGACAAGTCATTATCGTACCAGGGATACCATTTCTCAGGTAAGGCTGAAACAAGTAAAAAAAAGGCTTAAAGAGGCGCAAATGAAGCTCAAGGAGAAGGACAACTTGGATTTATTGGCTGAAGCTTCATTAGCTATGTAGCCTATATCTTTCAGGTCTCAAAGAACCAATTTTGAAAGGTTTGGAGCAATTTTGGTATTTTACATGATTTTTGGCAGAATTCTTGAAATTTCTCATTGTAGAAGGGTAATAGACACTTATGACTTTTTGTTTTGGAGGCCGCCAAATGGTGATTTATTTACATGGATGGATTTATTTTGATTAGTAAATAATATATTAGTAACCCTCTTGGCATGAAAAGCTGCAATTTTCAAGAAAAATCTCAAAAACCACCTATTTTTCATGTTTCTGCCTCCTTTCTGGACCCTGTGTTACGCTTTTGAGAGACCCTGGGAGAATGGATTTTTGAAGGCCTTACCATGGTTGATTTAAAAAAATTAAAGATGTTATGGAAACTAGACACATAGGGAAGTTGACCATATTTTCAAAAGAGAATTTTGACTTCTCAAAGTTCCTCAAAAGTTCCTCCAAATTTATATTACGCTTGTGCAATTTGTTTTTAAAATCTTCAGTCATAATTGTCATAGATCAGCATTGGATTCCCTCAGGACACTTGTCAAGCTAAAAAATGGTCACAAATTCGAGGCTATGAGTTGTAATTAGAGTTATTAAGTTTTTTTTTGCTTCATATTATGTTGGAATTTTTAATTAATGTAAGGGACAAACACTCCTAATTTGTAGCTAAAATTTAGGGAATGGTTTCTAACTCACCTAGAAACTAGGAAATGACTCATATTTTGCATTTATGATCCATTTTGTATGGGATTTTGACCTGATGAGGTGTCATAGTCTATATTTTATATAATTAGACTCTCTTTTGTATTTTTTGGTGTTGGATAGTCTCATATTTTCAGTGGAGCTCTTGTAACCAGTTTGTGGAATGAAATCAGAGACAAATTTGCAGGAAATATTGTGAGAAACTTGTGGTATGCTTTGGAACATCCATGTTTCTCATGTTTTATTATTATATTATGATAAATTCCATGTATACTTCTTCATATATGTATATCTTGTGAGTTTGAGAGCATAATTCATGTTATGCATGCTCTGTTCCTCAGGGCTCTCACAGCGAGAGTGTTAAGGACCCCAAAATTTTGACCCGGATGATGGTAAGAATCAACATGAAGGTAGCTGTCAGTATGAGTCTTCTTTCTGAATACTTGATGTCCCAGTGTTCCATCATCTTTCCTAGTAACAAGAACATCTAAAAACATGATGCACTTGTCTTTTTCAAACTCCATAGTAAACTTAATCTCTGAGGATATTGAGTTAAGGTGATTAAAAAATCTATCAAGATTATCCTTCCCACGAGTCGATTTTATGTTGGTGTCATCTACAACTATTTTGCACCAAGCTGGTTTTATGTTGGTGTCATCTACCTATTAGGATATCTAGATGATAAAAATGTAGATGAACCTATCCTTGGATTCCTCTCCATCTTTATTAAAGATCAACAACCAACATTCATGTATAATTACAGCCAATTCTTGGCTGATAATAGACATGAACAATTTATGAATCTTACTACATGGGGAGTGTTTAAGTACAAATTTGTACACATATGTTTCTTTTTCAGTAGGGAGATATTTTTCCCATCAAACTAGCAAGCAGGATGAACAAGGAGTGAATCAATCAGTGATTCATTGGATAGAAATAATCAAAGCTACTTCAACAAATTCTTCATTTTCATATTTTATAGATACATTCATATATCCAGTGGCACACATTCTTAACATTCAGACAGAGCCAAGGATTGGAGATGAGATAAAAATAATTCTACACTTAAGTGAGCAAACTAAAACTGGTGACTGGTATTTATACCAGAACTACACAGAGATAAGGGTGTATGGTTGTGAGCTTGCACCATACAAGCCGCCTAAATATGTTCCTATGAGAATATTTTCTCTAGAATATATTAGGCAGATGATCAACATGGATGACCTGCACTTTGTCTCAAGCAAAAGGAAATCACAGTTTAAAATCAAGTCAAATATTGGATCATTCATCTGCAACACCAGATCAGCTGGTATTGAGGGAGACACATTGTTAAAGAATATAAATTTCCAAACTTCTTTCACCCGGTCTTATGACCGTTTTGGAATAATATTTTCTCTAAGAGTTGAATTGAAAAAAATCCCTATAATCATACTCCAAGACCAGAGATAGAGAAATTTATGAATCAAGAGCAGTCGACTGAGGGACCACTTCAAGAAGCAGAGGAACATGTTTTATCTACATCTAATACAAAGACTCCAGTTGATTAGAGCAAGAAATAGAAGAGAGTAAGAGAGGAGAATACATCACTTGTGGATATTATGAAAGAGTTCATTGTGCAACAGAGGAAGCCAAAGATTGGATTGACAGTTACAACAGAAGAAAAAAAACCAGAGATAATCGATCTTAGAGATCCAAAGGTTTCTACATCAGCAGGAACCAATGTTCTAAACACTCCTACAACTTCACCTTCTAGAGAACCTCTGGAAATTATTCAGTCTATAGGGACCAGTTCCACATATGATCAAAACATCTTGTCAAGGTTCCTTGAAATCAAACAAAAGAATGAGACTTTAAAGTCTAGTGTATACAACCAATTCTGGAAATAGAACTCCACTTCCCAACATAGGCTTCTTTCTGCTTTTGACAGTGAGAAAGGTAGAATGCAAATGGATTTTCTGCAATCCCAAGTACCATTTCTAAAGTCTCCATCAGACTATAAAGAATGTATTTTCATTTGATGCCAATCAATTCCATCCAATTTATGAGATGGATATGCACAAAAAATCTGGTGAAATGTTGTTTTCCACCATGAAAACTACAACAATGACTCTTGATAAACTTAGGGATACTCTATCTAATGTTAAATCTCAACTCAAGATTGAAATTCTATCTTCCCTAGCTAAAGATAACAAGCTCAAGTCCTTGGAATATCTTGTAGTCAATATTGGTTATGACCCAAAGGACTACAAGACAGTAGAAGAGATACTTAAAAAGAAAAATGCAGAAATTGCAGCTCTTCAAAAATAATTAAAATTGCCTTCAACTGAGGATCCAAAAACCAAAGAAATTGAAGAGAATGAGTAGAACAGGGAAGAAATTCTTAAGCTTATCATTGAGCAACATATACAACTAAAGAAGATGGAAGAAAAAATTGAAGGAATACTATAGGAGAGAGAAGCAACACAACTTGCTATGTTTCCAGTCACAACAGTTCCAATAACAGTTGCAAGTAGATAACCTAGCTCATCATCAACAACTATTGAGTCTACATCAAAAGTAGATGATCCAACAAGATTATCACAAGAATTGGCCTCACAAAAATAGGAAAATGAAAATTTATTACAAAAAAATTCCAAAACTTGGAGTTGCAGAAAATAAAAAATGATAATCTATATATGGAGGAGCTTACAGATTGGGAATTAAGATTAATATGGAAAGTGAGTCCCTAATGGCAGATACCTTGGCCCAAGCCAAGGAAAATATTTGGACAGACAACAACCAGTCCATGACAGAAATATGGCCATCCATACAAATAATATTTGAGCAACAAGAACTCATTGCCATATGTATGGTAGAAATAGAAGAACATAAAGCAACCTTGAAGACCAAGCCAACAGAAGCCAAATATATGATAAAGGTACTAAATTCAAAAAGCAGAGAAGATCTGGAAGAGATAAAAATTCCCGACATAACAACTACTATTTTGGAGATTAAGAAGGTCTTACAAAAGATGAATTTGATTACAAAGCTAGAGACAAAGTGTCAAACCTTGGACGTTGTTGTCCAAAGGTTTCATTCAAAATTTAATGTTTTAAATCAGAAAGGACTACCAGGATTGGTAGCTCTAAATGATAAGTTAATAAAATTAGAATATTTTTGTAAGAAATTATATACTATTGCAGTGGATAGAGCTAAGTTTGCAGGAAACAAAGGACAGATAACAAGGAAGGCCTTTCTAGAAGCCTTAGAGCTCGTTTTGACCATCAAGCATGAGATTAGACATCTGTTCCTTAACAAGCTCACTTTCGAAAGATACACAAAAGTGGATGAAGTATTTAGAAAGATAGTGAATTTGCAAATCCGAAGTGAAGAAATATGGGATAAATTGTGTGTTACAATTAAGTAATTTTTGATCCTAACAACATGACAGCACAACAACATTTCAAGGGCCAAGTCATCAACAACCTCCTTCAAAGTAGTGACACATCATCCAAAAATTTCCTTCTTCCTATTATTTGATACTATTTTTGTAATCAATTTTAGATATTTTCTTAGTCTTAGAACTAGTATAAATAACTCTCATTACGAGTTATTAAGGGTTGCACCCTTGGATAAGCATTTTGTGAGCAACAATGTACAAGTTGTTGATCATTAATAATAAATGAAGGATTCTGGATTTGTTTCATACAACTTTTTTCTCCTGCGAGTTTTCCTGTTTATTATTGCATTCTATTTTCTACATGTATTTAATTTTTATGAAGATAACTAGGTGAGATTAATCGAGTTTCAGTTTCCTTGGATTCTTCCAGAAGTTATTATCTATATCAGAGAATGATTTACTGAACTATCTGTTTATGTAAGTCCCTCTCATCAATAAATTATTAGCATCTTCATAATGTTAAATATATTTTGTTAAAATTTTAGATACCGTTTGAAAGTTTTCACACTTATGATCATTTAAAAAAATAACTTTGAATATTTAAATAATCATATCTTCTTACATATTCTGCTTAATCACCTGCAAATCTAAATCATTGTGTGGAATAAAACAACAACCCTTTGCCTTATTAATTAATATTATCTAAAGGTTTAGACACAATTGTTGAAAAATTGTTTTATTCATTGGTCATCCAAAATTCAAACCTTAAAACAAAACAAAATATTATAAATTCTCTACCATAATTTATTGTTCCCAATTATCTCAGAGGATAACAACACTCATGATGAGCAATGTTAGATATAGGAGAAACCTCTTTTGCATCAACATGATGAGTCAGTGCCAATGGAGCCTGAGGTATCAGAACATGAGGAGGTCAAATCAATTGAAGACATCATCAAAGAGAAGGATAAAGAGATTGTAGAGTTGAAAGAGTCCTTCTCTAGTGCTAAATCCCGAATCACTTTCCTTGAGTGGGAAAATTTTCAATTGCAAGTGAATCAACTGCTCCAAAGTAAATGCAAATCAGACATGGAGGAAAATAGAGGTAAAGGCAAGAAGATAGTTGTTGTTGACAAAGTGTAGGAGATGGAGGCTGAAGGACATGCAAAACGACCAATAACAAGAGGCCTAAAAAGGGAATTAGAGCAAGAGAAACAACAAATTCATATATCTGAAGAGTTGACATTTGATGAGCTCATTGCCATGGAGATCAATGATAGAGAGATTTGGCTATCAAGAGTTAATGAGCATATGGAGAAGTTATTGAATAAAGCTAAAAAGGATAACAAGTTGCAAAGGCACATGACAAGTCATTATCGTACCAGGGATACCATTTCTCAAGTAAGGCTGAAACAAGTAAAAAAAAAGGCTTAAAGAGGCGCAAATGAAGCTCAAGGAGAAGGAAAACTTGGATTTATTGGCTGAAGCTTCATTAGCTATGCAACTTATATATTTCAGGGGTAAAATAACCAATTTTGAAAGCTTTGGAGAAATTTTGGTATTTTACTTTATTTTTGGCAGAATTCTTGAAATTTCTCATTGTAGAAGGGTAATAGACACTTATGAATTTTTGTTTTGGAGGCATCCAAATGGTGATTTATTTACATGGATGGATGTATTTTGATTAGTAAATCACATATCAGTAACCCTCACGGCATGAAAAGCTGCAACTTGGGAGAAAAAGCTCAAAAACCACCTATTTTTCATGTTTCTGCCTCCTTTCTGGACCCTATGTTATGATTTTGAGGGACCTTGGGAGAATCGATTTTTGTAGGCCTTCCCGTGGTTCATCTTAAAAAATTCAAGATGTTCTGGAAACTAGACACATAGGGATAGTTGACCATCTTTTCAAAAGGGAATTTGGACTTCTCAAAGTTCCTCAAAAGTGCCTCCAAATTTATATTATGCTTGTGCAATTTGTTTTTAAAATCTTCTGTCATAATTGTCATAGATCAACATTGGATTCCCTTAGGACACTTGTCAAGCTCAGAAATGGTCACAAATTTGAGGCTATGAGTTGTCATTAGAGTTATTAGGCTTTTTTTTCTTCATATTATGATGGAATTTTTAATTAATGTAGGGGACAAACACTCCTAGTTTGTAGCTAAAATTCAGAGAATGGTTTCTAACCAACCTAGAAACTAGGAAATGACTCATCTTTTGCATTTATGATCCATTTTGGATGGGATTTCGACCTGATCACATGTCATGGTCTATATTTTATATAAGTAGACTCTATTTTGTATTTGTTGGGGTTGGATTGTCTCATATTTTCTAGTGGAGCTCTTGTAACCAGTTTATGGAATGAAATCAGAGACAAATTTGCAGGATATATTGTGAGATACTTGTGGTATGCTTTGGAACATCTGTGTTTCTCATGTTTTCTTATTATATTATGATAAATTCCATGTATAATTCTTCATATATGTCTATTTTTTGAGTTTGAGAGCAGAATTCATGTTATGCATGCTCTGTTCCTTAGGGCTCTCACAACGAGAGTGTTAAGGACCCCAAACTTTTGACCTGGATGATGGTAAGACTCAGCATGAAGGTAGTTGTCAACATGAGTCTTCTTTCTAAATACTTGATGTCCCAGTGTTCGATCATATTTCCTAGTAACACGAACATATAAAAACAGGATGCTCTTGTATTTTTCAACTTCCATAGTAAGCTTAATCTCTAAGGAGATTGAGTTAAGGTGATTAAAAAATATATCAAGATTATCTTTCCCATGAGTCCATTTTATGTTGGTGTCATCTACAAATATTTTCCACCAATACGGTTTTAAGAGAGAGGAGGCAAGTGCCTTTTTCTCAAAATTTTCCATATTCATGAGGAAGAAATATAGTATAAGCCACGAACAACTCAAAGGAGTTTACAAGATTGACTGTTCGTGTGGGAAAAGTTATATTGGGGAAACACGACGTTTGTTCCAAAAACGTCTTAAAGAGCATGACGCTGATAGTAAATATGAAAGATCCCATACCTTAGCCCTAACTGAACACTCCGCAAAAACTAAGCATCATTTACGTCTCGAGGATACCAGAATTATTGCAAGAGAAGACCATTATCGGAGAAGGAAAATTAGAGAGGCAATTAAGATTATAAAGCATCCTCAAAACCTTAACAGAGATGGTGGTTGTGAGATCAGTGACTGCTGCTGGCGTCCTCTAATTTGTCAAATTTGTTCCTCTAGTTCGACAACCCCCTAGGTATAATTCCTCAGGTTTGATCTTTCCTATTTTATTTTAGGGTTTTGGGCTTTCTAACCTAGCTTTGATATATAATTAAAAAATTTTATAAAGTCAAATATTCATTATTTACTTTTAATAATTAACCCTATTAATTAATAAATTTCCAATTAATTAATTAATTAATTATAATTATTATTAGTATATTTAGGTAGAAAACTAGGGAACAAAATTAAAAATAAATTGGGGGTTTTACAATATAAGCTAATTATAACGATAGTTAGATTTTATTAATAATAATAATCACTAACTATTATTTGAGAATATTAATTATTGAAATTCTAGGAATTAATATATATCATTTAATACTATTTATTAAAATTCCAGGAATAAAGTTAGATTTAGATTTTATAATCATTAACTATGATTTGAAAAATTTAAACATTAAATAATTATTAATAAATTCTAAAATAAATTATAAAAGTAGTATTATTTATTATTAGTTATTAGATATTATATACATACATCATTATTAATAATGAATTATTGAAATTATAGGAATTAATATAAATTATTTAATATTATTTATTAAAATTCTAGGAATAAAGTTAGATTTGGATTTTATAATAATTAACTATTATTTGAGAAATGAAAATTTAAACCTAAAATAATTATTAGAAAATTCTATAATAAATAATAAAAATATAAGTATTATTTATTATTAGTTATGAGATATTATTATATACATACATCATTATTAATTGAATTTATTTAATATAATGATTGAATTAATGAATTAATTGTTTTTAATTTAAATAAAAGCATTAATAAAAATAAATTAATTATTTCCTAAATATTATTGCTGGTCGACTCTTTAAAAAAAAAAATAAATCTTTTCTCTATAAATTTGACCTAAGTCCTTCTTTCATTTCTTCATTCATTCATCCTGAAGATGGATCTCCATGGAGATTCGAAACATCGACATATATTCTCTGACACTGTGGAAAATCTAGGTTCTTCTTCATCAAGCCAAATATTATTGAAGGTAATTGTAATAAATAATTCCAAAGGACATGGGTAAATGTTTCATGAATTATGGTTTTGTTTCAAGTAATTATATGCATGTTTTAGAAAGTGTTTGAGGATATTTTGCGAAGTGTTTGAAAAAATCCGTGGATGGATGTTACACAACAAATTTTCATTGTCTCTGTACTCCCCGTTCCTAATCCTGGAGGCCCCTAACAATGACCCTTGTGTCTATTTTCCATCATGAAAATGTGCCATCATATCCCTTCCATCATAATGAGTAACTCTCTATGGACCATTCTTGAAGAAGCTCCTTGAAAACATGATTATCTGGAGTGACGCGCCCTTTGCGTGTCTCGCTCGCGCCAATGGCTCTTTTTTGGTCTAGGGCAGTGCCGATCGGCGTTGGAATGAGGATCATACCTGCGTCGATCCTCTTCTGGAAAGTTTTTAAAAAAATGCGAATGAAGCTTCGAGATCTAGAAGCTTCGTGGCAGAGAGTTGGTTGCTTGTTTCTGAGGATAGAACCAAGCTTCTCCCTTTGGTCTCTTTGTTCCTACAAAAGTGGAACCACCCAAAGGGATAACCCATTACCCCACCTTAAGTGGATCCATGCTCCCTCCTCCCTTGCTAGAAAATGGAGATCCTCCCATAGCTCTGCTAGTTAGAACAGAGATAGAAGAACATTAGAGAGATATTTGTTGCTATAGGTATCGAGCTAGGGTTGAGACCTTTTCGCCTTCATATCAAGTTGAAACGAGTGCTTTGGAGACATGCCTGGATCTGGACCCGTCGAAGGAGAGATGCGACATCAAGGCGCATGTTGTAACTTCCCCTCTCTATTTTAAGATAGTACAATTTATTCGTGCTTTCCCCATTTTCATCTTTAATGTATGATTGGATTCTTAGCTTTCCTTAATCAACTAGGTAGATTGTATATGAAATATATATGTTATACTTTCACGTCTGTTTTTGTTTGATCCCTTGTGCAGGTAACCAAGCGACGATGACAGCAACGTCGAAGATCTGACTACGAAGAGTGAAGCATTAAAGGATTCGAGTGAGGAATAGCATTAGACCGAGGTAGGTGATCTATTCACGATCTGCATGCATTTAAAATCTAGGAAAGTAGGCTTCTAATTGTTCCCTATTGTCACTAGAACCACCCTAGGGCTAGAGGGATTGTCTCTATCTACAGATAGGATTTTCTTGCATAACAAATTGGCGACTCCATTGGGGAGCGCTAGCCTTTAAGTCTCATGTTTTTTATTTTCGTCGAGTGTCAATCTCCTTGTCTCTATAGCTTTTGTAATTGCTTACAAATGTTTATCTCTCCATTGAAGTGATAATCCTGGTGTCAATTTAGAATATTTTTTTATTTTTTGGTCTTCTCCTCGATCGACGATAGAATTATTTTGATAGTTGCGCTGCTCGGCGTTGAGTACATTTGCACAGTCACGCTTTTACCCTTCCAGCTCGGGTTGCAACTTAACAACCACGCTGATTTCTGTGTGTAACTTTTTAGGGTGTCCTTCATTTGGTCAGCCAATGGGTCTTATCCTTCTGAGTGTTCTTTTTTGTTTGGATAACTCTTGTTCTTCTCTGTTTAGTGAAAATTCTGATTCGATTTTTGCATCTTTGGTTGTCTCTTTGGCAAAGCTACTGCATCCTTGTCATCCTAGGGTTTCTAGGTGTCCTCAGGTCATCTGAGCAATTGCTTACTTTGTTGATTTTCAGACTTCTTATTGAATCAAGTCTTGTCATATCTTTCAGACTTTTTGTTTTGTTGAAGTTTGTCTTTCGGTCGGTTCTCGCGAGTAGGATTTTCAAGTGTCAACCCTGAATGGATTTGAGTGTCTTTTCGCCATCAAGCATAGATTACAATTGCTTGTCCTTCGACTAAAGTTTTCTTTCTTTGAGTGATTGATCGATGTGTAAATGAAGAGTGTCTTGTTTTGAAGAAAATGGTTTGCATCTCTCTTTGATTTTCTAAAACTTTGCCTCTTACATGGATTTTTGAGATATTTCATTAGTACTCAAAGCATTGTTGATTGATTTGCATTCTACATTTCACATTACGCTTATAAAAAAGATATACAAATATTTTTGTTTAGTTTCGCTTTAGAAAATGAAAAGTTTCATTTCGATTCACTTCTAAGTGCATTTAGTGAAAGGAAGAAATTGTAAAATTTGTGTTTCGCTTTAAGATTCCGCACTTGGAGAGAAAATAGAATGTCACTTTATGCATTTTTTTTTCTACGTTTATTGTGTGGGTTTCTTCCTCCTTCATTAATGTAGGATTCATCGAAATGAATGGTTCTTCTCTCATTTAGCTGCAACTTAGGGGTTCCGGTGACATTGATAGGACTTTAAAATCGCGACATAATTCAAGATCAACCTTAAAATTTATTCAATCAACCTAAATGGCATTTGGAATCTAACGAATCACGTTTAGAGGTCTAGGCTAGAGACATGTTCCGGTGTTGTTAAGCATAGGAGCCACCGCTAAAAATATGCGTTACAACCTGGGGGTGATATCTCGTCTTGCGTATGGAAGTATATTGATGTATGAATGTATTTTTGCGATGCTCTCATCGAATGATTATGCATCAGACAACACTACTACGGATTTGGATGCCCACGTACCATTGCGTATATTTTGGGAGACACCATTAGGCTGCAAACCTACCATAGGTAACTGAGTTAGCTGCCTTGTAGACGTGATACACCAAAAACATCATTCAGGGAGATTGGCTGTCGTACGTTAAGTCCTCGGTCATTTCTCTTTCATTTGATCACCAAGGTGTATATTGCAGTTCACAGCTACCTGGTAATCCTTTTGCCTAGCTTACCCTTTTTGATTTATTTCATTTATTTCTAAAAATTAATTGCCCACAATCACATGGCTTACCTATTAGAACATTTGTGGGACACATCATGAGTAACTCCTTATAAATATTTTGTTTAAAGCCTTGAATTAATCATCTTTTTTCTCTTATGATTTTTGAGATAAGATCAATCGTGGCTGAACCACCAAGTTTAGTTGCCTCTCCATTGCCCCCTTCCGAAGAGACATTGTCACCTGTCTCTTTTGATTATTTACCTTCTACTGGGACTCCAACTGATGATTTCGCCCTCGTTCTGAGTATCCAACCTCTCGCTTCTCGATCTCCTCTTGATGTGCCAGTAGGCTACATTACCTACCCTCCGAATCCATTATTTTATCCCATTGAAATCTCCCCTCAATGGCCCTATAGTCCATACGATACACTTGGTGTAGCGTTTGATAATTCACCACATCCACCTCGGATAGTTGCCAGTCAGTTATTTCTGATGGATTCTGAAGGAGAGGTTTCATCTCCACTAGAGATTTCAAGAACCATCAGTGGTTTAGATGAGTCTTTTTTCAAGGAACCTCAATTACTTCTCGAGGTTTTACTTATGTGGAGACCTCTCAGCCTTCCACTGAGTCTTATATTCCTCAAGGATACACCTTGTTGGGACACCTGGTCTCGAGTATGTCGAGTGCCATGCCTTTGTATTACAATACTATTAAAAAGAATACCGGGGTCTCTGCCCCTAGTCCGAGTGTTTCCAACATATCTGTTTCCATGCCTGATCGAACTATAATCACACCTACTCCCACAAATCCAACTATTTGCATAGGTGTTTCAATGACTCATGTCAGTATTCCTATGTTGATTCCGTCGACTTCGGTTTTAGGAGGCGGTCCTACCCTGTCAAATGTTTCCCAATCCTCCGTTGGGCCATCTCTGAGTGGAAATCAAGCTAACATTCTGGGTTCCTCTCAAGCTGTTGCTAGCATTCCTATGCTTGCTTTATCATCTGTTCCAACAGGGTTAACGTATGATCAATATCAACTTTTTTTGCAGATTGTTAACCAACAACACTATATTTCGTATGGTTCCCAATGGTTGTATACCCAACCGTTAATTCACAAGGATTTCAAAGGTAGTCTGGCATTCATTCAGGGGGTTATAATTTTTAGTAGGGTCCTATCTATGGTCAAAATAAACCTTATGGGAAACATGGAAAACCTTACATACAACATAAAATGCCTTATGTACAAACCAGTCAACCTTTTTCTCATCAAGGTCAGTTTTCCTATTTTCAACAAGGGAAACCTTCTGGCCAACCCTAGTTCCAGTAGGGTGAGCCTTTTATCTAGCAAGGACAACCCTCTTTTCAACAAAGTCAGGTTTTTATTCAGCAAGGCCAACCTGGTCCTCAGGGGCAACCTAGCCAACCTCAACAACCCTAGGGTATCATGTCATCTAATCCTAAGGGTACTATCCAGCAACCCCAAGGTCAACCCTTAGGCCCACAAGGTCCACCATTGGGTTCCCAAGGCTACCTTTTGGGTTCACAGGGTCAACCACAGGGCAATCCATTCCAAAAATTTCAGCAACATAATCCATATGTTGTGAATTATGGTCAGGCTGGACCTCAGTGGGCTGGTGCAGGTCAGAATCCATTTTTGGGTCAACAACCAGGGTATGGTCCGAATCCATAAGGTTTCATATGTTATGGACATAATCCATATGGGAAAAATCCTTGGGGACAAAACCCTTGGGGGTATAATTTCTCCCAATCTGGTTGGAATCTGCAAATGGGATGTATCAAAGATCGAACACCATGCCTTTCAATCTGCAATTTCCATTTCTCATAACGTTGGAACTCCCTGTTATGCAGAATTGTGATCTATGGATAAATCAAATTCCCTAGGTGTGGTGCTAGGCACTTAGAACAATAGAGGAAATACTTTACTATCACTTTCTCTAAAATAAGTAGATACGCAGAATGATGAAATAACCTACTTGTGATCTAAGCGCTTCTCCTTCTCCTTCTGTCATTTTTGCTGTCGCTCTCAATCTAACTCAAAATGCTAGATCGATTCCTACAAACATAAATAGAGAAAATCAAACACATGCAATATACATATATCTACCTATCTTAATAAATAAAATCGATTAGATATGTAATATATATATCATTCAAGAATCCATTACATAATAAATAAAGACATATAGAGATACATATATGGGAAAATGAACAACAATATTTATTAAAGAGTAGAAGGGGAAGGTTACAACCAATGATCGATTTGTTGCCACCAGCTCCAGCTTCATCCCAGCCTCATCACATCCAACATCACACCAACAACATGTCAGTGCTTTCACTTTCTCAAATGAGAATCCAACAACATTTCTTTGCCAAAATTCTTCCTTCCATAGCTTGAATGACTTTCTAAGAATAAGCAAGGCATGTTACCAAGTTCAGAGGTGTTATATGGACACTTGGATTCAAAGTTTGACACATATGGACTCTTATGGAAGACATTGACCATGTGGAGATTCCCGGAACAATGAGAATTCAGCTCCCAAGTGACCAACACACTCTTGAATGTCGAGAAGTGCATTGCAGTGCACCCCTGAATGGAGGATGCTGCATATGCAACACAGTTAGTCCCTTTAGAGGCTATGTTGGTGATTATATAAGTGATATAACATATACTTCAAACCTTGGAAATCTCACAACAGAAGCCATGAATGCATTTTTCTTCTCTTAGGGCATATAGCTACTGAAATATGAGGCGATGATAGACCCTTTTTCATTGGTCCTAGGGATGATGTCCAGTTTGACCAGGTTATGGGGGATGATTCCAAAATTGATCTATAACAATCCCTGATGTGTCAAGATTGACCAATGATCCAATTTGTCACAATTCGTATTGGCTCCCAGTTCCAACTAAAATTTCGAGAGATTGCCCCAAGTTTGAAGGCAAGTCTGGAGAAGACCCCCAGGCACATGTTATGATGTACCATCTTTGGTGCTCCTCCAGTTCTTGGGTTGACGATTTCGTCCGTCTACGTATTTTTCAAAGAAATTTGAATGGTGCTACTGAAAAGTGGTACATTGAGCTTCCGCGCATAACCTTTCAGGATTTTAACTCCCTAGCTATGGCTTTCCTTACGCATTTTCAGTTGCCTGTTCGTTATGAAACATGAACCCACCTCCTAACATCCTTAAAGCAAGATACTACTACACATATCTCCGATCATATTCATGAACGGAGAAGGGGTTGTCGTTTGATAATATTTAATATTTCTGATAAATTGTTGACAGAATGGTTTACCAAATCATTCGTCAATCAGATCACTAAGGATATTTCTATGGGGGAAGTTGTCACAGAAGAGCAAGCCATAGCTCATGCCTAGTATGTAAATTTTGTTTAATCTAAGTCTGACATGTTATATGATATTTTACTTGATGCTCCATGCCTGAGTTCTCAGTATGCAACCTTAAAAGCTCTGGTGACACCAACAGTGGATGATGTCATTGGTTCTATTTCCCAGACTTCCCAGAAGTCTTCTTTCGCTTCTAAGTAGAAATTATCTTCTTTCTCGGATTATGTTCCTCAGAATCCTTCGAATCCTAGAAAAACTTCAGAGGTCAACACCGTTCAATATTCTACAGCCGATAAATCCTCTAAAGGAAAGAAGAAGGGCAAAGGTAAATCTAAATATGATGCCCCAAAGAAATATTCCTCCATACCTCACATTGATGATGGAGATAAACATAAACTGAAGTATCCTTGCCTGATATGTGACGACGAGCATTACACCAAGGACTATCCTTGACGGGCCGAGGTGAGTCGATTACTGAAAGGAACCCAAGGGACTCCGGTTGTTTTTAAAGAACCGTTTCCATTGTAGCAGACTCAAATGGTGGAACAACCCTAGTCTTCCACCCCTTTTGGTTCTCAAGTTTTCATGATGAACGGTATTGCACCCGTACCAGATCTAAATATTATTCAGAACCACGTCAGTCTGTGGGGAAAGAAATCACCGATGCTCCCACTCCTTCTCCCCCGCCTGCTTCTGGCCCTCTTCATATTGAAAGACCTAGTTCTAATCTCGTTGTACGACCACCTTCTAAAGGTGTGCTTTGCAAGTCCTCCTATAATCCGAATGCTCGCATCGCTCAACACTACAATATGATTAAGGATTTCGCTCATGTGCCTTCCACGATGTCTGCACTAGAGGTGCTTTAGATATATTTGTCACAATGAAAAGCATTGTTATCTACTATCGGAGTAATCGATCCATCTGATTCACGCCTTATTACTTTTGATCTGGAGAATTTTTTCCCATGTCTCCATCATCAACTTTATTTGATTATCAAAGTTGGTATTAAAGGCAAGATTATCCGTCGGGCAGTCATGTACGAATGTTCATCTACATTCATTATGTCTGCCTTGTGTTGGAAAGCCATTGTTTCTCCAGCTATTAACCAGTCTCCAAATAATTTAGAGGCCTTTGACAGAAGGGACTCTTGTCCTTTCGGTATTCTTCCCAACTTGCCTATCACATTGGAAGGAAAAACTGTCAACGTTGAGGTTGAAGTCATTGATGCCAATCTCAATTATAATATTCTCCTCGATTGCAGTTGGACTCACACTATGCTTTGCATGATATCTACTCTCTTTCGTGTTCTCCATTTTTCGCACGAAGGAAAGATTATCACCGTTTATCACTTTTCCTTTTTCGCTTCCACTTCTTTAGAAAGAAATGTTACGTATGTAGACCATACCACCACACCTTATGAGAATGTTGGGGCAGGAATTTTCAAAGATTCTTCCCTTATGGGTCTATTTTCTCTTCCTCCACCTAACACTGCTCATGTCAATATGATATCCACTTCTTCTGATCCTTGGATCATCCCTTTGTCTGACCAGGTCTATTTGTTTGGTGATGTGATGTCGTTAAGCCCAGTAGAGGTCAATTATTGTGAAATTATCTTGGCTTCGACTAATGATTCTGAACATGTTAATTATAACATGCATTTTGATGCCTAATCCCAATCTCCTTGGCTCGGTTCCTCAGATTCATATGATCCCCTGAATGAGACATTTCCATCTGATGAGAGTATCATGGAAAATATGTCTCTCGAAGAAATACCTTGGAACAATATCCATCATCATTCGTCGTTTCTCCTGAGCCCTGGAGTAGCTTAGTCATGTCTAGAAAATCTCGCTCCCCATGTTCCGCGTGATTTTCTCCCGACATTGATGTCAGCCCATGAGGTCTTCTCTGAGGGGAACACGGGAAATATTAATGAGACAATGCCTATTGACATTTCTGCGAAACCAGGAACTGTCAAGAACATTCATATTGGGGTGACTTTCTCTCCAAATGAGGTCAAGCTCTATACTAGTCTCTTTCAAGAATTTCGAGATGTTTTTGCATGGTGCTGAAAATTTCATCTATACCTCAGCCGTAACGTTATGGACACAGAGACTCGATATGCCCATGTTAAGAGACTGAATTTAGCTGCGGTACATGTTGTTCAACACTTTCAACATTATATTATCTTACGCATGACTATCGTGATCTCCGAATGCAATCCTATGAATTATACTTTGACACACCAGTTGCTGGGGGGAAAATATTCAAAATGGATTGTCATTTTACAGGAGTTTTATTTGGAATTATCTGCTGCAAATCAAAGAAATCATTGGTTTTTGGTAAATTGATATGCTCCCTTCCCTCTACTTCCACTCCATTTGATCTCAATGAGCACATTCCGGATGACACTCTCTTCATGATCAACACTATCGATCCATGGTATGGTGATATCATTGTGTATCTCCAAACCCAAACTTTCTGATCTAAGTTGGAAAAGTTTGATCATCGACGGATTCGACATCATTCTCAACCATATCGTGTCATTGGGGATACTTTATACCGTGTCAGCGTCGGTTCGATTCTTCACCGCTGTTTGACTTTCAAAGAGGGTTAGAGAGTGCTCAACGACTGCCACTCTGGGGCATGTGGTGGTCATATGTATAGCTATGAAACAACTCAAAAAATTCTTCGTGCTGGTTATTTATAGCCTTATATTTATAAAGACTGCATTCTTGTCATCCGTAAATTCAATACTTGCTAGATTTATCAGCGGAAGATGCGCACCCGACCTGCACCCTTACACCCAGTTGTTACCGTCGACCCATTTTCCAAATGGGGCATTGAATTTATGACATGTAACCCTCACTCGGCCGGGGGGCATGCTTATATTATTGTTGCTGTGGACTATTTCACTAAATGGGTTGAGGCGATGCCTACATATGTTGTTGATGGCAAAACTATGAATCAATTTCTCTTCAATCATGTTATCACACGGTTTAGTGTTCCTTAAGCCATTGTCACCAACGATGGCTGTCATTTTTGCCATTACATGATGGCTGAGTTAACTTCTCAGTTGGGCTTGCGTCACAACAACTCAACTCCATATTACCCTTAGGCCAATGGCCAAGTTGAAGCAGTAAAAAAAATCTTAGTTGCTATGCTTCAGCGCACTATTGGGATGCACAAGTCAAACTTGCATCTCATGTTTTTTCAGCTCTCTGGGAATACCGATCCTTGGCCAAAAATGATACTGGATTCACTCCATTTCAGTTAGTATATGGCCTTGAAGAAAACTTTCCGATTTAATGTGAAATTCCTTTGCTCAAATTAGCTGTGGAATTTCTTCCGAATACCTTGGTAGAAGAGGAACGTCTCTTGTATTTGGAAAGGATTGATGAAACTCGACGCTTCATTACTTTGGTTACTGAAGCATAGAAGAAACAGGTCAAAGCCCATTTTAATCAGATGGTTTCTCCACCTGCCTTCTTTGAAGGATACTTGGTCCTTCTCTATGACCAAGCACACGAAAAAATGGGGGCAAGAAAATTCAAACCTATGTGGCATGGGGCGTACATCGTAAAACATGTTTTGCAGGAATGGGCCTATGAGATGATTGATTATGAAGGTAATCCTTTGCATTAACCCCAAAATGGGCTTTATATAAAGAAATATTATGCATGATTTTCTCGTGTAACTACTCTTGTACATTAGTGCGCTTTCATTTTTGTACATTTTTGGTTTGGTGTACGTTTGCAAGCGGTTTTCCTGCTTATCTTGTTTTACTTGATTTGTAGATGTCTTTGAATCCTTATGTTGGTTTCGCTGATGGCACTTGCTGTAGTACCTGAAATCTATCTTCCACGGCCTAGGTTATCTATGACCCTAATGGTGAGTTAGTAGATCTACAAGGTATATTTTTAGGTCGTATAACCAATAATATTGTTGAATACAGTGTAGTTATTGAGCTTCTGTCTGAAGCAATCTCTCTCGGCATTAGAGAACTAGTTGTTAACCTAGATTCATAGCTTGTTGTCCTACAAATCAATGGGAAATATTCCTTCAGACACCCTCAAATTTTGAGAATGTATCTGCGTGTTCGTTTGTTAGAAAGAAATTTTGATTACATTACATATCATCACATTCCATGACATATGAATACATTAACAGATGCATTGGATAATTATGTTCTAGATAGAGATTTGCGAAATTTATAATCATTACAACATGCATAGAACAAGAAAACATCACACACACACACACACACACACACACACACACACACACACGCACACGCACACACACACACACACACATATATATATATCGATTTTGTTTGCAAATAGTGTTCAAATTATATCATAACCCCCAAAAAATACTATATGTTCTAGTACATAGTGAGACTCGCAGGTCTAAAAAAAAATACTATTGCAGAAAGGGAAAAACTAAAATAATCTGCGTGATGATCACGGTAACATGCTACTTCTTGAATAACTCAAGTCAGCAGTCGGTGAATACGATCGGATACTCCAACAAGATATCACTAGTACTAGCGGGGAATGTTTCCCATCTGAGCATAATCTAGAATCCTAGTAGTCAAGGTGTCCAGGTTCTTTGCAATCTCTTCTTCCAGATCTGCTCCTTCCACATATGGAGGGACATCAAAGTTTCTCGCTGCCCTTACGGAAATCAACGACATCCTATCGGCCTCTGTAGTTCAACATCTGCCACAAATAAAGTTTCATGTCAATGCGCGCGCACACACACACACACACACACACACACACATATTAATAATAAAACATGAAAAATATCAAAAATATGTTTTCACCTCTGTTATCCTAGTGTTCACCCACTGGAAGTGATAAATCAAGGTCACCACGGAAATCTGTCCCGCAGTATGGCCAGTCTTCCACCACGATCAACTGACGCTTCAGCCATGTAAAGAAATAAGGTTTGAAAGACATTTGTTGTCTGCCTCCTCCATGAGGCATCAACTCTTTCCACCTCGCCAGTCGTGGATCTCGTGGTAATGGTGTCTCTATCTCTACCCCCTAGTATTGGAATTGTGGTACTCATTCTAGGAAGATGGCTGTCAGAATGGACCCATACCCAAATAGCTTTAGTTTACTATTCTTGCACTTTGTGAGCTGCTTTTTCATATTCTCCACCACGGCCTCACACCAGTTGAAAATTGTGGGTGCCATGCAATCCACCTCAATTTGTAGTTGAGCCTTGGTGGCCTCATACAACACCTATGCCCTAGCCACACGTGTGATAGTATATAACACTACTTTGAGCGGTAGATTGTCCACCGTGTTTATGACTTTCTTTCCGTTTGAAAATCTTGTTGCCTTAGAGCATGCTATCCCAATGAGCATGTCCATGCTTTCACCCATGATTCGGGCTCCAGTCAACCGTGCTATTTACCCTCTAAACGAGAGGTCAGTAATGAAGTAGATGTCATCCACTTCAATTTCAAGTTCCTGGTCACCAAGAATAAATCTCTCCCGATCCGTGTCCCAGATACTAATCAAATATTGTAATAGATCTGGTTGGGATCTTATGCCAGAGGTCATGAAGAGCTTGAGGAGCCCACAATTCCTTAATGCATCAATAAAATCCCTGTTCTCCATAGCCTCTCGGTCAACCTCTTCATGATCTCTTTCTTTCCATTTGATCACCATGATTGATTGATCTTCCTCCCTACAAACGACATTCAAATGGTCTCTTGTTAGTGTTTATGCTAAAAAAAACTAGCTTAAACAACTTTTTTTGAGAGTTTTTTACGCATTTTTTTGCTCTGCGGGCAGCGTTGCTGTTTTAAAAATAATAGTGCCGATCGACGCCCTGCCCGTTTTAAAAATGGTAGTTCAGCACGATCCTGACATGGGATACCCACGCCGATCTGCCGTGTCCATGAGTTTAAAATCACTCTCACAAAATTTAAAATATGCCATGAAACACAGTAAAACAAGTATTGAAATGTAGGGAAGGAGAGTGCCTCTTACCTGGCACTGATGGTTCGTTGATCAGCCTCCCAGATCTCCCGCAATCTGCTCCTGAAGAGCTGAGGTAAAAGAGGGTAAAAAAATTCTCAACAATGTGAAAGTTAAAAGTGAAAATGTTTTTTTACTTTCTCTATTTTTATAAGTGCTCAAAGCCACTTTAGGGTTTTTTACCATATTTCAATAATATTTCAATATTTTTACATCGATAACAATTTATGGGTTTGTTCTTGTGCAATGATAGGGTCAATTTCTTCATGGATGACATATTTATGAGTTTTAGTTTATTAATTTTTCAGACTCGATTAAAAATAAATGAAAAAGTACCCACTGGAGTCATCTTTTAGCTCTTTTCTGACTCTCTAAACATGAAAAGATTGTCGAGTTCTTGTTTTTTTGAGCTCGTTATAGTGGACGAAACGTCATTTAAACATTATACATTTACCCTTTTTTTGGGCTGGGATAAATTATTTACGAAAAATGAATACCTTAGTCAATTGCGACTAAGAGGTTCTCTCACACTTCGTTTTCTACCTTTTTGGGGATGAGGGAATATTTACGAAAAGGGTCATCTGGAGTTTTCTTTTCATATCTTTTCAAACTCTCTAAACGTGAAAAGATGTTGAGTTCCAACTTTGTCGGGTTTGTTAAAATTTAACGGCATTGGATCCGTCATCATGATGACACCTCCTTCCTCCTTCCTAGGGCTTGTAAAATGTACTAGGATGGATTTTTTCGAAGGATGAGCCTATATGAAAAGCATATGCTATTGCCTTCAAGATTGTATACAAAAATAATTGGGGTACTCGCCAAAAATGGTGGGGGAAAATGGAAAGTATTAATCAGTTGTGTTGGCAGAATGTTGCTCTTGAACATGACACATCCTCTGTTTCGTGTCGGGTTGGGGATATCCTACATTCGCCACTTTGCCTCCATGGGTTTGGGAAATCTATTTTGCCTCTCACGCCATTACCATTTTCATCAAACATGACCTCTAATTCCATTTGAGTCAAATACTACCAAACTCCGGATTTGTGTCTCTGATATGTTTAAGAGAATTTCCTTATGCTCTCATTCGTTGCCTGGTTCTTTGATCACTTTCAATATTAACTTATTGCCTTCCTCTCGTGTCAATGATGTGGGATATATTATGGCCCTCCTTCCATGGATCACTTCCTATTGACTTCAGCCCATTATCTAGGAAATTGGTCTAGAGATCCCTTTTTTCAGTACCTTAGAGCTTGCATTCCCTAATGGCAAGTTGTACCCATCTGAAGACATGCTTACACCATTGGAATCAGATCAAGTGATTCCGTGGGTGTTCAGCGTCAGACCTTTATTCACATCTTGTGGATTGTACTCATGGTACCTTGAGAGCCATTTTAATTATTGGTGGTTTCTCTCGTGCCTGTTAACGGTTTACGTCATTAACCGATAATCAAGCGATTTTCTTCATGTTTGATTTCAACTCATTTATTCGCATGCCTGAATTTGTACTTGATCGGGTCGTGACGGAGTGCAAGACCCTGGGTTTTGTCTGATAAAGCCAAGGCCACGGGGCGATATGTATTATTCATGATTGTACACATGAATATTTCATTTGGATGGATGTGACCATACCTTGAGTCTACATTTGTGATCCTCTTTATTTGGATGGTTGCGACCATACCTCAGATCCTATTTCATCTTCTCTTTTATGGATGGATGCATCCATACCTCATGTCATGTGATTATTTCAGAGATTTCAGTTATGTATACATGTGCTTGTTTGTGTAGGTTTTCCGATGACGACGTCTTGGTACTGGCACACACTCATAAAGAATTTCACCCCACTCTTGTTCGACCTTCATGCTTTAGGGGGCATCTGTTACACAACAATTTGTCACTATCCCTATACTCCCTGTTCCTGATCCTGGAGACCCCTAACAATGACCCTTGTGTCTATTTTCTGTCATGAAAATGTGCCATCATATCCCTTCCAGCATAATGAGTAAACTATCTATGAACCATTCCTGAAGAAGCTCCTTGAAAACATGATTATCTAGAGTGGCGCACCCTTCGCGTGTCCCACTCACGCCGATGGCTCTTTTTTGGTCTAAGGAAGTGCCGATTGGTGCTGGAATGAGGATCATACCCGCGCCGATCCTCTTCTGGAAAGTTTTTTAAAAAAATGGAAGTGAAGCTTCGAGATATAGAAGTTCGTGGCAGAGAGCTGGTTGTTTGTTTCTAAGGATAGAGCCGAGTTTCTCCCTTTGGGATCTTTGTTCCTACAAAAGTGGAACCACCCAAAGGGATAACCCATTTCCCCACCTTAAGTGGATCCATGCTCCCTCATCCCTTGCTATAAAATGGACATTCTCCCATAGCTCTGCTAGTTAGAACAGAGACACAAAAACAATAGAGAGATATTTGCTGTTATACGCATCGAGCAAGAGTTGAGACCTTTTTCCCTTCATATCAAATTGAAACGAGCGCTTTGGAGATGTGCCTGGATCCGGTCCCGTCGAAGGATAACTGTGACATCAAGGCGCAAGTTGTGACTCCCCCTCTCTATTTTAATATAATACAATTGATTTGTGCTTTCCATTCTCTTCTTTAATGTATGATTGGATTCTTATTTTTCCCTGATCAACTAGGTAGATTTTATATGCAAGATATATGTTATGCTTTCATGTTTATTTTTGTTTGATCCCTTGTGCATGTAATCAAGCACCGATGATGACGAAGATCTAACTACACATCATGAAGGATTAAATGATTCGAGCGAGGAATTGCATCAGACCGATGTAGGTGATCTATTCACGATCTGCATGCATTTACAATCTAGGAAAGTAGGCTTCTAATTGTTCCCTGTTGTTACTAGACCCACCCTTGTCCGTAGAGATTTTCCTGCATAACAATGAGTAATGCTATCAATTTATTTATGCATGAATAAGTGCTAAATTTAAGCTTTCCAAAGAAGTAAGAAATGGACATGTACCCAAAATATACCTAGAGGAATTACATAATCATCCCTTAAAAGAAAATTGAAAAATAATGGAACCTAAAATATGGTTTAGAAGATTAAAGGCTTGAGGTAAGTTTGAGGTAAATTTCAGTTATGGCTTATGTTTCATATTCTTATTAATAATTCAATGTTTTGTTATTCAATTTTTTGCAATGGTACTATTAGAATTTCGATAGAAAGCCTTAATGGTTGTAGCATTTAGGGCTGCTATGTGTTTGTCAAATTGTAGCAATGACTGTAATAAGCTTGTCAAATAATGTCAAAGGAATTAGCTTGTGGGTTGTAATATGTTTCAAGAACTCATATGGTGTATTTTGAAATGTGTGAATTCAATGAACATATCTTAGTAGCATAAATCCGGGTTGCTTTTCCTCATGTAGAATTGTAGATAAATTTTTTCATTCCATGTGTTTGACAAAAGTCATAAATGAAACATTAAGGATCTGGATTTTCGTTGTCTTAAAAATCACATTCCTAGGAAATTTGAATGTGACTCAGTCCAAAATCAGGGGGTATCTGTGCCTAATGGCAATGGAACCCTCTATTGATTCCAAAAAAATACCTTTTAGAACCCAGATCATAAATCAGGGCAATTTTGCAGATTACTGCTACCAACTATGGGTGTTTTGTTCTTGATTTTTTTGGTCAAGGATTAAGAAGATTTAGTTTCTATTTTAATATGCCAATATTTGAAGTTTTAATTTATGAATTTTAAGTCAAATGGGTTGAGTAAGAATCATATATTCATGTTTTGTAATGATTGTCAAAATTGTCTTAAGAGATGACAGTCGCCAAGTGTTTGAAAAAATGCCTCAATCGATGTCTATGGTATGCTTGCCAAATGTTTGTCATAATGATTCAACGGTTGTAGCTATTTACATTTATGAGTTGTCTGTAAAAAAATTCCCGAGTGAAATAGGGATTTCTAACCAAGATGTTTTTGGAATGTCTCAATGAATATGCATGGTAATCCCATTGAGTTAAAATTCATGCTAATAAAGTCAAATTTGGGTAAGTGAATTGTTGTAGAGTTAGCTTACATATGAAATTACAAATATTGGATACCACTTCTATAGAAGCTAAACTTTCCTTTTAAGTAAAGAATTCATAAGCGTGTTATTTAAAATAAAATCAAATTAGTCACAATAGAAGTAACAATTAGTTTTTAGAAATTGTGGTTCGTAAAGTTTGACATTTATTCATCCCACTAAAGACTATTTCTTTTAAATATGACTCTTGAGCTTTAGGATCAAGTGATGGTTGTAGTTTGGCACTTTGGCTTTGGGGTTTAAGTGAGACATTGGCTTTGGGTTTGTCTTGGGATTTGGAAATAAAAACATATCACATTTTGAGTTTAGCGTTCAATAGTTACTGATGGTCGATAAGGTGGGACCTGTGAACATCACGAAACTTAGAAAGAAGCTTTACGATTCTTAATAATAAAAGATAAATAGACTAGGAATAATAATAAAAGAAAAGTCCAATATGGAATTAGAAGGGACAATTTTCCATAGATAATTATCAATAAAAACAATGAACGTAATTGGATTTGAAAAATAAATATTTGTTTATTTACCGAGGACTTGTAAGCCTGTAAGTTTATCATTCTACTTTTTAGAAAATAATACATTTCCTATATTTCAAATAAGAAAATTTATAAATGAATTAGAGAGAATTCCTAATTAGAATCCATGTAGAATAGATGAGAAAAGTAAATGATTCCACAATAAAAGAGTATGCTTAGTCTCATTGTTAAACTAATGTTGACTATTATACTAACAAAAGTAGAATAATGTATAAAGGAATAAATAGTTTATTAGTAAAAGATAAATTGTATAAGGAGTTAGAAAAAGAAACATATAAATACAATTTAAAAGATCATTAACTAGAAAAGAATCCTAAATGAATTTGTAAGATATATGAGAAATTTTCCAGAAATAACTTATGAAATTATATAAACTACAGAGGTTATAGCCCTTTGAGACAATAGAAATTATAAACCAATTTTTTATATATATAAATGACAGTTATAAATCCTATAAATCTCTTTCCTATCAAGTATAAGTCGTTAATAAGACGGTATAAAAAGTAAATATCTAAATATATACAAATGATACAATTCCACATAATCAAGGAATCAGTTGAATAAATCATTGTATACATTCAAAACAATAATTGTTACTTAAAGTATGTAGGCCGTGAAAATGGAGATTAAAGAAAGATCACCTGGTCGCTTAGAAAATGGAGATTAAAGAAAGATCACCTGGTGTAGAAAGGAAACAATAAAAGTTTAGTTGACTCGTTAAAATAAAATAGACAAGTAGAAACCGTATGATGATATAAGAGTTTAGTTGACTCAATAAAATAAAATAGACCAGTAGAAACCGTATGATGATATAAGGATATACACCTGTGACTATTTCCATAAGAGGAAGGGGGTAGGTATTAGAAATTTCATTTAAAACACACACAATAATCCTATGAGTAGTATGTTAATTTGAATAACTTTTACAATGCTGAATGTTCACTCACACGAGGTGATAGGATTTCAATCGTACGTACGTGAAAACCCTAGGGTTTGACAGGGATGATAAATCCCTTTTTTGTAACCCAAATGTAAAAAAACCAAAAATTTTCTATCGTACGTACGTGAAAACCCTAGTGTTTCACAGGGTCCAGGGATGATAAATTCCTTTCTTGTAACCCAAAGGAGAAATAAATGTAAAAAAACCAAAAATAGGAAGGTAACTGAGACTGGCATAAAATACTTATTGAGAGAGGAAGGTAATTGAGACTGGCATAAAATACTTATTGAGAAAGGAAGGTAATACATATTGAGAGAGGAAATGTAATAGTTGTCAGAATTCAAAGAACTAACACTACTGAGTCCTGACTGTGAATTCTTAAATAGAAATGTTATCTTCACAAGTAAACTCGTAGCCTTTTAAGCTTCACAAGAGGCAGAGTATTACTTACAAATGGGAACAACAATGGCAGGTGCTGTCGAAGGTTTAGGTTAAACCCGAATTGGCCGCTCCAAAAAAATCTAAAAACGAAAATGAATTATGAATTTTGGCACTTCCAAAATTCGAACAATTAAAATAAAATAACCGTTGATCTGGTCTGGTCGAGTATGATATAGATTGTCGATTTATTTATTTAATACGGAAGGGTAAACACATGACTGATGCATGAAAATAACATTCTACAGGTTCACTAAAAGTGTAACATTTAGTCCCATGTATATTGAATATTTATAAGCTTATGCCCGTGGTGCAAATATTAAACAGTTGATAGTTTGATAAGACTATTAACAAGTCACAAATGTTGTGGAATCATTGAAAAGTGTATATGTATATAATACCGTTATCGTTCATTGGTTTAGGTTTAAAATTCTCAAATGTTAATATAATTATATGATAGTTTGAAGAGTAATATTTTTAGGGTCTTAAATCACTCTAAAAAAACCTTTGGTTTAGGATCCAAAATTTTAATGCTTCAAATAAACTTTGGTTTAGGATCCAAAATTTTAATGGTTCAAACAAGAATACTGAAATAAAACTCTTATAGTTTGAAGAGCAACTTTTTTAGGGTCTTAAACTACTCTAAAAAACTTTGGTTTAGGGTCCAAAACTTTAATGGTTCAAACAAAAATACTGAAATAAAACTCTCAAATGTTAATATAACTATATGATAGTTTGAAGAGCAACATTTTTAGGGTCCAAAACTTTAATGGTTCGAACAAGAACACTAAAATAAAACTCTCAAATGTTAATATAACTATATGATAGTTTGAAGAGCAACATTTTTAGGGTCCAAAACTTTAATGGTTCAAACAAGAAGCAACATTTTAAATAGAAAAGTACTTTATAAAGGAAATTGATGAGCTCTATTTTAAATAGAAAATTTATTTAAAAGTACTTTATAAATGAGCTCTATTATTTCACTAAGAAAATTGATGAGCTCTATTATTTCACCAAGGGTGTTGCAACTCCCAAGCCTTCTCAACTTAAATTATCAATCCGGGGTTCCTACAAACATAGAGTTGATAGTGCTATATGCACAATAGGTTAGGTTCTACTCATGTCACCCTCGGTTAGGTTCTACTCATGTCACCCTTAGTCATTAGATTAGATCAAGGCATTTAGATACTACTCCTTCAATTAACTACAAAGAGAATTTCTTGTGAAAGCATATCATGATTGTAAGGAAATAAACATGATTCTAACTACATAAATGAAAATGCCATTCATTAAATGTAAATGCTAATTGAAATTGCATGAAATGAAGAGGTTAGTCTAGTTGCAAAAGTAAATAATGCTACATCTACTTGCACACTCAATCAAATCAATAGCCTATTTTCATGAATCATTGTTCTATTTCAACTTGCTAAAGAAATGAGAAATTCAATCTTCACACAACTATGAAAAAAATGCTAAGTCTAACTCTACTTGTTGTCTTATGTTTGCAGTGAGGAAAGGATGGGGTTGGAGTGATATATGAGTCTTCCTTAATCATGAAATCAAAAATCTTGAGGGTCATTATTCAACTTCATAATGCAAGGGTCAAAGTCAAGAATGAATATGGTTGAAGTAAGCAAAGCTACATGAATGCCACAGGAAGTGCTATAGAAGGCCTTGTTTTGGTACAAGAGGCCTTGTTTTGCTACATGAGGGGGGTTCAAGAGATTTTTGAGGGAAATAATGGTATCTTGGAGGTGAAGGAAGATTGATGAAGGTGAATGAAGGGTGTGGGAGCCCCTTGGCCAAACTTAGTACCCATCAGAGGCCTATCTTGCACCAAAGTTTATGCCCACAATGTCCTTCATTTTCCCTGGAAGAGTGATATCTGTGACAGAGTTTGGAAGCAATATGAAGTCTCTAGGAGATATATGGGATGTTCTAGGTGGATATAGATGAATGTTCCCACCCCTACAAGTCAACACAATCCCTACAACCTAATCAAGAACATGCATCAAATGATCAATTTTACACCAAAATAAATTAACATGGAAAATATGAGTTGAATTTTATTAAAATATAATCTACCCTACAATACAACTCTAATTTCTAAGCCAATCTACTAACTTCTAATTTACTGAAACCAAGCATGCAAAAGGATGACAAATCGACACTTAACGGTTTCCAAGAAATCATAAACACATGTTTTTGGGTTGTTGTTGTAGATATTCCAACCACTCTTCCCACAAGAGAGGTGATAGGAAAGCCCGCAACTACAAGTTTTGTGGTGTAATTCCTACTTAAACAAGAAAAGAATTACACTGAATTGAACAAGAAAAAGGAAAGAATACAAGAGAGGGACTAAGGCCTCTAGGTTGGGCCCAAACCCAAGGATTTCAACCCTCCAAAAATAACTCAGATGCAGGCCAATAATGAACTTCTCATCGACAGAAATAAGAGTCACATACATCATATGAAAGATAAAATTAATAGTACCAACCACAAGGCTTTCATTAGCTACTCCTATATTCCCAAAAAAATTCAAATCTTAATGAGCCTTTATGGTGGTTTATTTATGCAAAAAGTAGTTGAGGGGCAACTCCCTTGAAAAGAGGAACGATCCTCTCTAAAATCCCGAAATTGGTGGATCTTGTTCCCTTTAATCTTCACATGTACTGGAATTCCTTGGTTGCTAGTGAATTCAAGCTGTTGGTGAGGAATCTTTGATCTCAAGTTGAGTTGGAGAGTTAATGAAGTGGACAAGTCCCTTATATTCTCTCTAGATGTCTCCACCAATCCCCTGCATAGTAAATATCTCCAAAAATGATTCTTTTACTTGCATATTAATCACATTAAGCCACACAATATGTGTCCAAGCACCCTCTAGTCTTCTTACTAAACATATTATGGCTAAAAATGAAAACTAATGTGAGAAAAGGAGAATTTTAAGGGTTGGAGGATAGCAAAATGGACCTCAAAATATACCTATTGATGGGGCACATCAGAAATGTTGCAACTTAAGAATAAATTCATCTAAGCATCGTTTTGTAGAAAAAAGTATGATTTTTGCATATAACCAAGTCTGTAATTAGAGACATTACTAAGTTGGGATTTATAAATGTAATTCTACAAAAGAAAATAGTGTGGATTAATGCTTATTATAAAGGAAAAATATGAAAATTCTTTAGTAGGAATCCTTGGCTTATACAATCGTGAAGGTTCTTTAACGATATAATCACATATTCCTATCTAAATATAAAACAATGGTAGGAAAATGATTTTAGAAACCTAGTTTGCATTTTATAATACTTATGATAAAAAAAAAAAGAAAAAAAGAAAAAAAAAGAAAAAAAAAGAAAAATAAATAAGTAAATAAATTTTGGGGTATTATAGTAGGGTTATTACACTTTAGCATTGAATATCTCTGGAAGAGAACTTAGAACATTTTGGACAATTACCTTGCTTTCCATTGGTTCTCCCAATGCTTCTATAACATTCACTATTTCATCAACACAAAGGAAGTATGATGGGATGTTTTCCTCTACTTTCATTATCAACTGCTCAAATTGTTCTTAGTGGGTTTGGCGCTTGGCCTTTTTACCTTCCTGCCTCCTTCATATGTATTTTGAAGCTTGTACAAAATTTATTTACTAATTTTCAGTGCATTATTTTGACATATATAGAATCTATCACACCAGTCATGAGGATATTTTTAGCTTTAACATTGCTCTTGTAAAGCCTTCGACCATCAACATCTAATGGGCGAGACAAAGGTTCCTTATATTCGGTCAACACAACATTACAAATATCAAATCCTTGTGCTTGAATATATGTATTCATCTTTCTAATCCAAAAATCATAGTTGTTCCCATTGAGTACTGGAATTCCAGGCTTATTCCACTCCATGATCTCATCCTAGTTGTTAGACTGCTAGTGAAGGGACTTTGGTTTGATACAAATTGTTGGAAATATTGAGAAGGGGGTGAATTAATATTTCTTATCAATTAGTATATTTTTAATTCCACAAAGCATTAATTTTTATTAGAATTTAATAAACATAAAAATCATCATAACCATTCAACAATGCATAAAAAATAAAGACAAT